>OY723393.1:32967999-33152893 GCA_963210295.1 Ophion ellenae | reverse complement strand
GTGCGCGAGGGTATTGTGACGAAGAACCGCGAGCGGGTTGCGGAAGTTGCGTGAAATTGATCGTCTACCGCACGACTCGACTTGCAAATCGTCATCGTTATTGTTGCCCCCCTTTGCCCTCTCGCTAGATTTATTTTTCTGACGATCTCTTTGCAGCTTCCATCCAAAATATTAATCAATGAAAGAAATTATTCGCTGCAAATGTTTATCAATCTTTATATACTCGTTGAATGGTTCAAGGGTGATTTTTGGAAATTTATGAGATCGGTAATCGCGTAATAGTTGATAAAAGTCTTGATCCAATCAGTAGAAAAGAGCCCAGCATTGAGGGTTCGTTAAGATTGGAATCAATCAAATTCAATCGGATTCGATGAAAGTATGTGTTTTTTTTTCAATTTTTTTGTTATATTCTGAAATCGCCGTATTCGACAAATCGTAATACTTGATGAAATTAAACTTTTTTTAAATCAAGGATTACGAGGTATTGACCATTTGGGAATTCGACAAACAATTCCTTTGAACCATGCAAGATATATATATATACACTAGGAGAATTGATTCTGAACACTTTTCATTTATTCTTAATTTCGCATTTATTGATCATTTTAGGCTCTGACACAAAGTGGTCTTATCAAGGCAAATATTGAGTAGAAACATTATAGATAAAAATAAAAATATTACGGTATGATTCCGACATAGCAGAGTATACATTTTTTGCGTAAATATAAAAAAAGCTCATTACTATTAAAAGTGTCCAGAATTAATTCCAGTAGTGTATATATCCATATATTACGCATAATTAATTAATCTTACATTCTAATCGGATACGATTGAATTTAATTTACTCGAATCTTAATACCCTCAAAGGCGGGCTCGTTTTCAATTATTGCATCAAGACTGTCGTCGAGTATTATGCGGCCATTGACGATGTGGTAGTTGACTGAAGTCACTTTGAACCATTTAACATGTATATAAGGATTAATAAACATTGTAGGAAACAATTTCTTTTATTAATTAACATTTTGGATGGAGCCTGCGAAGGGATCGCTACAAAACTTTTACTTTTTTGACACTATGTGAAAGTCTTGATACAATAATTAAAATCAGCTCGCCATTGAAGGCATAATTAAGATTCAAATCAATTAAATTCAATCGTATTCGATACAAATATGATGTAAATTGAATATATATATATATATCGTAAAAGATAGGGAAAAAAGCAAATATTCGGGTTCATTTTCAAGCCACAAATTTTCACGCTGACGAAAGAGAATCACGGAATGGCGTTACGTATGTATACACACGAAGGTATACGGATGCCGTGAAATTTGATTTTCATTATCCCGGGGCGCCGGGGGCTGTTTGTATCGAAGAGTAAAGAGAGCTTCTCATTCACCACCCTCTCGATCTCTCGTCCGACGAGCTTCAGCCAGCGGGTTGAATATATATATAGGCTATGTATGCATTCCCGCGTAGCACAGAGAATATGTGTACGAAAGTTATGTGTATATATATATATATATATATATATATATATATATATATATATATATATATATATATATATATATATATATATATATATATATGGATGTATATGTATATATATATGTGTGCGGAATCGCGGCGAGAGGGCGCAAAGCCCCATGCCGGGCTCACACCCCTCGATGCGCCGTCACCTCGGGTCGGCCGAGAACTCCGAAGCAAGAGAAAGTGAGATGGCAAAAGGCACGGAGAAACTCATCGGACGGAAGAAGGGGAACAGATGTTTTTGAACGCGCGAACAGCCAACATCGTAATCTATGTTCCGTAACATCGTAATTAAGGAAAAATGGAACTTCTCTCGACTCCCTCATTTATATATATATATATATATATATATATATATATACAGTACATATTAATTTATATATTTGTATGTATATATGTAGGCCGATGGGGAAGGGGTATTTTGGAGTCGCTATATCTATGTAATGTCCTAAGGAAGGTCCTCAAACGTGAGTGGGTTCGAAATCATCTTTATTTTTGTCAATCATATAAGAAATCATCTTATATATATTTATATATACAAAGGTGTTTATTTTTCGTGTTTTTCAAGCACACCTCAATTAGCTCCCGAAATATTTTGAATCAAATCCGGCTCTAAACACCTCAAAATTAGTTAAAAACTGCCTTTTTGAGCGAAATGGCAGTTTTTGGGCACAAAAATAATAAAAAAAGTAATTTGACGTAGTGTGGACAAGTCCGGTATCGATCGCCAGCACCTCATATATGTATAGTACATATTAATTTAAATATTCATATGTTCATATGAACGTTTATGAGGAAAGAGTATTTTGGAGCCGCTATATTTATGTAATGTCCTTAGGAATGTCCTCAAACCTAAATGGCTCCAAAATCACCTTTATTTATATATGTATATATATATATATATATATATCAGAGCCACCCCTTTTCCAAACACTAACAGCTTCTCCCGAGATTCTCCAATCTCTCGCAAAACTTTTCTCCTCCTTCGCTACATCGATTTGTCATCGAATATATTTTTCCTTCGTTTCTTCTCTTCTCCCTGGAAGTGAAGGATCGCAATATAACCCAAGACAGTTGTATATTATTAATAGACGATCTAGCTCGTACGTGTATGTAGCAGGCGTGTTTTGTTCGCTCATTTCACGAATATAGAAAATGAATTTCCTCCGAGACTGCCGAGCGGAGATATCGTAAATAGCGTCGTGTCTTGCCACGCCGTATCCGGTTCCGGATATGGCTGATATCAGTGCGACTAGACGTATGATCGGTCCAGAGAAAAATTGCAGACCGGAAGTGGTGGCGGACTCACATGAAATTAAAGTTTGCAGCGTTGGGATGTAATTAAATATTTTCTTTTAATTGCTCGAATTTCAGTTTTTGGGTTTCTTGCTAATAAAATATCTTGACGACTTTTTACATGCTCGTCTGAAGATCTACGATTGAAATATGCAAGATACATGAGAAATGATGATAAAAATAAGGAAATTAAGGAGTTTCGGGACAATTTACGAAATATTACGATTTGGGTCAAATTTATAAAGCAAATTTTTGGTCATATACTAAATGCACTCTCCAAATTTTGAATCGATCGTCTATACCGTTTTTATGAAATTTATAATTGTTTTTTTTTCTTATCCCTCGTGATTTACATCCACACCTTTATTAGCTCCCAAAATATTTTGAATCAATTCCGGCTCCAAACACTCCAAAATTTGTTAAAATTCGCTTTTTCAAGCGACAAGGCAACTTTTAGGCACAACAAAAAATGTTTTTTTTTTTAACTGACGTAAGTAGTGTGGACAGGTCCAGTTTTGTTCGCCAGTTCCTCAGATGAATGCATTTTCGTTGCATTCCAACGTTGCAAACTTCAAGACCATGGGCTCACGGTGACTAGATGTTCAAATAATTCTTGGCTTACATTTCCTAGTGTTTCGTGACTATATCTATACATCTGCTACGTCTCCGTTCATATCTCTATATGTTATCGCGCTCTCCGTTTTGTCCACACCCAAACAAACCGTAGCCAACCGAAACCAACCCAAACAAACTCAAACCCAAAAACTATTGCGTGTCGCCGAAAATCCCTTTAGGGGTTGTCTTAAAATATTCAAAGGGAGGTCTGTGCAAAATTTCAGCTCGTTGCCCCCCCCCCCCCCTCAACGAGCTGGAAATTTGCACAGACTGCACAGAAATTTTGTACAGACAGAATTTTGCAGTATAGGTCAAATATAGCCAAACATATTGTTAATTTTCCGAAACATTTAATTGAGTACGTTTCTTCCAAAAAATTCCCGAAAATCACCCAAATTTTAAGCGTTTCACACTGGACTTTA
This sequence comes from Ophion ellenae, assembly GCA_963210295.1. Taxonomy (NCBI): domain Eukaryota; kingdom Metazoa; phylum Arthropoda; class Insecta; order Hymenoptera; family Ichneumonidae; genus Ophion; species Ophion ellenae. Next base: position 33,149,030 of record OY723393.1, on the reverse strand, counting down.
AGGTCCCGAACTGGGGGAGGGGTCGGGACCTTAAAGTGATTTTCGCAAATTTTTTGGACGAAAAGTACTCAATTAAATGTTTCGGAAAATTAACAATATGTTTGGCTATATTTGACCTATGTTACATAATTTTTTCATAGAAAAATATCGAGATCCAAGCGACTGATGCGCTGCCTTCGGAGGCGCAAAAAAAAAGTTCCTCCACTGCTGACATGATTCCGGCCGATTGAGAAGCTGAAACCGAAGAAGGAAAAAATGTCGTTAAATTGGAAGGTATTTCCTGTACAATAACGTAAGATTTTTGAAAAATATCAAAATCTAGCAAAATGGCGTAGTTATGAAAAAAGTCTGTTTTATTGCCTATAAAATGGTCGTTTTTTTCAATGCCTAATCGTCAACTTCCATCCAATCAAAAATATCCTAGATCATTGCAGAGTAAATATATTCAAGAGAACTCAGTTCAAATTTCAAGTTAATCGGATAATTGGTGTTTGAGTTACAATGTCAGCAAATTTGAAAAATCTCATTTCGAGAAAGACGCGTTTAAATATTTAAGGTAGTTCCTCTGCGAAAATCTCAACCAAAAGTTTACATACCATGTTCATGTTTAAAAGATTGATAATTAGTTTAATTAGTAATGAATAAAATTAAAAACTACGCAATATTGACTCGGTACTAGTAGACAATACGATGGATATCATGTATTGCCGTAAAATATATTTTGTATTGTGTTTTTGATCGACCATTGCCAGTAAACTTTTTGCCGGGACTGTCCAGGCTTTGCCCCATTTTTTTCCCCAGGCTTTGTCAGGCTTTGCACCAAAATTGTGAAGGCTTCTCATGGTTATATCTTGGAAACTAGATGGTGAATCATTCTCATTTTTTTTCACATTATTCGTGATATCTCACTGTAGCTTATCCTCGTTTTTTATCAATTTCTTAATTTTAGTTTTGACGGTAGAATTAATGATGCTCTGTTTGCCCATCATAACGCATTTGTTACGTGTAAACCAAGCCAACTTTAAGTGTAAATATCTCAGGTTTGGGGTGGTCAAACTTATTCAAATTGCACAGATGTTTCGATAATGTATTAAATAACGCATATGTCAAATTTCAACCATTTCTTAATTCAACTCTTCTGTGGAGGTACTACCTTAACCATCGGTTTTTTCAAGATAAAATAATACGTGAAATTAAATTAAATTTTTACAGGATATGCTTGAAAGTATAAACTGTCGAAAAAGGCAAAAAAAAATGATTTTTTAAAAGTGTCATTCTGGTATAGCCTCTTAACCTATTTTTCTTTTATTAGCATTTTTGGCAGAGCAAACAAGCCGTGTGGGAGCTAAAAAAAATGTTTTTTTTTCTTTCGAAAAACCGAAGGCAGAGAATGCAAAATGGAGGGAGTGGGATGCAAAGCCTCTTGGAGTCATTGAAGAATCGGAGGCTGTAAAGTTCGGCGATACAGCGGACTGCTCCTGAATTCGAGGCGGAGTGTTGGCTCAATCGGGGCGATTATCCAGATGAATTCCCACATCAATCGATATCTTTGGCTTTAAGGGTTGGCCGTCAGTTGCGATCACGCACAGCCATATCTGTGTACGTGGTGGCACGGCATGTTTATCCGCTTGCAGAAATAAACGCGCGTGCGCGCGCGCGCGAGAGACGAAAGAATGGAATCAAAGTTCTCGAATCTCACGCTTGGCTCGTAAACAAGCGGCAACAAAAGCGGGGCTGACTAGCAGGACTGACCGTCCTGGAGGGTACCTTCGCTTCCAGCAAACCCGGTGGGCAAACCTTCGACTCGGGGGTTATCCCTTCGGGCCACTTCTCAGGATCGAGCTTTCGCCGCGAGATAAAGGGAATTTAAAGTTTAAATCGAGGCGAAAAGGGGTTGCGCCCTCTCTCACTCTGCTTCTCTTTCTCTTCCCTCGTGCGATTGCTCTCTCGGTCTTTCTCTTATTGGAAGAAATGGTCGTTTTTTTTTTCGGGGTGGCTACTTCTAGATGGTTCTCCCGGTGATACCATCTGACCGTTTTCTCTTCTCCCCCGGGAACACGGAGAAAAACGTGAAAGGATTTCTCGCAGGTTGGAGAAGAAACGAAAATGGACTCGAGACTGACGATCATCATTTTTCCGAGCTGCGGTAAGATCAGGCGAACAGTGCTTTTTTAATTTCATCGCAAAGTGTGGCTTTTTTTGTTTTTATTCCTTTTATTATTGTTTCAGATTTTATATTATTGACATTTTATTATCATGATATTATTTTTATACTATAATTTTCTTTTCAAGTCCTTTTATTACTACCCCATATTTTGTATTATTGTAATTTTGATACTCCCATATTATTATTTTATCATAAAATTATAATTTAAGTATTTTTATGATCGTCGCATATTTCATTGCCATGTTTTATCCGGATTTTAAAAACGTTAAAAACAACTTTAATGATATTATATGATTATTTTATTATACATTTTTTATTAAAATCGTTTTATCATTATCCCATATTTCACATTATTATAATCTCAATAGTAGTAGTTTCATTATTCTAGGTTTACTTCTTTAGGGTGTTTACACAGAAGGTCCTCCCCTATTATTAAGATATTAAGGGGGAAGAGTCCTGTACAGATGGAAGCTTAAAACAAAAATGAACTAAAAGGATTTTACGACAAATTTTATGATAAACAATGATGGTATGATATTAAAATTATTTTCAACGTTTTTAGGATCCGGATAAAAAATGATATTTGTTTATTATTGTTTATCATAAAATTTGTCATAAAATCCTTTTAGTTTATTTTTGTTTTAAGCTTCCTTCTGTACAGGACTTTTCTCCCTTAATATCTTAATAATAGGGGAGTACCTCCTGTGTAAACACCCTAAAGAAGTAAATCTAGAATAATGAAACTACTACTATTGAGATTATAATAATGTGAAATATGGGATAATGATAAAACGATTTTAATAAAAAATGTATAATAAAAAAAATTTTTAATAACATTAAAGTTGTTTTTAACGTTTTTAGAGTCCGGATAAAAAATGGCAATGAAATATGCGATGATCATAAAAATACTTAAATTATAATTTTATAATAAAAGAACAATATGGGAATATCGAAATTATAATATAAAAATAATATCATGATAATAAAATGTCAATAATATAAAATCTGGAACAATAATAAAAGGAATAAAACAAGATATATATATATATATATATATATATATATATATATATATATATATAATCATTTTACTATAACAACATTATTTCCATACCATAATATTTTCATTCTTTTATCATTTTATAAACTCACGAAAAAATTTATAAAAATCCTTTTATTATACATATTATTATAATTAACCCAAGCAATGTTATTTTTACAATAAAATATTTTTATAACAATTCTCGTATCATTATCCTATATTTAATTTCCATTTTTCATCCGAATCCTAACGTTCGAGTATTTTCCACATCCTGAATATACCCAAAAATTAATCAACCAAAAAAAAAATGTCTTGCCTTCCATCGCGATTCAAACTTCCCATACACCGAGTCCACCCTGCGATGTTCTTCCTACTGTCCCATCTCCCGATTCTATCTTCGTCCACAGATGTCATCAAGAGAAATGACCAAACAGTCGAAATATATTCCATTTCTTTTCCATTGAGGCACTCACGTCCAAGGGAAGAGAAAAGCCGTAAGGCAAGGGGGGAGGGGCTGCAAGGGTGTGTGAATCGTCGCGAACATCCCTCATTCGGACAATCGACAATAATCGTCGTATGCGATCGAGAGTTTCGAAGCCTCGGAGATAAGAATTCCGATATCTAAGCTCACGTACACGTATTGCGTTGCATACACAGACACACATACGCGGGCGCGTAAATGGCTCGATCAGTAGGAGCGAGTCTATACGGAGGCGCGTCCTCGAGCTATTCAAGGGAGAGCCCGCCTGTGGAAGAATAGACCTCGTGATTCTATTCAGAAAAGCAAAACACGTGCGTGTCTGAGAGTGCGCGCGCGTACACATACGAGACGCGAATTTAGTGGCGAGTCAGAGCATACGCGAGAGAATCGGTGCAGCACAGGGGGAGGTATATACAGGGTGTCCTGTTATGAATGGGTAATCCTGCAACTGTCGATAGGTCAGATCATGTCTTACTATATGCTGGAATTTCAGTTTAGTTAAAGTCACACAGTTTTCGAGATTTTGGGCTTCATGTTATTTCTGAAAAAAAAATCATCTGCTTTTGGTTTTTCGCATGCCATTTCTAGAAATGATACGAATCGACAATAACTAAGCACCTTTTTAAGGGGTCTTCTCGCTTTAGACGCTAAAGAGGCTGTTTTCATGAACTTTTTTGATGGGTTTATATTATAGATATTGATATAAAAGTTGTTACACTTAATGAATACACTTTCGAAATACATTTGAAGGGTTACCCCCACTTGCGATTTTGAAAAAATCGATTTTTTTATTGCATTTTTTTGAAGCATAAGTATCTGAGAATATGTCCTGAAAATTTCAAGTCGATCCGAACAAAATTGACTGAGATATGAGCATTGAAAGAGAAGAATCCGCGTTGAAAGAGCGTTGAAAGAGAAACTTTAAACGCGTTTTTCTCAAAATGGCATTTCTGAAGTCGGTGACCAAGATTACTCGAACATTAATGAACCGATCTTCTTGAAATTTTGCAGGCTTATTTAATACATAAAAATGTAGTCTTTAATCGTTCGATTTTTTGTTTCGAAAAAAGTGGCCGTTTTATAGCCAAAAAACGGCCGTTTTTTTCGTTAAAATCGAACCATTAAGGGGGGATTGTCTTTTTTTTCGCAAAATTTACCGCTTTTTGGGAATTTTTTTGTGAAGAAAGTATACAACGGCAAACTTGTGAAACTTGGCATATAGTTTTATTGATCTGTTTACTACTTACAAAAAATTTTTTAAACAATTTCATCAAAAAATCCCCCCTTAAACGCGTTTTTCTCGAAACAGCTTTTTCACAACTGGTGTGCACGATTTCTCAAAAACTATTCAACCGATTGCCTTCAAATTTGGACAGAATGCTCAGCTGACATTCTTTTATCGTTTGATGAAGCAAAAAAGCAATACGTTTGATAGTTTTTTATTTATAACAAAAAATCGATCAATTTTTTTCGAAAAATCGATACTTCAAGTTCAAAACGTCACCAAATCGTCCATTTTTTTTCCCTTCATCGAACGATAGCTATATGTGTCTAAAGTAAAATGCTTTTTGGGTTTTTGTTGTAGGATGAACGTGAAGGCTGTAATCGTGCACACCATCAAAAAAGGACCATCGCGCGTCGAGGGGGGTGGGAGGCGGATTTTTTGATGAAATTGTTAAAAAAAAAATGTTGTATGTAGTAAACAGATCAATAAAACTATATGCCAAGTTTGACAAACTTTCCGTTGTATACTTTCTTCACAAAAAAATTCCCAAAAAGCAGTAAATTTTGCGAAAAAAAAGACAATCCCCTCTTAACTTTGAGTGTCCGCCATTTTGTGAAAAATGAATATTTTTTAAAATCCTTCGATTAAAGACTAGTTTATACTTATATTTGACTAAATTCATACGCATTTTTTTTCTTCAGATGATCCACTTCGCCGCAATGTTGGTCACCGCAAACCGTGTATATAAAAACATTATTTCATTGACGGCCATTTGCCACTAAAAAATGTAATATTTTTCAATAAAAAAATTACTGAATGTTCTTCAAGATGTGTTCTTTAAGATGGTATATTGATCGATTAAAAAAGTTTTGTAGTTTTCTTTGAAAAAATTCATGTAAAAGGCCTTTTTTTGCGCTACAAGTGGGGGTAACGCCTTAAAAAAATGTATTTATTCAAGTCACTATTTATAGACGAAAATGGTAGTTAAAAAAATGTCCTAAAAAAATTGTAGGTCTGCGCTGTTGATGAAGTCTCGGAGATGGGTCATCCGAAACAAAAAAATCAAACGGTTTTAGATTCAGTATGTTAAGGCGCCTGGCCACCTTGGCCGATCGAAAAATGGGTTAATTAAAAAAAAATAATAAACTCGAAAGTATGGGCCGGAATATTTTTATGTTTTTACACAACGTCAGAAAGGGCTTTAAGAATAACGTTAATAAATTACCGTTCAAAATATTTAAAAATGGCGCCGTTATGCACATTGCATTTTTTTTTTATACCCATTTTTCGATCGGCCAAGGTGGCCAGACGCCTCAATGGCTATAGCGCATATCATACGATTTTTGATATATGCGAAAATAACAAAATGGCGGACATTTTCCGAAAAAAAAACAAAAAACGTGTTTTTTCACCGTTTTTTGGCAAAAGAAAATAGTAAATACCAACATTTAAATGTGGTTAAAATTTTATAAGGGTCGGTTTAGTAGTTTTGAACATTTTATCAACAAGCCGTCGAAAAACGCGTTTAAAGTTTGTTTGGATTACGTAAATACAGAATTAAAAAAAAATGTATTTCGAAAGTGTATTTATTAAGTGTAACAACTTTTATATCAATATTTATAATATAAACCTATATAATTATCTACAATATATCTATAATATAAACCTATATAATTGGCACGATATACGAGTACATTTTTTTTACACCGCAGGCTATCAAAGTCAGGTGTTCGAATTGGATTGTATGAAAATTCTGCATAAGATCTTTTTTCGTAAAGTCTCCTTAACATTTAAGGCTAATCAGAAGACTTTTCTAGATAAAACAAATAACCAAGAGTATTTTTTTTTAACTGGGTAAAAAAAGTTATCATTTGTAGAAAGGACATGCGAAAAACCAAAAGCAGATGATTCTTATTTCGAAAAGCGTGGGACTTTTAGTAAACGGAAGTTCCAGCATACAGTAAGTAGGACATGATCTGACCTATCGACACTTGCAGAATTATCCATTGATATCAGGACACCCTGTATACAGGGTGACGATTATAACGTGGCCATATGTTTTTTAAGGGCCTGGCGCGGAGATTTTGCAAACGAGAGAAACGTTTGATATTTAATGGTTTTTCAAGGAGGGAGAGATACCTTTAGGCGAGGAAAAAATTTGCTCATTTTCAGGTTTTTTTTAGTGCCGATTTCATGCTTGTAGAATGGGTAAATATCGGCAACGCGTATTTTTTTATATCTGCGGAACTCGACTTTTAAGGGGTGAAACGCACCCTCGAAGATCGGGGTGATTTTCGTTTTGCGTCGATAACGTTATCGTTTTCATCGACAATGTAGTACACGAAAAAATAAACATTGTTGCAATGTGCATTTTTTCGTATCTCGTATCCTTAAACCGTTATCGACGAAAAACGAAAAACACCCCAATTTTCGAGGGTGCCTTTCAACCCTTAAAAATCGGGTTCCGCAGGTATAAAAAAATACGTGTTGCCTATTTTTACTTATTCTACAAGCATGCCAAATTTCATCGAAATCGGAGAGATTGACCGTGCAACCTTTCTTTGTTAGGGTATGATTTATTACTACTTTTGGCTGTTATATGATATTTATTAAAATTATTTTTTTTTAATGTCGAAGATGTGGTATTTTTTCTACATTAGAGAGTACGATTTCAAGTATCTTTAACATTTTTTGTATTGAAAAATATTTATAAATATTGTACATACAATGTGCAGAACTTTCTTTGCGGTGACCACTGCTGCTCGCGAACAAATAATCCAAATTTAAACAATCAAACGCATTTAGTTTTTGCACGAAATTATCTAGTGCTTGGACAAAGGAATTGATGAAATATCGAATCTTGGAAAAATTGTCGCAGTCCAAAGTAAAAGTATTGACTTTCGGTGAGAAAAACGTCCTATTTTTGTTGATGAAAAAAACACTATGCATCGACAAAGAAAATTCCCTCGCTGAAGTTCTGCCTTTTGATATGTAAAAGAAGCTCGTAAAATTTGACGTTGATCAGTGCGTTGATTCTTGAGATATGGAGGTCACGGATTTTTTAAAAGTATTTTTGAGAAAAACGCGTTTAAGGTTCGGCGGTTCGCGGAACCTTAAATTTCGGATCGACCTAAAATTTTCGGAGAATATTTTTGAAATGTAAATATTGTAAATATAGTGAAACGAGTGATATATAGAACATAGTGAAATGTTGAGATTTCGTCGAAAACGAAAAATCGATGATTTCAAAAATTTCAACTAGGTGTTCACTCTTGAGGGGAATTAAATTCCACTTATCCAATTCAACATGCATCCTTGATCATTTTTTCTCGATGACTGGGTACCCAAAAAAAGTTTTTCAGGGGTGTTTCGTATTCGGAATTCAATTATCTTCACTCCTCTGTACTCAAAATTGAATCGTGATTTCTTCCGAGAATGCCCAATTTTTCGTGGCGTACTCATCACGAAAAACGCTATATTTCTTTTTTTAAGAGGACTTGGAAAAACCATAGACAATAATATTTTTCTCGGTCGCAAAATCTTCGCGCAAGACCCTTGAAAAACACATGCCACTTTATAATTGTCACCCTATATATATGCTGCAGAAGTGTGCGAGGGGGTGAGCCCGCGAGAAAATAGCCGAGAAAAGTGAAAGGAAGGGAGGCCGATCGCAACGTACGTTGCAGCATCTGGAAAATCAAAATAATCTTTCATCGCGTACAGGATGATCCAGGATACGTTTCCGTCTCAGTCGCATTTGAGAAAAGTTCAAAACGTAGGTACATCTTCCCAGGTAGGAATTGACGATGAAAAAAGGGCTCGCCATGCTCTGAAACAAGGCTCACATTTTTTAATTCAGGCTGAGCACCAGCCTGATTTCAGGCCTAGCTGAACCCCTGAATGATAACGCGGTTTCAGGCTGTTGCACACAGGCTTGACCAAAGGCTGGTAGAAAAGCTTGTACTAAGTCTGAAACGACGAAACAACAAGGTTCAAAACGAGCCTTAATGAAACCTTCACGAGCATTTATGACCAGGCTTATCCCAAACTCTTCTCGAGGCTATATGAGGCCTGTTTTTAGTTTTCTCTATTCTACATTGGGGTAAATTTAATAAATTTGTAAAGAATTCATTTTATTTATTATATATATTTATTATTCATTATATTATTTGTTATAAAATATATATAAAATATTTTAAACACAATACTTTATTTTATTTATTGTTTATGGTACACGTAATACACAGAGTGTACGCAAACCCCAGAGAGTGAGTATATACGAAATGTGTATGTGACGAGAAAAAAACTTTTTTGTGTACCTCATAAATATCGATAAGAGAATATGTTTAAACGTTCTGAGCTGCCTCCTTCGCTTTCGTTTTTCGTGCCTTCGCACCCGACAAATTTATTGCTAATTTTTTTTTTCATAAAAGTACAGAAAAAATATTATTTAAAATTTATTTTATTTTATCACAACCTGAAACAAGCCTGCATCCAGCCTTGATTTTTTAGCCTCAAAATTCACTGGCTGAATAAAGCTTGAGATAACCCTGAGTTTCGGCTAAGCAGCCAGTCTTGGTTCCAGGCTGCTCCAAACGATGCAATGAAACCTGGCCCAGGTCTGTCTCACTCAGGCTCGGTGAAACAAGGCTCGCACAAGTTTGTTTCCATCGTCAGCCTTTTGATTCCCTATCTGGGTTGGGGGTAAATAGAATCGCCGAAATTTACGAACCTGGGATTGTTGTCAAAATTGTCAAAAAATTCGAAAAATTGTAGTTGATTAAATAGATAGAAAAAGGTTTTTTAATGAAAATTTTTATTGTACAAGACGAGGCTGAAAAATTCTCGGCCGTTGTCTCACGAATCGTCGTATCCGTTCGCTAGTATCTCAGGCCGAGAAGTTTTCGGCCGCGTCTTGCAAACTATCCGATTTTTTTTTGCGATGTTGGAGTATTTTTTATTTCAAAGTGTACCCACTTTTTTCGGAAAATGCAATCTTTTTGTTTCAAAGCGTACCATTTCATCGATTTCCAACATTTCTCACTTTTTCTTGGTTCATATTCAGCGTACGAGTGTTAACGATAGAAAAATCGTTCGTTCATTTTTTTTCAGATTAATCCCGTCGACTCTACGTGTCACGCCATCCGACAACATTTGTCGCAACTCATTTAAAGTAATAAAAAAATACCACATACCAGCCAAAAGTAGTAATAAAACACCTTAACTTTCAAAAATCCCGAATAAATCTATTCTTATAAAAAAAATTACGAAAATCCCCATTTTTCCTCGCCTAAGGGTATCTCCCCCTTAATGAAAAAGAGCACTAAAAATGTCCGCTTCTTTTTTTTTCATCCCGACAAATTTTGAACGTGCCTGTAGAGTCGCCGAACCCCGATGTTTTCGCTGAAATTCCCGGCTTGTGTATCCGCAATTGTGGAAGAGGCTTGACATAATTGATGGACAGTGCAGAGCGAAGGGAGCGTCGGATGAGGTGCCCGTCAGCCCGAGCTTTCGCACCCTTTCCCCGATCTTCGAGCGCGCGGTTGCCCGAAGTTTCGCGTAGGTGCGAGCGAGACGAGAGACCCTTCGAAGGGTTGCAGGGAGAAAAAGACGCGCAGGGTGCGCGCCTCGATGACTTTTCGATGGAGACAGGGCCTGCCGCCCCGGAGAAGTCAACTGATACGCGCGTGATCGAGAGACTTTTCGAGATTGATGAAAAAGAAAAAAAAACAGAAAAAAGAGAAAACGAAACAACGACGAAAAGAGCGTCAGCGAGAAAAAAGAGCAAGAGAGATGGAGACGCATAAAAAAAATTGAAATAAAAAATGGAGAACGAGGGTATCATCAGTCTTGTGAAAACTGGCGAGGATCGTGCGTGAAGGACAGCGCGCGAGTCTACGAAAAAAAAAGCATCAAAACGCACCCTTTTCAATTTTGCGGAAAAAAAACGCAAAAAAGCCGAGGTTACGAGAAGGGAGAAATAACTAGAGTGTAAGAAAAGGGTGAGAAGGGTTCTCTCTCTCTCTCTCTCTTCGTATTTTTTTTGCCAGTCTCAGTGACGATTGTTGCCACAGGGTCATCCCGACCAACAGGGCAAGGGTTCGAAAAAGAGCCCGCCATTGTTTGCGGTTAACCCGTCGACGTTGACGTTTTCTTTCCCTCGACCGTCGAAAAATTAAGGGACAATCGTCGAATTATAACTTCGACGTTGGCCCTCTTGGAGAGGCGTGAGAAATTCAGGTAAAACAGGCGCCGCGGGAAAAAGACGAGAGAATGAAAAAAAAAAACGAAGAACAAAATTCGAAACGAATAACTGGTCGATTCTCCCTTTCCTATAGAAATGTACAAGACCTGCGTGGCACTATAATTCACGCGCGTAATTGCGTGCCACCGGTGCGAAGAATCTGAAAAAGGAGAAATAAAGATATAGAACGATCGAAAAGTCGACGATCGAGGGTAGCAAAGGCGAAACTTCGCGTTTTCGTAAAATTACAGAATTCTTTCCCGTTGTTTTTTTTTCTGTCGTCGGTTCTCCCACTCGGATTCTTCGATAATTCGTTTTTGATAATCGTGACACGCTCGCGAGAAGAAGGAAGAACTCAGCCCGCGGCACTGGGACAGTCGCGATGATATATCGCGGGAAGAGTAATGAAAGCGATAAATCACTGATGAGAATTCAAATATCGTTGCCTTATTCGCATGGGGTGTTCTTTAGGGGGCGAATATATATTTTTTTTCAATTCGATTTCACTCGTTTAAGATTTGGTGGGCGGTATCTGAACAAATTGAATCGGAGAATTATTGTTATTATTTTTAAGATCACGACGACAATAATATATTCAATTCAATAATAATGAAATTTTATTTGATAATAATTTCATTTCATTTTTTAATAACGTATATAATTTTGTTTAACAATAATGAAAATAATTGAATACCAATACATTTCATTTTAGTGAAAAATACCAGTACTAATAATATTATTGATAAATATTAATTGAGATCATAATAATAATTAAATGGACCCAATAAAACTGATGGCGATAACAACGATAAACGTAAACAAAATATAATAGTATTAAGAGTTATACAATAATTGGATAAAATAATGTTTATGTTTTATACAATTAAGAATGAAATGTTATTATGCTTATTTTTTAAAATATCTTAATCAAATAATTGTTATAATTTATGTGAGAAAGTATAAAATGTTATTACTCTTATCTTACACAATGATTCGATTAAATAAGAATAATCATACTAACAACATATACGATTATGGTAAAATAATGAATCACTATTATAATAAAAATTAAATAACAATTACCATAGTTCAAGAAACGCAATATAAAAAGAAATGGAAAATGGCAATATTATTCGATTATTTGGCATTCAATATATTTTTTTCCACAAATGACAAATCGTAAGTATAATTTACTTTAATGAATTAATACACTTTACTTTAATAAATAAGTATAATTTATTTTAATAAATTAGTTTAATAAAATTTATTAATAAAAATTGATAAAAATATATTTAAAAAATTTATTTTAATACATTAATAAATAAGTATAATTTATTTAATAAAAGTTCACTGTCGCCCTTTTGTCATGGAATTCCAGATGCGTCGATAGCGAAACAAAGGGCCTATCCAATTCCGACGTCGATACGAAATAAATTCGCATCAAATATGAATTCGGCAAGCGCTGTTGGAGACGCGAGAGACGCGCTATTATACCCATACGGGACTCAGTGCGAAGAATATCAGGTACACTCTACGAGGGGACAAAAAAACGAGGGAAAAAGAACGACAATCCTGCAAGGGGTATCGTCACGCAAAATATTTGCTATTCAACGAGAAAGTAATGGAAACGTAATTTATTCGGGATATCTGTCAATTTGACGTGTGTATACCAATGCAAGAATAAATACGATAATAGATGCATGTCATTGATTAAACAATGCATGTAATTAGGAAATCAATAAATAATTAGATAACGTTAATTTTTCAATTCTAAATTGAAAATGAATGCACAGAAATCGCGACCGTTCATTCTTCCTCTCTGTCTCTACCCCTCTCTACTTTTATTGAACGGAGGGAATAAAAAAATGTTAACATTTTTTATACCAACTTTAAATACTCCCTGAGATGAAATAACTCATATGCGGCGGCACGAGTAATTTTATTTTAGTCGCACAATTCGACAAGCAAAAAAATCAACACCACGAAAAAAACTTCCAACGATTTTTTTTTCGTCGGTGAAATTTCGAGGTGCGATTTTGTAATTGGCAAGCCGATGGCTCCCGTCGCGTATGTGAATTCTCTGTGCCCTGACATTGCCGGGAAACGTGTATAAGCGTGCTGTATGCATCAGACATCAAACGGCAGTCGAGGCCCTTTGATCAAGTTAGTTATGTCATTCAGATGACTCTTGTACAGCGCCGCAGGGCCCGAACGATTCGTACATTCGGGGTGTTTGGTGATGGCAGTGCGGTTGGTTGCGGAGTCAACGCCGGAAGCGCGACTCTCTCTCTCTCTCTCTCTCTCTCTCTCTCTCTCTCTCTATAAAGCCCGATTATATCACTCGAACGCAAACTCGATCGTGTTTCGATGTCTCGTATTGCCTTCACGTGTGATCTATCGCCGCACCTACAATCCGAGGTACACTTCCGTCCGAGTGAATCTCCCGAGGACATGGAGGTGATGAAAGAATAAAACAAAATGTCTCGCTTGAGGCATCAGATGTGCCTCACTTGAGGCATTTTAAAAGGATATACCAGTGTGACACGTTCAAAAATTCGATTTTTTTGCCTTTTTTGACAGTTTATAATTTCAAGAATATCCTGTCATAATTTCAAGGCCGTATTTCTAATACTCTCCGAATGGAAGCCTTCTAAAGATCTAATGCTCGTAGGTATAAAATGCCTACGAGCAATCTTTAAGGCGTTACCCCCACTTGTAGCGCAAAAAAGGCCTTTTTCATGAATTTTTTTAAAGAAAACTACAAAACTTTTTTAATCGATCAATATACCATCTTAAAGAACACATCTTGAAGAACTTTCAGTAATTTTTTCATTGAAAAATATTACATTGTTTAGTGGCAAATGGCCGTCAATGAAATAATGTTTTTATATACACGGTTTGCGGTGACCAACATTGCGGCGAAGTGAATCATCTGAAAAAAAAAATGCGGATGGATTTAGTCAAATATAAGTATAAACTAGTCTTTAATCGAAGGATTTTAAAAAATATTCATTTTTCACAAAATGGCGGACAGTCAAAGTTAATGGTTCGATTTTAACGAAAAAAAACGGCCGTTTTTGGGCTATAAAACGGCAATTTTTTTTCGAAAAAAAAATCGAACGATTAAAGACTACATTTTTATGTATTAAATAAGCTTGCAAAATTTCAAGAAGATCGGTCATTAGTGTTCGAGTAATCTAGGTCACCGACTTCAGAAATGCCATTTTGAGAAAAACGCGTTTGAAGTTTCTCTTTCAACGCTCTTTCAACGCGGATTCTTCTCTTTCAACGCTCATATCTCAGTCAATTTTGTTCGGATCGACTTGAAATTTTCAGGACATATTCTCAGATACTTATACTTCAAAAAAATGCAATAAAAAATCGATTTTTTTCAAAATCGCAAGTGGGGGTAACCCCTTAAACGCGTTTTTCTCGAAATGTGTTTTTTCAAATTTCCTGACATTGTAACTCAAAGAGCAATTATCCGATTGACTTGAAATTTGAGCTGAGTACTCTTGAATATATTTACCCTGCAATGATGTAGGATATTTTTGATTAGATGAAAATTGACGATTTGGCATTTAAAAAACGACCATTTTATAGACAAGAAAAGGGACTTTTTTTCATAACCACGCCATTTTGTTAGATTTTGATATTTTTTGAAAATTCTACGTCATTGTACAGGAAATACCTCCCAGTTTAACGACATTTTTTCCTTTTTCGGTTTCAGCTACTCAATCAGTCGGAATCATGTTAGCAGTGAAGGAACTTTTTTTTTTGGGCGCCTCCGAAGGCAGCGCATAAGTCGCTTGGATCTCAATATTTTTCTACGAAAAAATTATGTAATATAGGTCAAATATAGCCAAATATATTCTTAATTTTCCGAAACATTTAATTCAGTACTTTTCTTCCAAAAAATCCCGAAAATCACCCGAATTTTCAGCGTTCACACTGGTATAGCCCCTGAAAGGCGGGCCAATCAGGTGCGCCTGGTGAGCCGGCGTACGTCGGCGAGCGATACCGCCGGCTCATCGGGCCCACCTGAGTGGCCCGCCTTCAAAAATTGATAATAATTCAGGGGTTGATCTGGGACCCACACATGCTTATATCAATCGACTCAGAATTTCACACCCCACCCCCCATTTCAGGGAACGCATTTAGTTCTGGGACACCCTGTATAGTAAGAGATGATCGGACTAATCGACAGTTGCAGGATTATCCATTCATATCAGAACACCCTGTATATATACAGGGTGTCCCTCTTATCTCTGCAACCCGAAATAACTCGGAAAGTCGTTCAAGGTCATTCGAGGTCAGTATCGAACACCTATTGAAATGAAATACAAATCTGAATATCTCGGATCACTGCAAAATATTTAGTAGTGATCCGAGATATTTAGATTTGTGTCATCGATACTGACCTTGAATGACCTCGAACGACTTTGAGCCCCTTGATTTTTTATGCGGATTGAGGTGCTCTACAAGATGGTCGAAAAAGAAATGTACCATTTTATTTAAAAAAGCGCAGGTGACCGTCACTGTGCGTCAACACCTCCACCGAAATGAAAAGAAAATGGTCGCATTTGATGGCCCCCTTCACACCGTACAACTTTTGTCTGGAACATTTTTTCGTGACGTCGATAATTACCGAGTTATTTCTGGTGACAGAGATAAGAGGGACACCCTGTATATATATATAATACGATAAAAACAAAGACCACGATTCTCGAAATCAAGCTACCCTCTTATTTGCCATTGCCAAAGAAAAAGATCCCTGGAAGCTCTCATCCTAATGGGGGTACGTCTCTCTGTCTCCCTCCCCTTCTCTCTCTCTCTCTCTCAATCCTCCCCTGCAAGAGAGCACTTGAGGCTCTATAATTGCTAGAATCTCCTGGAACGACCCTGCCATACTACACCACAAAACGCGCGCACGGTTATGCAGGGTGCGTTTGGGTATCACGGGGTTTGGGTATCATACGCGCATGTAAGAGCGAGCTTTAGCCACCCAGGGTGGTCCGTAGCGTCGTAATCACTTTGCCCGCCCGTGAGAGGATCATGGCGGAGAACAACCAAGAGCCGTCAATTCCATGGCGAACTGTTTCAAATTGTCTGGAAAGTAATAACAATCGTTGCCAAATAATGGACTGCATTGTCCATATCTTATTGTGTCTCATCTTCTGGAGGGTGGTGGAAAGCACAGAAAAGTGACAATTTCTGGGCAAATTGATTGTTTAATTGCGAATGGGAAAATTGGTGTTAACGCGCGAGTGAAAGGAGAGAAACGAGGCGGAATCTCGTCGGGCCACCCCCGTAGCGATAGCTCATCTACCCCTATATCAAGGGTGGCCCATATAGATATACGCGCGAGTGGAGCGGGGTTGGAGGGCGCGTTGAAGGGGTTAAACGATCCAGGCACTGGAAAAAAACGATCCCCATCCACGTTTTTCGTATTGCGGATGCTCTTTTTCACCCCCCACCCCTAACGCACCCCCTCGCGCTTTCTCTCTCATCCTCTTATCCGCGGAGAGGAAACTCCTCCAACTTTGCGCAGGTTATACGGGGTGCCCATAATGTACCCGCGAGGACACACGTACGTACGAGAGTGGACGAATGAGAGTTGGAGCAGATGGGCCCTGGATGAAGCGAGAGTGAGTTTTTGTTTCGAGACTGAGGCCTCGGCAATCGTCGTATTAGCGAACAAACGAATCGACAATCGACACTCGAAAATTCGCGCTTCGTCTACGCGTATGTAACGCACGCGTGTGCGTTACATAAACGTGTAACTCATACCGATTCGCGATCGCCACATGTCCAAACATCGGCATATAATTTCGCGCACCGTTTCGACAAACACACGCGAGCCATGTGAATCGACACATAGAGAAATTCGAAACAATTGGACAATTGTATGCGATGGAAAAAAAAAGAAAGAATTCGCGCACGATGTACGACTACGAACGATCGTTACACATATAAATCTCGATTTAATAGCCCGGACGGGCTGCACGCGCGCGGGGTGGAGAAAAAAAAATAGGGTGGCAAAGGGTCGCGGCGAGATAAATAAAAGGATTTTATATCCTCTCGGAATGAGAATTGAGGACCCATTGTCTTTGCGGAACGAACGGGTAATCGCTACCGATTGTTTCAGCGGCCACAGCACCGCGGCATATGCCGGCTCGAATTATTTACTCTTTCTTCCGGTTGGAACCTTTGGAAATCGACCGCGCTGACCATCGCTACCCTACAATGCATTCGTGCACGTGTGCTGCCCCCGGTGACATAGCCAATTTTTTTTTACCTTTTTTCCCTTCCGCCATTTTCACTAGTGAAAATCTTTTTTTACACATTTACCGATCTTCAATGAGGATCCTCAAAAACGTTCGGTTATTTTTTTAGGCTGCCAAAAAAATTGAGCAATTGGAGGAAAAGGTTAATTGCTACGATGTGAATTTCGAAATTGCCGATTTTGCGCCGATCTCTTGCCCGTCCCATCTCCATTGGAATTAAATATAACACGGCCGGAAAGCTCAGAGATCTCCAGTTCGAATTATCATGACGGTTCTTTGACCAAGGAACGTCGAGATGTTCTTGAAAAGGGCCATAAACCTCCGAGTGCACGAATGGGGAACACGGTGTCTCTTTGTTTGCTCCTCCAGCCTCGTATTTTTCGAGGACGCGAATAATTTTTTAAATTTGATATGCACTACATACAAAAATCTTATTCCCGCTGCTTTTTATTTGAGAATATTATTATATATATATATATATATTAGGGTGGTTAAAGAAAATCGATTTTTTTTCCAACGGAAAATTGAAGTATGTTAAGAAAAATAAAGTTTTGCAAAATTTGAGGGTTCTAAACAATTGTTTAGTCAGTGCTCAAACGCCTTTTTCATGTTTTTTTTTCATGATTATCGGAGTATGAATTTTTTTTTATCTCAATGGAGAAAATGTTAGTGCGTGATCCAATGTAAGTCTTGATTTAATTTTTCCTGTAACAATACACAATTTTTATTTAAATATTTTTTTTCCATAAGCTATTTGTATTGCAGATTAGGAATCAATGTATGTAATTCGGTTGTGAGAATTATATCAACCACTTGATGAACAAGAACCCGGTGTTTACATCACTGAACGTCTAACAAGTATGCGTGTTTTTTTTGGAGTAATATGTTGTTTTGGAGTAAGAAAACGAAGTCATACGGATTCGAGAGTTACAAACCGCGGCGCTGTTGACGCTACTGCACCTTCGTTTCTCTGACTGTCCGTGAGTTTGTTTCGCGATTCATTTGACTGTTTCCAGTAGCTGCTTGTGTTGAGATACGTCACAGTACACGTAAAAATAAAAATATCAAAAATGATCCCGGGTTTGGACGATAGTGAAAGTGCCGAAATTTATCTGATTGGGTCGGAAATCGAAGAATTTGTGGAGCAAAAATTACCCACGAATAGAGAAGCATTAAGTCTATTATTTCACCATTATAATACTCTTAAATTTTCCGTTCGAGAGAGTACACAAAACGTTATCGACAAAATAACTAATATTCGGAGCGAAACCGGAATAGGAATTTCTCAACATTGCATCAATTTCAAAAGGTTAGAAAAATTACGATCGGAGTGGGCAGCGTTGAAAGAAAATCATTTACGGAAAAATCAAACTCAATCGTTCAACGAAAATCTCTTTCAACATAAGTTGGATAAATTATTTGCATGATATTATTATGATGTCTATTGGCGGGGAAAAAGAAATTGACGAAAAATCGAAACGAAAAATTAAAAGTCGTTTGAGCACTACCTAAAAAAATGTTTAGATCTCTCAAATTTTGTATGAATAACTTTTTCATAACGTAGTAACATTTTCCGTTGAGTACCGCGAAAAAAAATAAGTTTTTTTTTTAATCACCCTAATATACACCCAACATTAAAAGCGGCATTTTCGGCATATTTTGTTTCTGTACCATCGGAAGCGATTCAAGCAAGAAAAAAATTATGTACCGCGTATGGAGATGTTTTGACAGAACGCTAAATCTGGTGCTCAAAGCACTTGGAGAGCCTATATTTATTAAAATTCCCAAATTGCTGATTTTGCTCCGACCTCTTAGGCGTCCCATCTCCATTGGAATTGAATCCAAAGCAGCCCCAAACCTCAGAGATTTCCACCTCGAATTATCATGACGATTTTTCGTCCGAGGAACGTCGAGACGTCCCTCAAAAGGGCCATAAACCTCGGAGTGCGCGGACGGGGAACACGGAGTCTCTTTGTTCGCTCCTCCGGCCTCGTATTTCCCGAGGACTTGAATTATTTATTTATTTCTTTCATTTTATACGCCCATACGAATGTGGAGATTCTTCAACGACACGTGACCCGTTTCGTCTGCTCGCCTCATCGATTGTTTTGTAATAAATGTTGAAAATTTATGTTCCCTCGGAGACGGGCCTTTCTCCACGCGAACGTCCACCGAAGTATCGTATTCCTGCGGCGCGGAATGTTTTCTTTGCTCGCCTACTTTTAACGAGCTAGCCCCGATGACGGCGCTCATAAAAAAAAAAGAAAACGAAAAAAAATACCCATCCTCCGTTTTCAGCGTTATTACTCATCTCGTTGAGTCGTCGCACGAGAGTATATCGCATTAATATCCGAAGTAAATAAAGTGTCGTACAGTGAGTGCCACATGTACGTATGAATAGTGGAGTGCATTCTCTCTCTTGCTCTCCTCTCCTGCTCCTCGAAGCTTCGCTAGCCCCGAACGAGACTTGCTCCGAGATGGTAGACACATCGGGCATTCCAGGCGCAACCTTCCCCAATCACTGCCATCGGATGATCAAGCACTTTTGTTGATAAATTTGGAGGCGAATTGGAACGAAAAGACCGCAAAGTTCGCGCGCAGAGTTTCATCGCTACTTGCGCAAGAGTAACGAGGTAAACAGTGAGGTAATTGTGCCACGAAGTCGAGGTGGTACACTGTCCTGGAAAGCCCTGTGCGAAGTTGATCGCAGATCGAGCCGGGTCAGAGTTACATGGAGAAGTGCCACGGCTCTTGCACCCCCCTAATGGATTTCACTCATTTTTCTCCCCCTGATGTCCCGCGGTCGACACCCCAATGGGCCTCTAGTTCTTCCGGGCTACTCTGGCTTTGTATACAGGCATATGAATATATATATATATATATATATATATACATACATACATACATATATATATATATATATATATATATATATATATATATATACATATATATATATATGTAATATATTAGCAGTATATACAATATCTATCAAATACATCAATATTGTTATGAATTGTTAATGTATATGCAGGGTGTTAGGAAGGTCGATGCAACGCCTTAAGGGGTTAGGCCACTCTAGAGGCCGAAAAAATAAGCTTCTTGGGGATTTTTTTTTCAGAAAAACTACAAAATAAATCGAGATTACAAAAAAGGGTGTGTATCATACATATCAGTGACTGTGTACAAACATTTTTTTGAAGCGATAAAATAAAAAAAAGCGGCTGTGTTATATATATATATATATATATATATGTGTGTGTGTGTATATATATATATACATTAGCAGTATATACCATATTTATCAAATATATGAATATTGTTATGAATTGTTAATGTATATGCAGGGTGTTAGGAAGGTCGATGCAAAGCCTTAGGGGTTGGGCCACTCTAGAGGCCGAAAAAATAGGCTTTTTGGGGATTTTTTTTCAGAAAAACTACAAAATCAATCGAGATTACAAAAAGGGTGTTTATCATACACATCAGTGACTGTATACAATAATTTTTTTGAAGCGATTAATTTCAAAATGGCGGCTGTGTAGCGTTTATCTCAAAACCGCATTTTTTAACTTGGCCGGAAACATAACTCAGACAATTTTCAACGCATCCACTTGAAATGTTGAATATATCTTGAGAAATACATTATCTATGGTGGTAGGTAGGATTTTTTTTATGTTGCATAGTTCATTTGTTATTAACAATTATCTGGCGATTTTTTTGGAAAGTGAAAAATTTGCCTAAAAAATTGTCAGATAGTTGTTAATTACAAATGAACTATGCAATATAAAAAAAAATCCTATGTACTTCAATAGACAATGTATTTTTCAAGATATATCCAACATTTCAAGCGGATCGGTTGTCAATTGTCTGAGTTATGTTTCCGGCCGACTTAAAAAATGCAGCTTTGAGATAAACGCTGCACAGCCGCCATTTTGAAATTAGTCACTTCAAAAAAATGATTGTATACAGTCACTGATGTATGATAAACACCCTTTTTTGTAATCTCGATTTATTTTGCAGTTTTTCTGAAAAAAAAATCCCCAAAAAGCTCATTTTTCGGGCTCTAGAGTGGCCTAACTTATGTGTGGCCCTTAATGTGTATTTAGTCGACAAACATCAATACAATTATCTGTATTCAC
Source organism: Ophion ellenae (assembly GCA_963210295.1). NCBI lineage: Eukaryota > Metazoa > Arthropoda > Insecta > Hymenoptera > Ichneumonidae > Ophion > Ophion ellenae. The sequence continues at coordinate 33,127,445 of OY723393.1, read as the reverse complement.
ACAACTAACTAAATCGGACGTGTTGAATAATTAAAAACTTGTCAAAAAATAAAAATAGCTCTTATGTTAATGCTATTTACACAAGAGGTAAATAAGTTGGTACCTAATTTTGGGAAATTTTCCAATAATCATACCATGATAACGCATAATGAGAAATTAATCGCTTCAACGAAATTATTGTATAGTCACTGATGTGAATAATAAACATCCTTTATTGTAATCTTGATTTATTTTGTAGTTTTTCTGAAAAAAAAATTCCCAAAAAGCCTTTTTTCGGCCTCTAGAGTGGCCTAACCCCTTAAGCGAAGAGGCAAATGAGGTTTTAGTTACCAATTATTGTCTGGTTGAACATTACGAACGAGTTAGTACCGAATTTTGGCAAATTTTCCAAAAATCATACGTACCACGATAACTCAAAATCCTTCGACTTTGGACTATGGTAACCTAGGCTAGATATGTTCCTAACGAGGTGACCTATCACCCCCTTAAGGCTTTGCATCGACCTTCCTAACACCCTATATATATATATATATATATATATATATATATATATATATATATATATATATATATATATATATATATATATATATATATACATATATATATATATATATATATATATATATATATATATATATATATATATATACACACATATGTATATAAAAATTTGTTAAACGAATCTTGTCGGTTGATTTGATTTATTTCAAGCGTCTTCAATTGATTATTTGCCGAATCAGCATTACATCGTAATCGCTATTTCACAGAGATAGACGACTTCCTCTCGTCAAGAGATACACTTGCACGTGTACACGCGTATGAGGTTCAGTGTACGTCCGTGTGTACGTTGCTGATGGGTGCGTCGAATTTCTTATCTTAGACGCGTGTTTCGTAGGAAAAGCACACACGCACACATACACATTCGTGGGGCTTTATCTAAATGACTGTCCTGTCGGACGTGTCAGACGAATCGAATCGGCGATCTCCCGGATCAACAGAGATAACGAAATAAAACTGAGAGACCTGTTATGTACTTCGTGAGTGCGGCAAGAGGGACGTTTTTACGGTTCAGATGCTGGGAAGATACGTCTTTTGGGATTTGCCCGAGTCGCGAATTTGATGGCGTAAACGATCAACGAGATTCTAATTTCCGCTCGTTGCTGTCATCCGTCTGTCTCTCTCCCTCTCTTTCTCTCACACACATAAATAGACAAGCGAATCCGTATCAGAGACTCGAGATCCGTGATGACGTGAGGCGACGTACGATCGTATCATCTCCGGGATTCCTCTTTTGTTTTTCACTCCGATTCCCGGCGACCCTCCTAATCTGTACGCGACATCCGAATCATCATATGCATATGTATATGTATTTGTGTGTGTGTGTGTGGGTACTTGTGACGACTCAATTGCATTGCTCTTGGAATTACGTGTCTCCGGTTCAAAAAACGATTTTTCATCGATGATTATTAATCCCTATACTTTTGAATTAAGAAATGTTTTTATTGGCAATTCGAATTAGGGCTGGGGTTGGGATGGAAAATGTGGTCGAGCGAAGTGATTTTCTGGAAATAGTTTGCTCGATAGCTTAAACAGTTTTTTTCTTCATATTTTTGAATGCATTTTTTCATGTTCGGATATAGGCTCTCTATGGTCCGTGAAGCCATTTTTCATATTTTTTATTTAGAACATTTTTTAAAAATATTTGTAATATTTGACGCGAACAAAATTTTGAAACTTTGATATGGGATTGTTTGCGTTTCGAATTTTGAAATTTTAGCGAGACAAGTTATAGTTGAAACTACTTTGGAAGAATGTCGATGGATTTTTTTTGATTCATCAACTCAGAGGCAGTCATGATGCACTTGAATAACTAATGAATATCTTATGTTTTATCAACATCGTTAAACAAAAGAAGTTCAAATCAACGATATACTATATATTTTCCGATTTTTCAAACTTGTTTACTCTTTGAAAAAAAATCCAAAACCGTCAATCAAACAACATCGAGATTCTCGACCATAACGTCCCGATGCTCATATTTCGAACGTGTCTTTGATATTCGGGAAATACGATTTTTTCGAATAACTCATTCGAAGAATTCCAGAACCACGACTTTTTTTCTTCAAGTAGAACAGCTGGAGCTATTGGTAAAAAATAGCAAAAATCAAATGTAGCCATCAGAAGCGAGGCTTGCACTTTACGACGAGCTTTTTCTCCTCCTTCGTTCCCTATCAAGATTTCGGCGCACTATGCTCGCGGTCGAGAAAAGCAACGCCTCGAAATGCCGCACGAATTTTCTCACTTGCATACTTACTGCACTCGTTGACGCAGTACTTTTGTCCCCTTTCTCCTCGAAACGCACGGGCAAAAGAGCGGCTTCCCAGGCCCTCCAGTCGAAAATTCAAACGAGAGACACACACCGCTTTTTTCCCTCGACCAAGGGAAAAAAACCAAAAAAACGCCCAGAGACTTCCGCTTGAATTAAATCACGGAATGAAGCTGTCACGTGATCACACACTTTTACCGTCCGTAAAACACGACAAATCTAAGATCTGCTTTACGATGTGTTAAAAAAAAACTAAATAAAACAATACAGAGCAAGATAGGAAGCAGCGATTGCAATTGGCAAAAAGGTTTGGTAACTTTGCGACGTGCAAAAATTGACTTAGTCACGTCGATACGCGAGCTGCCCGACTCGTTATCGGACTGTGCGAGACAGCAGCATCAAAAATGATGACACCTCCCGTTAATCGTGAATCACGATGTGGGGTTTGTTTTTTCATTTTTTTTTCGTGTCTATTGGGAGTGCTCGTTTGGGTCAAAGATTATTGGAACGAAATCAGATTCCGCTGACATCCGGTGTGATTGGTATTTCGGGCAAACTCGTCGCTGGTAAATTCGCTCGATGTCAATCGATCTATAGATGTTGATAGTTGTACACAACTGTAATTGAAAACTGCTACCAGAAATAATTACTTTCCTCGCGAAACGACAGTTGGAGATTTGGACATAGACAAAGCCGCGGGACAGCTGAGATCTTCATTATCGGGACAAACGCCATGGTATTAAGACAGGCCTGTATCGTTTACAGCGACAGAACTCTGCCAATTAGCGTAGAGGTATGATGGAACATTGATAGCTGGTTGGTGATTATATTCTCCAGCCGACGGCAATCCAACGCGAATGGGTAAACGCCTGGGCCAGTACGATGATAGGTGACCACTCAGCTTTGATAGGTAATTGGATTGCCAAAAAACTCCGTAACTTTCGTCCTTCTCTTCCTCCATATCCAGTTAGCCCGATGATGTATTTATGATTCTACGTTTTCGTAAAATACGATGTGTACATTGAATGACATTTGTATGTCATTCATATTTCAGTTCAGGGTGTCTCAGAATTGAATGCGTTCCCTGAAATGGGGAGTTGGGGGCGACATTCTGAGTCGATTGATATAAGCATGTGTGGGTCTTAGATCAACCCCCGAATTATTATTAATTTTTAAAGGCGGGCCAATCAGGTGCGCTTGGTGAGCCGGCGGTATCGCTCACCGACGTACGCCGGCTCACCGAGCGCCCCTGATTGGCCCGCCTTCAAAAATTAATAATAATTCAATGGTTGATCGGAGACACACACATGCTTATATCAATCGACTCGGAATTTCACCCCCAATCCCCCATTTCAGGGAAGGCATTCAGTTCTGGGACACCCTGTATATGCGCAGTGGAAAAGAAACCAAACGGACTTGATCCACGTGTATTATTATATAAACAATCAGAGAGTGAGATAGCCTGATGGGATGGATGGGTGTTCCGTCTTGAAGGCCCTAGAAGATCTGGTCTTGGATCAGACTTGTTTGGCAGCACTAGCTGGGGCTTATCGTGTATGCGTGACACTTGAGATCACGATGCAGCCTCAGTCACTCATCTCGTTTGGGTTTACATTACCTAATCTGTGTATATGACTTTGGAAATGATCCACGCGCGGCCCTCCATCGTACAATTTGATTAAAATCATCAGCGGTCCTCCTACTCGGACGTTTTTTATTGCTCTTCAACTACCAGTAGGAATACAGGCTGCCATGTGAATCGTTGGAGTTCATACTGATGGGAAATCTTTCCCTAACTGGGTCAGGACGCGGCATCCATTCCAAGGATGCGAGGGAGAGAGCTCTGTCGTATATTTTCGACGTATGATCCTGCGGGCCTTTCGCAGAGGCGTGAAATTGCCCGGCTGCGCTCAGTCCCTTGCGCGTGTATGCACTTGTATGTGTGCATGTGTGTGTAGGAGACTGTCCTGGCTGGCGATTCTTTATGGGGCAACATGATCCTGGGGAGATGAACGTCGAACTGAGAAGGACGGCCATCAAAGGGTTCTCAATAAATACCGCTGCAGCTGGGGACGGTGGGGGGGGGGGGGGGGGGGGGGTATTGGCCTGTACGACACTGACTTCAAAGACGAAGACGTTGAAGACTTTTACAACAACGGGCGCCAAATTACTTTTCTCATATTCCAGAAAGAAATTATGTACCCTAAGTTCTTTTCGCAAGCTTGAAAAAGAAATGACGCAGGTCGAGTGGCTTGGTCAATGTTTAGATTAGTATTGTAGTAGATATAAGTAGACAATAGTAGAATGATTACTTGATAATTAGACATTTATGTGAATTTATTATTAAAAAATTGTTGATGACTTATTGTTCTTTTTATGTACTGTTTTGTTGATGGCAAGATGAATTTGAAGTTTGCATCGTTGGAATGCAATGAAATGTACGATTTTTTATTTGCTCCAATTTCTTTTGGCAATTTCTTAGCTGTGGAAATTCCTCAACAATTTTTTTAATTGCTCATTTGGAGACCTGTGATCTGAATTTGCAAAAAATGTTTTTTGAAATAAGGAAAAGGAGAAATAAAAATATAAAATGATAAATATAAAAATAAGAAAAAAAATATAAATAAAATGGAATAAAAAATGTAAAAATATGTAAATGAGGTATAATAAGAAATATAAAAATGTAAAAAAGAATTTTCCTGCGTCCCAACGATCTGAGCTTCAAGAGCATTCTTGAAGACTCTCGACTTCGAGGACTGCACAGTAGCCAAGTGCCCCTGTACTCAACATCGCGAAAATGCCCATTTCTCAAAAATCACCTTTTGATGAATACAAGCATCGGATATAATGACGAAACAGAATGTACATTGTACACTTGTAAAGGATTCGAAGCGTCCTGCATATAAGGGAGAAGTTTCCATCATTGGAATGCAATGAAATAATTATTTTTCAGTTTTCCAAATTCCTTCCGGAGTTTTGGCAATCACTGGAACAATCTTCAGGACCCTCATCGAGAGACATGCAATCAAATCTGCAAAAAACGATTTTAGGTAGAAAATAAAAATAGGAAAAAGAATTTTCGTTGCATTCCAACGATGGAAACGTCAACCCCATTGCTGCATATCGTCTTTTTTTCATCCAGAGTGGCCTCGAGTGCCACGAACTCGAAGTCGAAAGTACTCCGAGGCACGCTTTCTATCTGTCTGAGCTCGGGAGCCTCTTCGCCCGAGACAAGAGAGTGTTTGATCGATGCGCGGATCCTCTTTTCGTTCTGTGGAACCGGAAATTAGGCGTCGGCCCATCTCCGTGTCGGAAATAACGGGACACGGTGCCTCCACTCATCGGATCACGCCACTATCTCCCGTGCATACAAGCTGCATGAAACGAAAGAATTTCCAGTTGATCAACTCGACGACTGTACCTATCTGCATTAACGCTTCGTTAATCCCACAGGGCTTTTCTCTTACATTTGTCAATCGGACAGATTGAATCAACTAAAAACAAGGCTCGGTAAGATTCAATTGGATGAGATTGAAGTTTACACTCTTGGATTGCAATTAATTTTATTTTCTTTTTATTGGTCCAATGTCTTTTGCACTTGTTCGCTATGAAAATTTCTCAACGATTCTTCACGACGTTTCTTTGAAGATCTACCATTGAATTCAGCGAAAAAAATACATATAATGATAAAAATAAGGAAATAAAAATATAAAAAATAATGTTCGTTGCATTCCGACGATGCTGACTTCAAACTATTAAATTGGCCAATTTTTCTGGACATAAATTATAGGAAAAGTAACGTGAGAAAATGGTTGTTCTCTCTATCGCTTTGGATCATTCCTATAGCGAAACTCTGTAGTGACCGTCTCAGTCTGCATTTCCGGTACCGAATAATCATCGCACACTTACACAGCGCGTAGAGAAGCAACTACAAGCCTTTCTCCGCAAGAGTCGTGAAAAGAAAAAACATAAAAAATTAGCGAATGTGCCGCCAAGGTAAAAAGAGGAAAGCGGTTGAACGATTAGTCGATTTTGTGAGGAAAGACGTTCTCGGGTACGACGCTGGCTCGGCAATTACGCGTGCTCGGTCGCCTTTTGCGGAAGCTCGCGTGATCCTGACATAGTTATATATATATATATATATATATATATATATATATATATATATATATATATATATATATATATATATATATATATATATATATATATATATATATATATATATATATATACATAAGGCGTTATACGGCAAAAACGAAGCCGCGGAGACAGAAAGCCCTTCAGAAGGGCCGAGAAAGACAGCGAGAGTTTCTCCCCCTCTCGCGTGCGATCGGATTTGAGCCCTCGACAACAGAATAACAACATCGAAAAGTATACTAAAAATGTCACTTCTTTGAGGCTGATGCAAAAATGCAACAGACTTAGCGTGGTCCCATACCCTTCCGTTGTCACACATTTCGCCCCGGACGAACTTCAAATAAAATGTTCACTTTACCAAAACTGAAAGTTTTCAATATTTTTTTACAACAATTCAATTATATTTTTCCGAATTTTAAAGATGCAGATGTATTAAGAAGTGTCAAAACTGTATTGCTTATTGAAAATAATAAAATTCGACCGAAGGATCGTTAATGGCAGGTGGATGAAGTACCATCCGGATCAAATTCATGGTTTGCATCGTTGCAACGCAGCGAAAATATATTTATTTGGTATTGCTGTATTTTTCCAGGCCATTCAGTTTATGAAAAGCACTGAAACATTTTTGAGGATCCCTATAGGATATTTAAAATCAAAACCTGCAAAGAAAATATTTTAGATGATAATAAAAATAAAGTATTGATTATATACGTATAAAGATAGAATATATAAAGATATAAATTAACAAATTATAATCTATATATTGTAGTGGCACAAATTTGAACTCTATTTTTTCCCCTTTTCTCACCATCCAATTATCTTCTTCAAAATAAAATAAAATTGTTACGGAAGCTGCGAGCAGTCAAAAAATATTTAGAGGTCGCTCAAGTTTGCCAAGAATTTAGATTTTTATTTACAAAATCATTTTTGTTGTTCACTTCTCATCCATGAATTTTACGCTTTATAATTTTTATATTAACCCCGCCAAAGCTCTAGCCGGCCAATGAATATTTAGTGTTCGCTCAAGGTCTTCAAAATTCTGAATTTCCGCCAAAAAAATTAATACCGCATGCACTATAATTCCTTGTAGCATAAAAACAAAATTAACAGCGAAGTGTTACATTTTCTGAATAATTTGTTATAATAATTTTCAACAAACACCGATTAAACGATATGTGTTATTACGTATCATTATGTATATCTGTATTATGGCGTCGCTCGTCACAGAGTACAGCTACGAATGGTCTGCAGTTTGACGAACGAGACCAACTGTGGGACGCATTACGATGCGCAGAAAACTGTTTCTAAAGAAAAAAGGACGAATTGTTTTCAAAATTTTACAAAGCGTCAAATTTATGAGTAAGAAAAGTTTAAAAAATTGGCGAAAATTGGAAATTTTGGAGCTCTTGAGCGACCACAAAATGTTCATTGGCCGGCTAGAGCTTTCGCGACCATTTTCCTTTTTCTTTTAAGAAGATAAGTGGATGGTGAGAAAAAGGAGAAAAGAGCTCAAATTTGTGCCACCCTCCCATATAGGGTCGCCTGTCGTAACAAAAATGCCAGCATTCAGCCATTAAACGGTTTGCTGATAATCGGCCAATAATTCGTCGACCAGCATTGGGGTACTGTAGGCGGATGAACGGCTTGCCAGATCTACGCCAGCCATTGGTGGGCCAATACCATCGCACCGATAATATGGCGATCAGCATTGGGGTATCGTAGGCGGATGAACGGCTTGCCAGATCTATTCCAGCCATCGATGGTTTGTTTTTGGGCGTTTTGCAAATGCAGGACGTTAAACTGTAACACGTAAAAACAAGGGTTTCGAAAAGCATATCCCACTGATGAAGCTGAAATTTTGCACCGACCTTCTTTTCAATATTTTAAGGGGTTACCCCCACTTGCGATCTTGAAAAAATTGATTTTTTTTAATTGCATTTTTTTGCAGTATATGTATCTGAGAATATGTCCTGAAAATTTCAAGTCGATCCGAACAAAATTGACTGAGATATGAGCGTTGAAAGAGAAGAATCCGCGTTGAAAGAGAAACTTTAAACGCGTTTTTCTCAAAATGGCATTTCTGAAGTCGGTGACCAAGATTACGTGAACACTAATGAACCGATCTTCTTGAAATTTTGCAGGCTTATTTAATACATAAAAATGTAGTCTTTAATCGTTCCATTTTTTTTTCGAAAATAATGGCCGTTTTATAGCCAAAAAACGGCTGTTTTTTTTCGTTAAAATCGAACCATTAACTTTGACTGTCCGCCATTTTGTGAAAAATGAATATTTTTTAAAATCCTTCGATTAAAGACTAGTTTATACTTATATTTGACTAAATCCATCCGCATTTTTTTCTTCAGATGATCCACTTCGCCGCAATGTTGGTCACCGCAAACCGTGTATATAAAAACATTATTTCATTGACGGCCATTTGCCACTAAACAATGTAATATTTTTCAATAAAAAAATTACTGAAAGTTCTTCAAGATGTGTTCTTTAAGATGGTATATTGATCGATTAAAAAAGTTTTGTAGTTTTCTTTTAAAAAATTCATGAAAAATGCCTTTTTTTTGCGCTTCAAGTGGGGGAGAGAACGCCTTAAGAGAACCTTTAAAAGGATATTGGCGACTAGCAATAGTTTTCGATATATCGCATATTGAAAGTTATTTATTGTACCGCGCTTCTTCTGTATAAAATAAACCCAAACAAACCCATCCCACATGGCAAGTGGTATGCACACACGGGCGATCACTGTTTGCCAGGAAGCAACGCGGCCGGAAGAGTGGGGGGTTCCTATCGGATATATAGATATACTCGTATGGCGTGAAATAATAAACTTTACAATGCGATATATCGAAAACTATTGCTAGTCGTCAAAAATTCGTTAACGGTTTCTCTTAGGATAATGAGAGGAAGTTCGGTGCAAAATTTCAGCTCGATCAGAGGAGTATGGTTTTCGGAACTTCACCCGAAACGAGCGAGTCATTTTTACGCCCTAAATGGACCAAAAAAATCGTCGGTAAACTTAAATGTCACGAATAAAATTATCGGCATGAAAGTAAGGAACGAACAAACGATGGATTCTGTAAGTGTTAGAATGGCTAAGTGGGTAGGGCGCTCGACACTAGAACAAAAGGCGCAGGTTCGATCTCGATGAAAGGTAAAAACTTGAACAATGCAGAAAGCGTTTTTAATGCAATTATTCTATGTATATGGACATAAGTAAAGCGCAAGAAAACAAAAAAGATGCTACTAGAATTTTTATATTCATAATTTGATAATTTTTTGTTTTTCATTTCCGGCAGAAGATCCGGCAGCCGTTGCTGGGCCAATATGGGCGTATGATAGTTGGCCAAGTCTTAGCAGCCATTCATGGTTTACCATTACCAACCATGCATGGTGCAGATCTGGCCCGTTTACATAGCCATTGCCGCGCCATCGTTTGTTCTCTGATAACCAGTCGTGGGTCATTACTGTGCCCATTATAAAACCCTATTATTAAGAATTTTCGTTGCGCTCCAACGATGCAAACTTCAGCACAATTAAGGGGGGATTGTCTTTTTTTTTCGCAAAATTTACCGCTTTTTGGGAATTTTTTTGTGAAGAAAGTATACAACGGAAAACTTGTGAAACTTGGCATATAGTTTTATTGATCTGTTTACTACATACAAAAAATTTTTTTAAACAATTTCATCAAAAAATCCGCCTCCCACCCACCTCGACGCGCGATGGTCCTTTTTTGATGGTGTGCACGATTTCTCAAAAACTATTCAACCGATTGCCTTCAAATTTGGACAGAATGCTCAGCTGACATCCTTTTATCGTTTGATGAAGCAAAAAAGCAATACGTTTAATAGTTTTTTATTTATAACAAAAAATCGATCAATTTTTTTCGAAAAATCGATACTTCAAGTTCAATACGTCACCAAATCGTCAATTTTTTTTCCCTTCATCGAACGATAGCTATATGTGTCTAAAGTAAAATGCTTTTTGGGTTTTTGTTGCAGGATGAACGTGAAGGCTGTAATCGTGCACACCATCAAAAAAGGACCATCGCGCGTCGAGGGGGGTGGGAGGCGGATTTTTTGATGAAATTGTTTAAAAATTTTTTTGTATGTAGTAAACAGATCAATAAAACTATATGCCAAGTTTCAAAAGTTTTCCGTTGTATACTTTCTTCACAAAAAAATTCCCATAAAGCGGTAAATTTTGCGAAAAAAAAGACAATCCCCCCTTAAAATTGACCGGTGGGTCAAAATTGGGGCAGAGATAAGTGTATCAACGAAAGGTTGAATTGTGAACTAGACATGTAGCTTCTAAAAGTGGGCTATATACTCGTTAGTTATGGAATAATTGATATTTACAAAATTGTGGATCGACTTTTCAGGAGTTGCATTTATATGCACGCGTTGCAGTGTCGTCGCGTGCCAGATATCACGTTGCCTTACACGAGGAAAAAAAAAATATATACACACACACATACACGCGTACATACATACATACATACATACATACATATATATAGTTAATAGCACAGGAGAGTATTATACAGCGCAGCATCGCGCGTTCGTGCATTCATATTGTAATGCGACATTCTAGATGAGGTCAGATGCCACGGTAACCATACTCCATTGTACTTCACGAAGCTATTCGTTGTACTTACAGGGTACTATATGCACTTTATATATGTATGTATATATATATATATATATATGTATGTATATATATATATACATATATACATATATATATATATATATATATATGGGCACATACATACTTATAGGGGTTGAAGCGCGTAACGGTAAGAAATGTCGGGGGTGCGAGACTGCGTATACGCCCCCGAAAGATCATCTCTCCGAAATCAGACTCGGCTGTTACCCCCAGTGTGGTCCTCTGGTCGAAGGGAAGTCTATCCCGTGTACAACAATGCCCGAGGACCCGTTTCACTTCATCGTTTTACGGCTCCTAAGACTGATGTGGACGAGTAGGGCGACTTTACAAAAGGTTCGCGCGCTCATGGCAAAAACCGTAATAGACTTCTTCAACGACCACGTGAGATACTTTGACAGCCTGGTGATTTCTGATCCATGCATCGAAAGTTCTTTTCTAATTTATTTTTGTTATCGGTAGAAATATTTTTATTAGAATTTGAAAGAAAAAACAACACAAAAATGAGTGTTGAGTGGCCTGGAATGGCGAGAAAAAAATTTAGATGGGCAGAGAGAACTGATGATTTGAAGAAATGAATTTTCGCTGCGCGTCGATTATGCAAAGTTCATCATAGTGAATGGGCTCGTGTCGATGGGCCGTAATCCTTAGGGAATGGTATTTGGAATTTATTTTTATTCGAATTCCACATTTTCGGCAGTTACCGATCGTTTCTCGTTAATGATAGGTTTTTTTGTTGCTTTGGTTGTTGTGGAAACCCAAACCCTGAAGGCACATCGCCTTCGAGGTATCGGGAAGGTCTGGTCGTTTCAGTTTTCCCATCGAGGGAGAGCCGCGCGGCCCGATGATCACGTGTGTATTTGGGTGGCACGTGTCGGGCAGGGGGCGAGTCCGCGCCAAAACATACGTTGAGTCCACCTCTCTCTCTCTCTCTCTTTCTCTATACCGTTAACGATTATATATTTACGACGGTTATTTATGTTATTTACAACGAAGTATCGATCGATCTTAATGTAATGTTTAAATGCTATGTCCACGAGAGCTACGTATGGTTAGTCGTCTAATTATGAGAAGTATAAATGACGCTGATGTTTGCATCGTTGAAAATGCAATAAAAATGATTTCTTTATATTTCTCAAATTTTTCCAATTATTTGGCCGATTCGGACCGTGAGAAATTGTTCATTTCTTTTTTATTAGAGCCAAATCTACGAAAAAGATATACAGGGTGTTCTGTTTTGAATGGATAATCCTGCAACAGTCGTTTTCGAGATAAGAAAATCAGCTTTTTGTTTTTCGCATGCCATTTTTACAAATGATAACTTTTTTTGGACCCGGTTTAAAAAAAATACTCTCGGTTATTTGTTTTATCTAAAAAAGTCTTGTTTTTAACTTTTAATGTTAAGGAAACTTTATGAAAAAAGATCTTATGCAGAATTTTCATACAAACCTACGCTTTTTTTGCTTCTTTTATTTATTGTCCCCATCGTGATACGTTACCATTGATAATTGCTCTTACTTCTTCCCTTAGGCATTTTTTTTGCCACTTACCATCCCCCATCTTTGTTATTTCAAGTACCTTGCGGCTCTTTTCCATACTTCTAATTCTATTCTCATGCACCCGCTTCTATTCGCCAAATATAGTTGAGGGTGTTGCTACTCATTCCCATAGCCATTTCAACATGCCGTGCTTGGAATTTTTCTACCCGTTTCCTCCTCTCCACACCCAAAATTAATTTTTTACATGTACATATTTTATATATTTTTTATTGTATCTAATAAATGAATCATTTGTTAATCCTTCTATGAATAATGCCGTTATTTATTACCTAAAAAGTACCTAGATTTTTTATCTAAATTTGCCTAACATTTATTACCAAAAAATACTAAGTATCTATGAATTATCCAGTTATTTATGACCTAATTTTAAATAAAATGTATACATTAATAATATTTATTATCTAATTAATATTGAGTTCTTTATTGGATACCAATGATCATATATATATATATATATATATATATATATTCTTTTCAGCTAGTAATAATTGAACAATTTATGTATTGGACAACAAAGATAATAAAATATCGAAATAATAAAAAGGAATTTCCATTCTATTCAAAGGACGCACGCTCCAATTGAAAAAACGCAAGCCAAACATTAAAAAAATACCTTTATTACTGCACAAAATTTGTGAATAGAATATTCAATTGCTAACAAATCATTGCGAAAAATAATGAATAAACAATTACAAAGCTCTCGGTATAAAATAATATATAAACAATATAAAACAATTGTATACATATATATTCTTTTTAGCTAATAATAATTGAATTATGTATTTATTGGACAACAGCGATAACAAAAAATCGTAAAAATGAAAAGGAATTCTCATCATATTCAAAAGACGCACTCTTTTCCACAAATGAAAAAAAAACCCCTTACAACTAGGCAAAATTTTTGAAAAAAAAACATTAAATTGCTAACAAATTGTAGCGAAGAATAATGAATAAACAATTACACAGCTCTCGGTAGAAAATAATATATGAAGAATATGAAATATGATATATGTATATTATTTTTAGCTGATAATAATTTAATTATTTATCGATTGGACAACAACGATAATAAAAAATCGAAAAAATAAAAAGGAATTCTCATCCTATTCAAAGGACGCACTTTTCGAAACCACAAATTAAAAAAACCCTCATTACTGCGCAAAATGTTTGCAAAAAACATTAAATTGCCAACAAACGCGAAGAATTACGAATAAACAAATACAAAGCTCTTGGTGTCAGCACGTAAAATTCTTTCGTGCAACAACATCGCGTATGTGCCTCTACACACGCGAAGACGTGAACATAAGACGACTGGGCGATGGGATTAACGATCACGAAATAACTGGCATTAGGGACAATCCGCGAGCTTCGAAGCGCAAAGAGACGATAAATCAAAGCCCCGACTGGAGCACCCACACACGTGAGCCTCCCCGATTACGTACATACACGTGCTCGCGTTCATTGATGGGCCAGAGTAACATTTCTGTCGCGTTACTCCTCGCGGGGGCGGGGGAGCATTGAGTCGATGCACGCAACTGAACGAGCCCCGTAACTTTTTCGTCGTGGGTCGACAATGTTCGAGAGCCTGAGATCGAACTCTGAGACAAGATTAAATTGTCCCTTCTAATTGAGCAACGCGCGCGAGGGAGCAAGGAAAGAGGAATAAAAGGGCAAAAAAAAAGAATACGAGGAAAGAATTGGGTCGGGTGAATTCGTCACGCGAGTGACTCGTCTATACCCTCTCTGATACGCCTTTGAGGGATCCACGATGTATTTATAAAAACGCGAGGTCTCGGACTCACTTCGACGTGCCGTAATATATTCACACCCGATCGACTAAAGTTGGCCAACGAGTTTCATTCACACACATACACACGGTGCAATCCCGCACGAGCTTGCGTAAAGCTCTCGAATCACATCGATTCGGACATTTATTAAAGTCTCGTTCACTCGTTCGCGAGAATTTCTCAGGGAATTTATTTCTTGGTTTTTTTTATTTGTTTTGTATAAACCAAATCGAAACTTTTTTACCTCTTGCGCGGGTTTACATTGTCATTGGGACGACGTTAAAGTTTGCGTCGCTGGAATGCAACGATATTTTTTTTAACTTTTATTATATATGTGTTTATTTTTATCACTGTCCAAAGCATTTTTTCACAAATCGAGATTGTAAATTTATAGTAAGATGTATCGAGTTATAATAAGTTAATAATAAGAAATAGAGTTAACAAAAAGAATAAGTTAGTAAGTTAATACGTTAATAAAAAGAATAAGCTAATAATAAGAATATATTCTACGTATGAGAATACGTAGAACAGTTAAGGGGCTATACCAGTGTGACACTTTCGAAAAATCGATTTTTTTGTGCATTTTTCGACATTTTATACTTTCAAGAATATGCGATGAGATTTTTATACTTTCAAGATTTCAAATTTCAAGATTTCAAATTTGCTGACATTGTAAGTCAAAGAGCAATTATGCGATTGACTTGAAATTGGAACTGAGTACTCTTGAATATATTTACTCTACAATGACGTAGGATATTTTTGATTGGATGAAAATTGACGATTTGGTATTTAAAAAACGACCATTTTATAGGCAAGAAAACAGACTTTTTTTCATTACTACGCCATTTTGTAAGATTTTGATATTCTTCGAAAATCCTACTTCATTGTACAGGAAATACCTTCCAGCTTAACGACATTTTTTCCTTTTTCGGTTTCAGCTACTCAATCGGCCGGAATCATGTCACCAGTGGAGGAACTTTTTTTTTGGCGCCTCCGAAGGCAGCGCATAAATCGCTTGGATCGCAATATTTTTCTATGAAAAAATTATGTAATATAGGTCAAATATAGCCAAATATATTCTTAATTTTCCGAAACATTTTATTGAGTATTTTTCCTCCAAAAAATTCCCGAAAATCACCCAAATTTTCAGCGTTCACACTGGTATAGTCCCTTAAAGCGATTATTACGGTCTAAATTGATGAAAAAAAATTGGATTCATTGAAAATATTTAATTTCCGTTGCATTCCAACACTGCAAACCTCAACGTCATGTCATTGGGACTGTGAGGCGGAAAATGTATGTATTTAATTGATTTTTTACAAATTGAATCCATGTTTGGGTGATGAATTTATAATTATTCATTAAAAGAGTGATTGATCGTATAGGTAATTGATAATTATTGACACATAGAATTCGTATTTATATACGTAATCAATAATTATTTATAAATAGTGTTCATATTTATGTGCCCAATTCATAATTATTTATTGATCGAGTTGCCAGTTTTATATTTGATTAACAATTATTAACAAATATAATTCGTATTTATACACGTAATTAATCATTGTTTGTGAATAGTATTCTTATTTATATACCGGACTTATAATTATCTATACATTAAATTCGTATTCACCTGCTGAATCCATAATTATTTATTAACAGAGTTGCTAATCATAGAATTGATTAATAATTATTAACAAATAGAATTCTTATTCATCTACGTTATTAATAATTAATCATAAATAGTATTCGTATTTATATATGCTGAATTCATACTCATTTATTGATAGAGTTGCTAATTAGAAGCTCGATGAATAATTATCAACGAATAGAATACATATTCATACACTTCATTAATAATTATTCACCAACAGGATTCGTATTATACAATTTTTCTTTCGTTTTTACGCAACGAAGATTCTTTTCATTTTGTTTCTCACTTCTCCACTTTTCTCAACAGTCAAAATTTGTTTGTGTGCGGATTGAAAATATCTAACAATAAACCCAAGAAAATGTTCGACTAATCTTCATAGTTAATAACCGCAAAAAATCGTGGTCAATAGAAAAAAAATGAATTTCCATCGCCTACCAACGATGCAAACTTCAGCATCTTGCTACCCTTCCTACCCACCAATGTATTCAACGGACGTTAAAAAATCCCAGAATTTTTTAATGCGTTTATTAATGTACAACAATGGGGGTGTACGCATGACCGTGATCTTGAGCGGAAGTGGCTCGCTATAATAAATCGTATCGAACGATCGATGTTCGCATACATTCTGTGCAGTAGTGAACAATGCGTTACTGCTGTTATACACGAAGAAATGCCGCAAACGAACAGGAGCTCGGCTCTCTCTTTCTCTCTCTCTCTCTCTATCTCTGATCGAAAATAACAAGAAAAAAAATCAGTGAAATCTCTTCGAACCGCCCATCAACCATCGGTAGTGAGGGTAGATATGTTGCATCTGTCGTCACGCCCTTGTGTGACACACACACATCTACGTATACACAAATACCTGGCTGGTGACTGCATGTATGAGCTTAAAGTTCGTGGCAAGTCGAAATCACACACGAGAGGAATCAGGAGCCAAATACAAAAGCAAACACACACACACAACACCCTCGTATATATATACATATATATATATATATATATATATATATATATATATATATATATATACAGAGTGCCCCAAAAGTGAAATCCAAAAGAAAAATCTAGATGCCTTGTATCTATACCTATCCATGGTGTTCAAGTTTGCATCGTTGGAACGCAACAAAAGATCGTTTTTATATTTTGTGTTTTTTTATTTTGGTTATAATAGAAAATCTTTTTTGTACATTTATATTGTGGATCGCTAAGCACTTGAAAAAAGGTTGAATGAAGGAATTCCGAAATATAAATTTTTCATTGCAATCCAACGATGCAAACTTCAACGGCACGGTTTGGTTAGTATCCGAGAAAAAGAAGCATTTTTTTTCTTTTTTGTGTATGTACTTTCCTCGCGATTTTTCTTACCTGTGTTGTCGTTGTGAATTGCACTGTTAAGCAACAAATAAATGACCGATTGAACAATAACGCAAGTGCCTTAAATTTTGATCGAAAGTTTAAATAATCAGTTTGAGAGGATCAGTCACTAAAGTTCGGATGATTAAGTAAAATACTCATACTGATCTAAATGCCTTTTAATTGCTTTTGAAAACTCCAAGAGTAGGGTATATACACGAATAATACAAATAAAATAAGATGTATGCTACAGGAAAGCTCGAAAAAATGATTTTTTTTCTTGCAAACTGGAAAAAAGTGTAGAACAAACATTTTATGTTTTCCTTTTGGACATCACTTTTTGGACCACCCTGTAGATATATATATATATATATATATATATATATATACACACACACACACACACACACACACACACATAGGAAAGACGTCTCCGATCGAAGGGACACGCTTTTTTTCTCATTTTGGGGTCCCGCACATGGGCCTAAATGTTTTATTACTTAATCATAACGCACCCTCACTACACATGTACGTACAAGAATAAACGTATATATATATATATATATATATATTTAGATATCAACTGGCGCATATGGGATAGACGATCAGAAGCCAATACATTTACACGACACAATGCTGCTCGTGCGCCTATACCGATGTATGGGCGTTCCAGAAACCAACGTCCATCCCTTTCGCATCGTGCATACTTGCAAGCGGGCCAATTATTCATGAGCGATAATCTCGCGCGTGGATATTTGATAGGACCAAACGATTTCAATGCGTGGGAGTGAGGTAGGGGTACGTAGCCATAAAAGGTATTGACGTTGACACGATGTGTACGATAACGAAATGTTCATTGGAAGAGAATATTTTGGGGATCGCAGCTTTTCTGATACATGTTGATAGATTTTTTTAAAGTTCGAAAATGAAAATGTCACTCACAGATTGAGGAGTTGCTCATAAAAAATGTGGGTTTTAATTTAGGGAAAATATATCGACTGTTTTTAAAATAGGGTACGGAATTTTTTATTTAGTAAGTGATTTTAAGGGGTAAGGCAACTGTAGAAATTTCAAAAAATCGATTTTTTTTCCTTAAAAGATGCCTTAATATTTTAAAAATGACATACTAAAAGGATTAAGGTGGGAAAAATGTCTAAATACTTCCAATTTGAATTTTGGCGCAGCCCCTCTCAGTCCGATGAAATTCGTACCGAAAACTTTAAACGCGTTTTTCTCGAAACTACATTTTTCAAGTCGGCCGGACTCATAACTCGAACAAATCTTGACCGATTGACTTTAAATTTTATCTGTATATTGACAATTACATTCTGCATAGAAGTACGTAGGATTTTCTCGATATATTACATAGTTTTTTTTATAAACAATTTTTGAACGGTTTTTTTGGGAATTTTGAACTTTTATTTAAAAAACGCGCTATTTTACAAAGATCGATATATCAAAAAAATCCTACGTACTTCTGTAACTATTCACATGTATAATCGAAAAAAAAAATTCATTCACTGTAAATTAAAAATTGCAGATGCCGTTGGTCCGGCCGCGCGCCTATGAAAAAAAAGGCGTCTTCGTTGAAGAAAAACTGTGCAGCCGCCATTTTGTTTTATATTAATTTAAAAAATACTTTCTACAGTTTATGATATGTACAATAAAGGACTTTTTTAGAATTTAGATTTATTCCATTGTCTCGCTGAAAAAAATTCCCAAAATATACTTATTTTTTTCACCGCTACAGTGACCTTACCCCTTAATATAAATAAATTGTGGAAAGGATACACACACACACACACACACACGTATTATTTCATATATATATGCGAATGAAATGAAATGAAAATTATCATTTTCAATTGTTCGAATTTCTTACTACTATTTTTCATCACAGGAACCCATCAACGCTTTTTCAAAGATCTATCATTAAAATCTTAAAAATTTGTTGAAAATTTGTTAAAACCACGAATGAAATGGGATTTCGAGGGGGTAGTTTACCCTTAAGAGAAGTGTCATAAATTTGAAACATGAGAAAACATTAAATTATACGTTTGAGGAATATTTTCAATCAGCGGGGACATTGAAATACAGAAAAACCGACCGCGATGATTAAATTCACGTAAGAGGTGGTTTACCCCCTTAAGCTGTCCGGCGATTGCGCAAAACGAGTCAACTTTACCTTGTCCCCTCTTCAAAATGATCTCCATTTTGTTCATTTCCATCCAACCCTTCCACGTGTGGAGTGAAAAAAGGCAAATATAGGGGTGGTTCACCCCTTAATAATTTGTTGTGCGATAACCCTGTAGTCGATTTCTCATCGCTTTAGATCAGAGCAATTTTGGTTTTTGTTTCACTACGATCGGTCGACTGCCTGTGGGTGAAACTGCAATATTACCCCTTCGAGGGGTGGTTTCACCCCTTAAAACCGTTTTTCCGCCGATAAAAAAATACGTGTCGCTTGGTTTTCAATGCTTCGTAACATATATAAGTTTCAACAAAATCGAAGAACGACACCTGAGGGATGTTCGTTGTGAGTCGCATTGCCAAGGTGATTTTTTTCTGCCCATCATTTCGTGCTCTCGCATTGAGGCAGTTTGCGTGTCCCAAGAGTCAATGGGCCCAGCATCGAGGGATTTTCGGTGAAGAGCCACAGACACGAGGATGGTGTGACTCAATTAGCCGATCGGAAGGACACGAGGGAATAGCGCCACGAGGGTTTGAGGGTGAGAATCGTCCCGATGGTGCGGTTAGTTAGCTTTGTACGCCTCGCTGAAAATGGACAGATACAACGTACGTGCAGGAGGGTCCCCAAAGTACACATACACGTATATGTGTGTGCGTGTCCAAATAAAATTGTGTACGCGGATAGTTAAGGGCAAAAAGAGTAGGAAGAGATTCCGGGAGCAGTGACGCGAGAACCGCCGTGACAAAAGGGCTGAGGCATCCCCGTTGGGAGGGGTGGTAAGCTCTCTGGCCACTGTACGTCCCCTTGTCGACGATCCGCAGCTAGGTATTGTACAAATTTGTACATAAGTGCTGCATATGCACGTATTTTCGCCAAGCTACCGACCATGCAACGATGCCTCGTGACGATGAGGGCGCATGTCCCTTTTAGGGCCGAAGGTTTCGCGTCCTCGATTGCCCGGCCCTGCTTGGCGCGGCTCGATAGGGATGTGCTTATGTCTGATGGGGAAAAGGGCGTAAGTGGACTGGCTGCAGCCGTGGGAGGCGAGTCCCTTCGGTGGAGAGCAACGTCCGGTGTGTAAAACTCGGGGGTTGCAACCTTCCCTCGTCGCAGCACGCGCCAGCTGGCTCATTGTTAAATTACCGCTAGAGCTATGTCTCGCGCGATCCACGAGCGTAGAAACGTCCTGTATTAAAATTTGCAAATTGTTGGTCACTCTTTTAAGTGGAATTCCGTGACGGATGCGAGGTAGCTTCGTTATTTTCCAAGTGCGCATTGAGTTTTGTTGAGGAATAGTAATTTGTGGAGGCCGATTATGAGCGAGAGCGATTTGCCGATTTCCAGAGGTGAGCAACGTTGGCCTGGACCGATACTCGGATGGGTGACCGATCGGCGAAGGCGATGTGAACGGCAACTTATTCGGTGAAAATCGGAAAAGGGTTTTACGCAGTTTCCCCGTGCCCTTGGGGAGAAGTGATAATGGAGGGGAGCAGCATTAGGGGGTGTGACTGTGGGCAACACTCTGGGGGGTCTCTTATCAACTGGAAAAAGTGTCAAGTGTGGGGTTAAGGAAAGGTTCTGCCTTGTTGGGCCAAAAAATGTTCGGTTTTTCACCCATTTTTTATGCGCAAAGTATTAAACATAGAATTTTTATATTTCGTATGTTGATTAAGCGGGCTTTATTGAACATCAAAATATTTTTTCAAGTTTGACAAAACACGGTGGTGTGAGTGGGAGGAGCCACGAATGTCAAAAGCAAAATAATCAAATATATTTTTACTTTGTACAACATTTTGTATAAGTTGACCTAGAATCAAGGAGAAAAATGGAAAAATAAAAAAATAGCGAGCAAAAAATGTGAACATTTTTGGAAAAAAAAACAAACTGCCTTCCGATCGCTCACTATTTTTTTATTTTTCAATTTTTCTTTTTGATTTTATGCACAATATTGTACAAAGTTAAAATATGTTTGATTTTTTTGCTTCAGATCACCTGTCCGAGACTTAGAACTTTCGCAAGCGAAGAATGACATCGCCCGCGCACCGACATACGTGCCTCCTCCCACTCTGACCAAAATGTTTTGTCAAACTTTAAAAAATATTTTGATGTTCAATAAAGACCGCTTAGTCAACGTACCAAATATCAACATTCTATATTTAAAACTCTTCGCATAAAAAATTGGTGAAAAATCGAACATTTTTTGGCCCGACAAGGCAGACCCGTCTCTTAAGGTGCAAAGGTTGTAATAACCCTGGAAAGGATTCATGAGAAACGTTCAAAAAATAAATCAACAAATGTTTGCAATTATCAATACCTAAGGTGTAGAATGTCCCGTTCCAAATTTTGCCTATTTTTTAACCAACGATTTTACTGTAATCCACACAGTTGCTAATTAATGTCTGAGCAACAAGAAAAAACTCACTAGTGTACGATGTTGAAGGTTGCATTGTTCCAATGCAACGAAAATTCTTGTTAATTGCTTAATTTCTTCACTTTCTTCGTCATCCAAAATCTTATCCTGCAAATTTGGGCTTTTGATTTCCGATGCCGGTGTCAAAAAACGTTTGGGTTATTTACCTGGCCCAAATTTGCCAAAAAAGTGTGGGCTACTGAATTTTCGTTGCGTTCCAATAACGCAAACTTCAATGCCATACTAGTGTGGGGTAAAGGTGCAAGGGTCGTAATAACCCTGAAGGGTATTTAAAAGAAACAGCCTATAAATAAATAAATATTTGAAATTGTCAATACCTGACGTATAGAATATCCTGTTTTAATCTTTTTCAATTTTTCAACCATCTATTTTACAGCAACCCCAACAATTGCTAATTACTCTCTGAGAAACTGGAAAAAAGGGACAAGTGTGGTGTTAAGGTGCAAGGGCCATAATACCTCTGAAGGGCGTTCAAAAGAAGGAGCCAATAAATAAATATTTGCATGCATTAATAAATACCTGAGGTGTAAAACGTCTCGTTCCAACTTTAAAAAAATTTCAACCAACTATTTTACAGTAATCCCAACAATTACTAAATTCCCCATCAACTTCCATCCCCCTCAAGGAACACCTATTTCCTTAAGGGAAATTTGATTGTTACTTTCTCGTTCTTTTATGATTATTTCCTCAACGAAATCACACAGTCAAATTTCCTCAATGACTAAAATACTGAATGATTAAACTTTAATTAAATAACTCAATTAAATACTTAATTAAATACTTAATTCAATAACGATGACTAAATTACTAAACCCCTTATCGCCCCCCCCCCCCCCCCCCCAGGAAAACTTATTTCCTCGAGGGAAATTTTATTTTTACTTCCCACCACTTTTATCATTATTTCCTCAAGGATCTACGGCAAAATTTCCTCAATTCTCAAAAATAAAACCGCCCGCCGAAAATAATGTCCATCCGGAGCAGCAGCGAACTGATTTCGCCTCATCGTGTGCGCTACGGTAATAATTCTTCACTCCCGTCATTTTTTTGTCTCATTTCTAACCGACGTCCCGCGCTGTATTTTTCAGCGGCAGGCACGAGACTATTGTCACATCCCGGAGATTTTCTGGGGGGGTCGCGTATGAATTTATCGTCGCGCTCGGAATATGATGATCCCCGTCAGCCCGGGTTTGTTTCCCGCGCCAATGGAGAGATCATCCTCTAATGTATTTACACGGGGTGGGGTTGGGAGACAGCGAGAGACGCGTAGTTGGGGAGGGTGCGAGTCCGGGGGAGGTGGCGCGTCCGATCTCTCTCTCTTTCTCTCTCTGTATATAACACGGGGTGAGATTTGTCACTCCTGTAGTATAAGGGCTGTATATACATTTGTATACGGATATATTAGTGCTGATGTATAGATATAGGGATGAGGGTAAAGCGCGTGCGATGCGTGTCGTACACGAACCACCGTTGTATCACCCATTGTCATCCGAGCCCGTAAGATTAAGCTAATTTCACACATGTCCTCGTGCTTTTCGTCCCTTTCATTCGTACTGCACACACAGACAGGAAACCCACCACGTGAGCGAACAGGGTTGGAGTACGTCACAATTACGATACACGTATAGGAGTACGGTCACGTGCGTGTGTGACATACGAAACTGCCAGAACGGTGTCAAATACGTCATGGAAGTTTTTGCACCCCTTTCCATGTAGTTTGCCTCCGTTCTGGAGTTTCTGGACTTCCACTCTCGGTGGTAGGAGTCTCGGAATTCTTGTAGCGAACGATTGACATGCATGACTTCGAGAACGCGAGGATCATCAGCCTGATGGACTGTAGTTTTCTTATGAGGAATCTGAAAACGATTGAGTGATTTGAAGTCACTTAATCAACTTTATCTTTGGTCTCCTCAATTTTTGTATGAATGAAAATTATGAAAAAGCTCAAAAAAACTGAAACAACTATCAATACGGTGTGATCCAACGACTGATTCTACGTATTGATAAAAAAAGAGCAAAGAAACCGAAACAAATGATGTTGAAGCTTGCATCGCTGGAATGCAATGGAAATTCTTCATTTTTTATTTCTTGGCTTTGTTCATCGTCGAAAATCTTAAACTGCTGGAAAGTTACTAAATTATTTATTTTTCATGCTCATCATTACGACATTTTTTAAATGCTACTTAATGATTTCTTAGTAACATTTAAAAATAATTATAAATTATTTTTAAATGTTACCAAATTATTATCACTTGAACGTTTTTTAGGATCGTCATCATTTCTGATGATGATCCTAAAAAACGTTAGAGTGATTTGAAGTCACTCACAAAACTTGGTCTTCGGAGTTTGAATTTTTTTGAAATAAAAACAATGAAGAATAACAAGCAAACCGAAGTAACTATCAACACGGTGTGCTCCAACGTCTGTTTCTACGTATAGATGAGAAAGACCAAGAAAACGATGTCACAGCCAGCGTCGCTGGAATGCAATTAAAATTCTTTAATTTTTATTTTTTTATTATCTTCAACTTTGAAAATCTTAGCCTTCTGGGTTGTAGAATTCTGATGAGGACCCTACAAAATGCTTTAGTGATTCAAAGTCACTCAACCAACTTCGTCTTTGGTGTTTTTTTATTGTTTTTTTTAAATAAAAATAATGAATAATATCAAGTAAACTTAAACAACTATCACCATGGTGTGCTCCAACTTTTGTTTCTATGCATCGATAAAAAAGACCAAACAAACCCAAACAAACGATATTGATGCTTGCATCGCTGGAAAGCAATGAAAATTCTTTCATTTTTATTTCTTCATTTAGGTAATCATCGAAAATCTCAGCCTGCTAGGCTGTAGACTTCTGATGAGGGTCCCAAAAACCATTTGAGTGATTCAAAGTCACTCGAACAATCTTCTCATTGGTCTTTTTTCCACTTTGGGTAGTAGGAGTTTCAGAATTCTCGTGGTGAACGATTGACGTGCACTACTTCGAGGACGAGAGGATCATCATCAGCCTGCTGGGCTGTACATTTCTGATGGGAATCCCAAAAAACGTTTGAGTGATCTGGAGTCACTCAAACAACAACATTCAAATACTCAAACAACCAAACAATAACTCAAACGAATTCTTTGGTCTTTCTTATCTTTTTTATAAATAAAAATAATGAATAAGATCAAACGAACCGAAGCAACTATCATCATGGTGTGCTTCAACGTCGGTTTCAATGTATTGACCAAAAAGACCAAGCAAACTCAAAATTGAAGCTTGCATCGTTGGAATGCAGCAAAAATTCTACTTCCATTTTGTGATCTCCATTTCTTTCATCATTCAAAATCTTAGCCTGCTGGCCTGTAGATTTTTTATAAGGATCCTAAAAAACGTTTGAGTGATTCAAAGTCACTCAAGCAACCTTCTCTTTGGTGTTTCTGCCACGTTAGGGAGTAGGAGTCTCGCAATTCTTGTGGTGAGTGGTTGGAGTGCACTCCTTCGAAGACGGAAGGATCATCGTTCTAACATCCTCCAAAGGATGTTGAGGAAGAGCTATTTCGCATGAAGGATGATGATGGGTCGGTTGAACATTTAGGTAAATCGACCCCCTCCTCTTCAATGAACCTAAACAAGAGTAATATTTTTTCGGAAGCTGCTACACCCTAGACGTGAGATAACGAATATGGGGATGCGAGGAAGGGCTCTTCACAAGTTCTTTGGACAGGCTGAGGGAAATAACGAAGCAAAGGGGAGAGAAGAAGAAAACGAGGGCTTCCAGACACCGAGGACCATATTCTCCAATTCGAGACTCAATGTTAACGTCAATTGCGCCCTTTTGATTGTCAACGGTAGTTTCAACATCTGCGCTCGCCGCCACGTATGTAGTGCTCGATTTGTCGATTTTCGTCGAGGACGCGCTCGTTCTCCATCGTTATATATGGAGGTGTACGTACACTATATAGCAAAGTTTCGGTACTTTTTCCGCTGCTGCTGCTGTCCTACATGGCTCAAAACCCGCCCACATCCTCCTCGGTTTACAATTACGTAATGTTCCGCATTTGTCACGGACGAAGTCCTACGGAGTCCGCGAGGAACGGAGATGGACACACACATATGTCCTCCTGTCCGAGCAGTTTTCAACCCCTCTCTCACTATCTCTCTCCCTATCTCTATCTCACTCTAGCAACGACAATGATACATACGAAGCGTTATCCTCCCCTCATCTTTATGTACCTACATGTCCTACGCGCAAAAAATTATATGAACTTATTTATTTATTTACTTGTTTCTTTATTTAGTCATTTAATTATTTCTTCATTTTTTTATACGGTCCCTAATATTTAATTAAACAATTTTTTTTCAGGAAAGTGGCGGTCCTTTATAAATTACTTTATAAATTACCTTATAAATTACTTTTATATAAAAATGCTTACATTTATCTAAAGGTGGTCTTAAAGACATCAGGATTCACATAATTATGAGTATGAAGATAAAGGACAACTATGAATTCGTTCTTGAATTTTTTTTTATGACCTTTCTGTATATGCATATATATATATATATATATATATATATATATATATATATATATATATATATACATACATTTATGATCTTGATATTTGCATCGTTGGAACGCATCTAAAATAAATTCTTTGCAAATGATAAAAAAATGTTTTTTGGCCGATTTAGGCTACGAAAATCACTGGAATACTTTTACGTGTCCTCATTAAAGATTTACGACCACAATTTGCAAAAAAATAGTTTTTTATAATAATAAAAATAATGAAATGAAAAGAAAATAGTTGCATTTCAACAATGCAAATTTCATCGTCATACATGTATAAATTTAGGAATTATTAGGATACCTGCTGTCGCACAGATATAAGTTCGTTCATTTTGCAATTAATGTAAAATGAGGAAAAAAAATGAAAAGAACTTTAATTCATGTAGAACATTCTCTATCTCCCCCTCTCTCTGTCTCTCTACATATATATATACATAGGAGTCAGATACATATGGGACTGCAACAAGAGTTTATACGCTACAGATGCACGTAAAGTAAGACGAGTAAGGGCGCCCAAATTTCTGCTTTCCAAGAACAATGTGGGGGGCGCACATCTACGTTCGTTCCACGCTCATCGTGTTTAACGATTCGTCACAACAGTACGTGAAAGACAAGGATGTAAGATTGAACCTGCATTCGGTACGTTATCCATACAAAAAATCGATTTCTTTAATGTTGAAGTAATAAAATGAATAATAATTCGTCAAATGTTAGAATAATAAAATTAATCATATTTTCTATTATATTAAAGTAATAGTAATGTCTTTAATATTAAAGCCTAATAATTTCTTTGACATTCAAGTAATAATGTCTTTAATATTAAAGCAATAATAATTGCTGCAATATTGAAAAAATAATTTCTTTAATATTAAAATATGAATATTTTGTTCATTATCAAAGTAATAAAATGAATATTTTTATAGAGACAAGCTGCGAAATTGCACTAATAAGATAAGTTAGCCGAATCCTATTGGCCAATATGTTACTTCTCAGCAATCCATTCACTCCGGTTAAACGGCGAGACGAATACACTCCTGCGAGCGCGAGATGAACGAAAAAGACTGTAAAACCCATCGAGAAATGACGCCGAAGATGACACGCTCGTGCGTATCTTCTTCCCTCTACGGATCCTTCGGGCCGTATAACCACGGGAGAGATGTTCTCACGGGCGACCTACGACCTCCGTTTCATCCTCTCGGGACATCAACCAGTTTATATATATACATATACATACATATAGCAAGAGACGAGTCGGAAGATTCGAGGGTCGTCTCATCGCTCGTCGAAAAGGATAAAGCACTAAAAGAGGCAAAAGAGGCAAAAAAAATGGAGGTGAAGCATCGAGAGTTGAGTCCGCTCTCTTCACTGTCATTTGACACAGTCCTAAACCCAATTCGCGTCACGCGCTCATACACGCCTTACGTACGCGCGTATGCTCATCGTATAGAGGCATTAATTCTATATCTTCCTTTGCCATTCGCCTACTTCTTTCTTTTCCCCCCGTTTCGTTCCTTTTTTGCTCCTTCTTCTTCTTCTTCATTCATTCGCCGTTTAGCCGCGTGTCCTCGCTTGGCTTTTTGTCTCGCGGTTCCCATGAGCCGCAGGAACAAACGCGGCCGAGGAACGGACGCGGAGATAAAAAGGACGAGGGAGGAAGAAAGAGGAGGAGGAGGAGGAGGAAACGAATATTATGCGAGAACTGTCCGCACAAATCCGCGGGAACCACCCCCACCATGCGATTTATATATATATATATATATATATATATGTATGTATGTATGTGTATATGTATATATATAATATGAGTGCACGTATAGAGCAGCTAAGGACGAAAGGTTTCCCATGCTAGGAACGAAGGGCTGTGAATGTGTGCCGCGAATCTTTCGGTCAGATAAGCCTTTGTGCCGAGTGTCTCGCGTTGGCGGTTCCTCGGCGTATTTGGAACGCTGACGTATACACGCTGGGAATAAAACGGGAAGAGGCTGCGCGCTGAGGGAACGAGAAAAAACCTGAAACTGAGAGGTTCAGGTTGAAGGGAAGAAGGACTAAGGTGGTCGCTGAAAGCGAGAGACATTCGAGACGCGATTTGCTTGACGACGAATCCGTAGGAAGATAACGCTACGACGACCACCGTCGCCATGGTGTGATGTAGTATCGGTTTCTATATATTGATAAAAGAAAGACCAAAGAAACTCAAACGAACGATGTTGAAACGTGGATTGATGGAATGCAATGGAATTTAGTTCATTTTTCTTGCGTCGTTCTGTTCGTCATTGATAATCGTAGCCTACTTGGCTGTAGATTTCTGATGAGGCTCCTAAACGATGTTTGAGTGATCTACAGTCACTCTAACGTTTTGGTCCTCTTTGGGTTTTTTATTTTTTTATTCTTTTTCTTCCATTTTTTAAAATATTCGATGGTGTGCTTTAACCTCTGTTTCTATATATCGATATATAAAAGACCTAGCAAAACCATACGGACGTCGTTAAAGCTTGCATCGTTGGAATGCTACAAAAATTCGTTAATTTTTATTTTTTCATTTTCTTCATCGTCTAAAATTTTAGCTTCCTGGGCTGTAGATTTCCGCTGAGGAACCTCAAAAATGTTTCAGTGATTCAAAGTCACTCAAACACACTTCTCTGTGGTCTTATTTTAATTTTTTTGAATAAAAATGGTAAAAATGGCCGAACTAACCCGAACAACTATCACGATGGTGAAAGCCAACGTCTGGAGCTATATATCGATAAAAAAGACCAAACCAACCCAAACGATCCATGTTAATGGAGAATTCGTTGATTTTTATTTCTTTATTTTTGCCATAATCTAAAATCTTCTGTAGAATTGTAGATTTCTGATGAACATCCTAAAAAACGTTTGAGCGATTTTAAATCCCTCAAATAATCTTCTCCTTGATTATGAAAAAAAAAATCATAAAAACAGACCAATCAACTCTCACTACGGTGTGTTCAAATGTCTGTTTGCACATATCAATTAAAAAGACCAAACACATGATGTTGTAGTTTGCATCTTTGGAATGTAATGAAACGTCTTCTCGAAATTTTACTTCTTCCTTTTCTTCATCATCCAAAATCTCATCCCGCAAATGTGGACTGTACATTTCTGATGAGGATTCTAAAAAACGTTTGGGTGATTTTCGTTTTGCGGGTTTGCTAAAAAAAAAGTTCGACCTACTAAGCTTCCTCCCAACGACGCAAACTTCAATATCATTCGAAACAACCATCACCATAGTGTGTGTCTGTTTCCACACATCGATGAAGAACCTTATTGGGCGACTAGCGTCTGGGTCTTCACACTAAAATCAGGGTCGAATCTGTAAAATCGTTTTTGGAAATTCACCATCAGCTCCAGTGTCTCTTTTGCCTTTGCCACCGGTCATCAGGTCGATGATGCGTCATGGGAATGATAAATGTTCAGGTTTGATCCCTGATTCACACGATGAATGAACCAAACCACTTATGGATGATGATGGCACTCTCCCATTCAGAATTGACTCGTTACCGATAACAAGCTGACTCGTCGAACAACTCACCGGAAGTGCGCTGCCCGAAGGCATCCGTATTGCAGTTTAGAATAATACAACTTTCCGCCATACCGAGGATTTCGTCTCCGATAGAAATCGATATTCCGATACAACAGAAATGCGTTTCCCGCACCGATAAGATAATGCGGGAAGGAGCGAAGCGGAAAGCGGGTGTATTCGCATTGGAATTATTCGTAGTACGCTTCGAGACAATTGAATGACGTTTAAGTATCGAGAATGCGGTTGGAGAGCGATAAAAACAGCGAGACAGCATATCGAGAATCTTTATGACCGGCAAGAAGCGAAACTAGCACGCGCGACGATAGTTGCTCTATTCACATGTGTGTTGCACTTCCGATCGCACTCGTGCGCGATTTCGTGCAGCGGCAGCTTCTTCGCTCATTTGCCCGACGAGAAATGCAGCCTTGAATGAATTTCCGATTGCAGGATTCTCGCGCAGAAGTTGTCGTAGGGATCCAATTGGATGGCCACACTTGTTCCCACTTCCTGATAGGAATCCAATGAGTCATCACATTGGATCCCTGTACCAAAACGTCACGCTTGTACATTCTAACTTTGTTGAAGTTTACATCGTTGGAATGCAACGATTTTTTCTCCATTTTTGTTATCTGAAAACAATCTTGATAGATTTAGGTTGTAGGTCACTAGTCAGAAGCTTTAAAAAAGTTTTCCGTAGCTTTGTTCTGTCAAAAAACATTGGCATTTGCAAAAAAATTCTTTTCGTTGCGTTTCAACGCTGCAACCTTCAACATCATTCTAATCGGGATTCCCCATTGCAATCCATTGGACGAATCCAATTTTAATGCTAAAGGATTTCCACATTATCAAACAGAATCCGATACGATTCTTGATGGATCCTATTCCGTTCTGTACATTGAGTTTTCTAAACAAAAAATATATAAAGATATACAAAATAAATGAATTTCGAAAAAGTATAAAAGTGATTGTAAAAAAGTTAAAATCCCTTGAAAAAGTATATCTTGAAAATCACATCACACCACTGGAAATCCACTGTAATTATCGTTTATTATTTGTTTTACCGCACTTTGATAATTATTACCTCACACGTACCAGCTCACGAAGCGTGCAGGTTGTTTCAACACGCCGAGTTTTTTCTCGTGACTTTTTACAGATTTTCGATTCGAGCGTGGCAAGAACTCTCAAACGGCGTTCACCAAGGAACAGTGCAGAATCCAATTGGACCCCAACGAGGACTCCCTATGTGCGGTGCTCTCAACAAATCTCCATAGAGATGTGGGTGCACCTTGGGACTCTCTAACAAATTGTACAAAATCTGGAAAGAATATTTTTTTCGCGAGATCCAAAAAATTCCGGTTGAAAATGTCAAATAAAAAATTCTAAAACGCCGTCATTCGAGAAACAGCGGGTAATCCACTTGGATTTTCAATGTGGACGTCCTACTATCAAATCCCCATAAGGATGTGGTATGGTACGGACGTTTGCATCGTTGGACTCCGACGAACATTCTTTTTTATATTTTTTTTTCTCCATTTCTATTAGTTTACACATTTTTTTGCAGATTTAAATAATAAATCTCTGAATAAGGGATTTAAAAAATGATTGGTGGATTTTCGTAATGAAGATTAGCCGCAAGAAATTCGAGCAGTTGGAAAATAATCATTTTCGTTGCATTCCAACGATGCAAACTTCAACCTCATGATGTGGTATGATCTGGGGACTCCACAGTGAATTTCTGCAAGGCTTGATCGAGCCGGCTTCGATATCGTTAGTAAATAGTTCGGGTATCGTCCGAAAGGACGATACCGATAGTTTGTTTGGGTTACATAAATACATAAAAAACCTTTTTTTATGTATTTATTTTTAAAAAATGTAATACATAAAAAACTTTTTTTTATGTATTTCGAAAGTGTAACAACTTTTATATCAATATCTATAATATAAACCTATAAAAAAATGCATGAAAATAGCCTTTTTAGCGTCTAAAATGAGAAGACCCCTTAAAAGGTGGTTTTACGTCAATTTTAAAATTTGTCTAAACAATGCACGTTTTAAACGTTCTTCGTCATTTACAGACAACTGTGTAGACGTTCGCTGGCACGATCTTGACGAACTTTGTAATTTCGAAACATTAAAATTATGAATTTCAAATGTCCGGCGCATTCAAAGTTCGAAATTTCAACCCGGCCTCCATGTCAAGATCATGCCAGCGAAAGTTGACTGTAAATTATGCAGACGTATAACATTGTCTAGACGAATTTCAAAATTAACGTAAAATCACTTCTTAATATAAAAAAAAATCTTGAAATAATTCGTCGATTTATTGAAAATTTTGAAACTTTCCAAACTTCCATGCCCGAATTATTTTGACGGCGTTCAGATTTTCGGAGTTTTGGTCTTTCGTGTAAAATTCTTTCGGACTTTCGATCTTTCGGGGTAGTATTCTTTCGGAGTTTTGAGCGTTCTGATCATTCAAAGTTCGGAATTTCCGGCCCAAAAAAAAATATAGAAACGAGGCGAATCGTACGAGTTTATTTTGCCGTCGGTCTAATGGTTGAAGTTCGGCCACCAACGTTAACGATCCTCGACTAGGAATTTTAATGACGCGATGTTAAAATAGTGAAAGATGTTCGTCCGGAATCGGCGCGTTAACCCTTTTCGTTCGAAGATCTCGACGCGAGAGGATTCGTGCCCTCTCTCTCTCTCTCTCTCTCTCTCTCTCTCTCTCTCTCTCTCTCTCTCTCTCTCTCTCTCTCTCTCGGGCTCTCGGTCCTCCGAGTTTCGTTTGGACTCGGCTTGACAAAATATAGACGCAACAGCTTTGTATGTACGTGCCTCGAGACGGCAACACGAATAATTCTCGTGGCGTTTGCCACCATGCCTCGTTGCCTCCCGCATATATTTTCTACCGGCAATTTTCTTCATCGCGCGCGCGCGCGTTGCACAATGGCCCGAGATATCGGAGCCCGATTCTCCGGGCTGCTCGATGAGAAGATTGGAAATATCGGGCGAGGGAATAATAATTTCGAGTTGCCTAGTTCGAGCGAGAGCTGTCACGTCTGCCGATGACTGCATTATAGGGAGAGAGAGAGAGAGAGAGGGAGAGAGAGAGAGAGAGAGAGAGAGAGAGAGAGAGAGAGAGAGAGAGTCGTGCCGATCGTAAAGTATCAGAGACGGCCATACCAGTAGCTCGCAACAGCTCGCCATCGATAAATCTTCCAACCTCCTGTCCAAACACAATCTCCGTTCTAGCAAACACAACCACGAGGACTTTTGCATCGCTCGCTCTCTCGGAGGGAAGAACGCGGCTGCGTTTGAAAATTCGAAAGACCGCGAACCAAGTACATCGATAAAGTATAGCGTGCAATTGCTAATTACACACGCGAAGAGATCGTTTCGAGAAACTTATCGATCGCCATTGAAAATGTGCGCGTTCAAATTTTCCCGCTGCTTCATGATGTTGAAGTTTGTATCGATGCAATGCAAGGAAAATTAATTCTCTTTAATTGATCTCTTGAATTAATCTCATTTTTTTTACCGTTTTAGATTGTTAAAATTAGTGAAATGTTTTTACGTATTCTTATCGGAGATTTACGACGTCAATTGGCAAAGAAAGGTTCGGATAATGATTTTTTCTAATTATTAAAGAATGAACCAACAAAATCGTTGCATTCCAACGATGCAAACTTGAACGTCATGCTGCTTTCTGATCGTTTCCAATGACGTTGAAGCTTGCATTGTTGGAATGCAACGAAAATTACTTTTTTTTCAATCGTTTACATTTTTTTTTGTCGTTTTCGATTGTCAAAATTAGTCAAATTTTTGCACGTATTCTCATTGGAGAATTACGACCTCAGCAAAGAAAAGATTTCGGATAATAATTGTTTTTTTTTCAATAATTGAAAAATGAACCAACAAAATTGTTGCATTCCAACGATGCAGATTTGAACGTCATGCTGCTTTCTCATCGTTCCATATAACGTTGAAGCTTGCATCGTTGGAATGCAACGAAAAATAATTCTTTTCAATTTTCTACTTTTTTTTACCGTTTTAGATTGTTAAAATTATCGAAATGTTTTTACGTATTCTTATTGGATATTTACAACCCTAATTAGCAAAGAAAGGCTTAGGGTAATGATTTTTTCTAATAATTAAAGAATGAACCAACAAAATCGTTGCATTCTAACGATACACACTCGAACGTCATGCTGCTTTCTGATCGTTTCCAATGACGTTGAAGCTTGCATTGTTGGAATGCAACGAAAATTACTTTTTTTTCAATCGTTTACATTTTTTTCTGTCGTTTTCGATTGTCAAAATTAGTCAAATTTTTGTACGTATTCTTATTGGAGAATTACGACCTCAGTTAGCAAAGAAAAGATTTCGGATAATAATTGTTTTTTTTTTAATAATTGAAAAATGAACCAACAAAATTGTTGCATTCCAACGATGCACAATTGAACGTCATGCTGCTTTCTCATCGTTCCATATAACGTTGAAACTTGCATCGTTGGAATGCAACGAAAATTAATTCTTTTCAATTTTCTACTTTTTTTTTACCGTTTTAGATTGTTAAAATTAGTGAAATGTTTTTACGTATTCTTATTGGAGATTTACAACCTTAATTAGCAAAGAAAGGCTTCGGGTAATGATTTTTTCTAATAATTAAAGAATGAACCGACAAAATCGTTGCATTCTAACGATACAAACTTGAACGTCATGCTGCTTTCCGATCGTTTCCAATGACGTTGAAGCTTGCAGCGTTGGAATCCAACAAAAATCAATTCGCTATAAATACTCAATTTTTTTTGGTAATTCAGGATGTGAAAGGAGTTGGAACATTTTTACGTATCGTTATTAAAAAATTATTATCTTAATTTCGAAAACAGCGCTTTGGATAATGATAGAAATAAATACAAAAATGTCATGGCATTCTCATCGTTGTAACGCATCGAAAAATTCATCTCCTTCAATCGATAACATTTTTTGCCTTTTTAGACTGTGAAAACCACTCGAACGCTTTCACGTGTTCTTATCAGAAATTCATTATCTTAATTTGCAGTAAAAAGGCTTTGGAATTGTAATATGAATCATGAGACAAAAATCATTAGATAAACATAAAGAAATAGATCAAATTATTCATTGAAAATTGAGGATTTTGCATCATTAGATAAAAATGGAGAAATAAAAAGTGAACCAAAAAAACTTTGCATTCCAACGATGCAAACCTCAACGTTATTCGTTCCGTTTCGTACCGTCTTTCAATTCACAACCTGTACATCATTTTGCAGAACATTTGAATTTTCCTACATTGTTCTAATTGCGTATCAAAATATATGGTTTCACAATTTTAATTACACATTATTCGATTGTCATATTGCATCATTATACAAAATCGACGTTTCGCAAAAAAAATGATAACGTATTTTGTTCCCTGTTATCGCAAAAAGCAGTAACTAAAACACCTTTAAGTTATAAAAAAAAACATTGTTCTCTAAAAACCAGTTTTTATTCTTTTAATTTATGTATTTCTTGCAACCTCGCTCGAAGTGTTCAAAATAATGACTATAACTATCAAACTTCATGCAACGAGGACTACCCACGGTTGCAAATGAAAAAATACTACCAATTCGGTAGCAATAATAATAATAGTAATGATAAAAATAACTAATTCAATATTCGTTTTTTTTTTTATAAAGCGATTAAAGCGATTTATTATTATTATACCAATATATGACCCCTAATTCACAACTATAAAAAAATAAAGAAATTCTGATAGCACAGATTTAAAAAAAACAACAATAACAACCCAAAGGAAAATAGTCGAGGAAAATCTGTTCAACTAATTCGCGCGTGAGATAAGGCGCGCGACCACGCTCACCCCCTTGGCCGTATTGGGGGTGGGGGCAAGACCGTGAAGGGGATTGTTCCCGCAGCGGGGCCAGGGGGTTGGCCCGTTAATGCTGCACGTATTTATATATACGTTATCAGTGAAAATGGTCGTCGGGTGTGCGGCAAAGCCTCGAGTCACGAGGTGCAAGGGGGTCTCGAAGTCGAGGAGAGGTCGCGAGCTGGTTATATCAGGCAGGGAAAGGCCACACACTCACTGTCGGACTTGTGCTTTCCGTCCCGTTCTGCTTGGTCGCTTCTCACCACCGGGCAAAAGCTCCTAGAGAGAGAGAGGGGACGGAGAGAGAGAGAGAGAGAGAGAGAGAGAGAGAGAGAGAGACCGTTCAAGGAGATTTTATCAGTTACCGGGTTGCTCCCTGTATACGACTTCCCTTTCTCTTGTCCTTTCTATTTCTTCCTCGCCCTCCTTCATGTAAGCTCCTCACCTCGCGTCGCTTGCGTCTCTGATGACAATATCGCGTGGCCAGTAAGATAACCGCTCGTGTCATTCCTACATCTACTAACTTCCACTTGTCCATGGCGGTCACCCCCCCCCGTCACATTGTATCGCCCCCTTGCCGCGGCCCTCCCGAATCCCCTATGTACCCGACCAACGTTCAGGCCTTTTTCTCCAGTACGTCTTGCTGTAGATAATTGCTCCTCGCGTGAGAAAAAAGGAATCCATTCTTTTTGTTGATTGGGTCGCGTGGGGCGTTTTTTCCTGGGATACCGTAGGGAGAGTTGGTGATTAAAATGGACGAGCAGAAGTTGCTGCTTTGTTGGCTTCCTGCTGGATAGAATTCGTAGGCATGGTGAAAAGTGGAGGACCGATTTTTGGACGAGCCTTTTTGGGTTTGCGTGTCATTTTCGTTGGGGGTGAATTCTAGGTCTGCGGGAATTCCGCATGGTGGGCGAACGGGTGCAGGGCCTTCCGGCTATCGGGAGCTCACGAGGGCCTGGCGCCAACACTGCGTGATTTTTCCCAGATGGGAAGAAAGAGATAGATGGTTAATCAGTACTCTAGGACTTGTTGTTCTCCGGCGAGAGATTGATTGATTGATTGGAAGTTCATTTTATACCTTGGTGTAACCTTTGGGCAAGGAGATACATATAAGGTACAAACTATGTATAAAAAACTAACAATAGTAACATAAGGGTATGAGAGAAAAGCGCAAAGTTGTAAAACGTAAAAAAATCGAATACT
Source organism: Ophion ellenae (assembly GCA_963210295.1). NCBI lineage: Eukaryota > Metazoa > Arthropoda > Insecta > Hymenoptera > Ichneumonidae > Ophion > Ophion ellenae. The sequence goes on along the minus strand of OY723393.1, from coordinate 33,090,144 downwards.
ATACATCGAAAATATATAGTAGAAGATGAAAAATAAAATAAACAACAGGTGAATAAAATATATAAGAAAAAAACAAAAGACATAGAGCGAAAATCAGAAAACTACATGACAAAATGACGTTGAAATTTGCATCGTTATGGTTTTGAAGTTTGCATGATTGGAATGCTAGGTAAATATTTATTTTTGTATTGCCCAATTTTCTTCTGGCCCGTTTCGTTCTCAAACATCATTGAACAATTCTCGAAGGCACAAAACCGTAATGAGGATTACGGTTTCGTAACCTAAACTTAGAAAAAAGAGTTTTGGCAGTAATAAAAATGAATAAATAGAAAAATAAAGAAGAATTTCCGTTGCATTCCAACGATGCAAACCTCAACACCATGCATCGTTGGAATACAACGATTTTTATTCTCATTTTTTATTGCTTCATTTTCATCATTACCCAAAGCTTTTTTTAACGCATTGGGGTCATAAATCTCCAATATGAATATGTGAAAACGTTTGTCTGATTTTCACAACCCAAGTAGGCCAAAAAAACTGAGCAATTAAAGAGAACTCATTTGCGTTATATCCCAACGACGCAAACTTCAACGTCACATGACAAAATAAACCCCCGCCGAGAAGCTATACAAAGAGAACACCAAAATCCCATTGCAAAACGAGCCAGGAGCTATATAATACAAATTATAATAAACATTAACAAGCAACTACTAGAGAGAAGGAGGGGGGGGATAAAGATAATGGGTATGAATTGTTAAATGCATTGTTGCATTTCGATCGGAATTATATGCACCAGGGGAAAAAAGACAGCTCGGAATTTTCGCGGAGCGGTTCGCTGCTGCAGGTAAGCGCGCAAGGGTAAAGGTGGAGGGAGTGAAACGATTATAGGGGTTGAACGTTGAGAGGACACGACACAGGAAAGAAAGAAAGATAGAACTCCGGAGTGGCGAAGAGTGTACGCGGTACATATGTATATATGTGTGTGTGTGTATATATATATGTATATGCAGGAGAGTGCTGAGACGACGTTGCCTCGCGGAATGACGTTGCGGGAAATGGAAATCGTAAAGCACAATACCAGGCACGCAAGCTCGAGGTAAAGCTATATATATATATGTATATGTGGAGGCCTGAAAAGAACGCATGGTTGTCACACATACACACATATATTTCTTAATTCCGTACGCTTGCACATTTATACTCGGCTCAAGTTGTGTCAAGGGTTTTCACTGCTGGAGAAACTCTCTCCCCCGCTCGCTCACTCGTGCTCTCTCTCTCTCTCTCTCTCTCTCTCTCTCTCTCTCTCTCTCTCTTGCTTGTTTTATTATATTATACTTATTTTCCATAACTAAACGTAATTTATATCTGAGCACGATGCTCTTAGGAAACTTGTTCCAGCTCACACAATAAAGACCTTTTCTTCTATGGTCTCGAAGTTTGCATCATTGGAATGCAACGAAAACTCTTTTTTATTTCCTCATTTTTTTTTATTTAACAAAATATTTTTTTGCTGGTTCAAATGATAAATCTCTAAATAAGCAATTAAAAAATAGTAAAAAAAACATTTTCATTGCATTCCAACGATGCAAAGTGCAATATCATCTTCTTCTTTTCATAATGTTAAAGTTTGCATCGTTGGAACATCGTGAACATGAAAGCATTAAAAAAGCGTAACGGAGACGAGCCATAAGGAATTCGGGCAGTTGAACAATAATGATTTTCGGTTCCAACGAGGCAAACTGCAATTTCTCATTTCATGATGTTGGAGTTGCATCGTTGGAACATCATGAAAAGAAGAAGATGAGATTAACTGCAATCTCTCGTTCTTTATATGACGTTGAAGTTAACATCGTTGGGACATCATGAAAAGAAGATGAGATTAACTGCAATCTCTCGTTCTTTATATGACGTTGAAGTTAACATCGTTGGGACATCATGAAAAGAAGATGAGATTAACTGCAATCTCTCGCTCTTTTTATGATGTTAAAGTTAGCGTCGTTGGAACATCATGAAAAGAAGAAGACGAGATTAACTGCAATCTCTCGTACTTTATACGACGTTGAAGTTAGCATCGTTGGAACATCATGAAGAGAAGATGAGATTAACTGCAATCTCTCGTTCTTTTTATGATGTTAAAGTTGGCATCGTTGGAACATCATGCAAAGAAGAAGACGAGATTAACTGCAATCTCTCGTCCTTTTTATGACGTTGAAGTTAGCATCGTTAGAACATCATGAAAAGAAGAAGATAAGATTAACTGCAATCTCCCGTTCTTTATATGACGTTGAAGTTAGCATCGTTGGAACATCATAAAAAGAAGATGAGATTAACTGCAATCTCTCGTTATTTTTATGATGTTAAAGTTAGCATCGTTGGAACATCATGAAAAGAAGAAGACGAGATTAACTGCAATCTCTCGTCCTTTTTATGACGTTGAAGTTAGCATCGTTGGAACATCATGAAAAAAAGAAGATGATATTAACTGCAAACTCTCGTTCTTTTTATGACGTTGAAGTTGGCATCGTTGAAACGAAACGAAAGTTCCGTAGCCCAATCTTATTTGGCAAATTAAGGCCTCTAAAATTACTTGAATTTCTTTCAGGATACTTATTAGACATCTTCAGCCTAAATATGTAAGGAACATTTTTGGATGAAAATGAGGCAATAAAAAAGTTATAATGAATTTTCGTTGCATCCCAACCATCCAAAATTCAACATCGTGTCCTCTCTTTCTCTCCCCCTCTTTCTCTCTCTTTTTCTTCCGTCCTCCCCCGCTCCCTTTCTCTCTTTGCTTTTTAAGAGCTGACCGAATGCATACAAGGCGCACCGGGTTGACCGCGCTTTTGCCCGCAGCTCTCACACGTGCCAACCTCATCATTCCATTCGACAGCCCTCTATCCGCGAAATATGCTCCCGCGAACTTACGTCAAAAAATAAAAAAGCGAGTCAAATCTAATAAAAAAAGAAATGTATTCCTGCTATACGAACCGCTTTTGTTGCTAAAGCGATGCAACTAAAATCGCATTTCCCCAAGTCCAGGAAACCGAGGTGTTCGAGTCATCAAGGATCTTTCCAACTTCCGTGGGCAAGGTTCTCGCGGACCAATGTACCTTTTGTCTCTTGGGTCCCCTTGTTCCTCTCTCCTCGTAATTCAGGAAACTCATTCGAGTTACCCGCTCCCCAGCGAGTAATTCGAAGAAAAATCGTCAAAAATTCAAATGAGGTACGAGAACAATAATAAGGGACAAAAAGTTGCGAGAACGTGGCGGCGGCAGTGGTGAAGTTGCATCGTAAAGAGGGACGAATCGCATGCGTGGACACGCGTACTCATCCGTCACGCGGATTCCTATGAGGGACTCTTTTCTTCATGGAGGCTCGGGCGCTCGTCTTCGCATCTTTTCATCTCACACTCTTTTCTCTCTCTCTCTCTCTCTCTCTCTCTCTCTCTCTCTCTCTCTCTCTCACCCTACCTCATCCTCTTGGTCCTCTGAGCACAGACGACCACCAGACGCAGCGGCGACCACGCTGTCGTTGCAATAGCAGCTCGCGCGCGGGCAATGAGCCTCTCTGCACACGCGGTGTGCTTTATACCGAGAAACTCCGTCCCAACGGAGATAAAGAGAGAAGGATTCCGAGATTTAATAAGCCACGGCAATAACTTGAGCGACCACCATCGCCGACGACGCTAATATCCAAGGAAACAATATATGTATATGTGCGTCGGGTACTTGTTGCATTACCCACGTGTGCGTCGTAATCATCACGAGTTTAGGATGTACGTCTCCGTACACGTGAACGTGTGTACGTTCACTTTTGTGGCCATGTACGTATGTATACAGGGAGGCCCGAAAAGTAAAGCCTAAAAAGAAAATCTCGATGATGAAGCTCGCATCGTCGGAGCGCAACGAAAGTTAATTTTTCCTCTATTGCTCACGTTTTTTTCTCGCCGATTTAGGGGAAGAAAATCACTAAATACCATTTTTTATACTCTCGAGAGAGCCAGGATCTTAATCTCGGAAAAATTATAGATTGTAGAAAAAATGAAGTAATGAAAAGATTTAGGGTAATTGCGGGGGAGCTGGCGATAACGGAGAGATGGACAATAGAAATGTGTCATAGAACCACGCACTAGATTTCATCTGTTACTGCTTAAGAGGTTAGGCCACAGTAACGGGTATCAAATCATGTGTGAATTTAACAATTCTTTTTTCGTATGAAAAAGTGATTCACTCATAAAATTAATTACGCATCTATTTAGTATGAAAATCAAGCTGTTAGAAAATATATATATTTTTTTTTCGGTGTACATAATGGCCGACTATTAATATTTTCTTTCATTTTTTTAGTCGCTCCGCGGTTGGCATTTAGCATCCATAATTTTTTTACCTAGAACAAAAAACGAAAATTCTCGTCAATCTACATTAGAATACTTAGAGAAGTACGTACGGAATTTAAAAAAATATTGTTTTATTCAAAAGTTGTAGGTATTTGAATGGAGGTGGAGGTATTTGAATGAATTTTCAGTGAAAAATTTCGTATAAAACTGCTCATAAAATGAAAAGTTTTCGATTCATCAGAAATTCCGTACGTATTTCTCGGCGAAATGCAATAAGGAACATAACTTTTGAATTTGAAGTAAATCGAGTGAAAATTGTTAAAATTATTTGTCGAGCCAATTGGAAAAAAACTGATCCGAGAAATACGCGTTTAAAGTTTTAGCTACTCTATAGACGTACCAGAGGTGGGCTTACGTTACACGCTTAAAGTCGGTGAAAAAAAATGTCTTGCTATAAATCGAATAGTTACTTATTCTTATGATGATAAAGCACCGTTTTGGCGTAATAAGAAAATGGATTTTTTGAATATTCTACTGTGGCCTTATACTGATTTCGATGACATGTGTTCTAGATGTGGCCAAACGAATAAGAAATTAAGAATCAAAACATAAAACCAATGAGAAACCCGAAAGCATAATGCTGGGTAACTGGCCATCTCACCTCTACTCCTATGGCCATCACACCCAGATACTCCGGGGGAGACAGCCAATCGTGATTTTTTTTAATAGTAATTTTAAGGTTAATCTGTTAAGACTTTGTTTTAATTTCGTAAATTATATTAAAGTTAAGGGTTTAAAGTTTAATTCCAAATGGAGTTAAGTTACAAAACGTTTGTACTTTTATCTTGACGGATCCTTGAAGAAACTGTGGCCAACTACCCCGGACCTACCCCAAGCAAGGTCTGATGCTTTCCAACGATGCAAACTTGAACGTCATCAATCTCCATCCCTCGTATCCTTTTCTGTGCTGAAGTTTGAGTGGTTGAAACGCAACGAAAATTCCTTCCCATTTCTTCATCTCTTTATTTTTATTATCAACAAAAAGTTTTGTTTTGCAGGTTTTTGTTATGAATTTTTAATAAGCATCCCTAAAAATGAAGGGGCAATGAGCAATGACAACCAAAAAATACATGAACAAAGCCAACTCAAAGTGAAGAATCAAAGGAGAAATAAATATGTAATCGATATGGCAAATCAATAGCGACCTCGATACCGAATCATGCCGATCTGTAAAAAGAAAAAAGAAAAATGTTTCTCGTTTATACTCCGTACGTGAAAGATACTTTCAATCATTTCTAGGCACGAGTGCACTGTGCCGAACAATTAAGTTCCCTGTATCGGAGCACTTTTATCCAGCTCTCATTTTATCGATGAATAAAACGAGTTTCTTTTGCTTTTTTTTGCTCCTTTAATACTTTTGCCTCCCCTATCGAACGGCTTGGAAAGGCAAAGTTTGTCGTTCCCGCGACATTAGGAGGCCTCGATTGCGACGAGGCTGGCACGGGAATTGCGATCGCGATTCTCGAGAAATCGGAGCGCACAAATAATCTCGCGCGAGATTATTTGGCAAACAAATCGTTACGAGTACGGGGCGAAGCGGGGGCGGGGCTGGGGGTGGGGGGGGGGGGTGTAGGCGATGCTGCGTGGGAGTGAATTGCAAGGAGCGTATATATGGGAGGCGAGAGAATACAGGAGCGAACGAGAGCCTTAATTAGATGATTAATTGTATAATTGCTTCGAGACTCTCGAGAGGGAGCGACCAACAATGGAGTATTTAGGCTTATCGGTGTGGTGCGTGCCGGCGCGACGGCAACAAAACTCCTCTCGCATACACACACGCACACGTTCGATGCAACACGCAAAGTTATACCTGAAGCTCTTTCAGACCGAGATATTCGACGCCCCCAATCGACATCGGCCGATGATAAGAAGGTGCAAATTTCGATGATCTGAGCGACAAAAAAAAATCAAATTTCACCTTAGGAAATGCCGTGGCGAGAGAAAAATGTTCTACGGACAATACTTGGATGGGTGACCGCTCGGTTTGTCAGACGAGATGGTAAAAGATCGCAAGTGCATGCGAATGAACATTAGAATTAAATAAATACATAAAGGGTGTCCCGAAAATCACGCAGGACGTCATTTTGATAGAAAACACAGGTTTTTAATTTTTAATTGTAAAATTGTAAAACAAAAAAAATCAAATTTCACCTGAGGAAATGCCGTGGCGAAAGAAAAATGTTCTACCGACAATACTCGGATGGGTGACCGCTCGGTTTGCCAGACGGGATGGTAAAAGATCGCAAGTGCATGCGAATGAACATTAGAAATGAATAAATACATATAGGGTGTCCCAAAATTCACGCAAGAAGTAATTTTGATAGAAACAAACAGGATTTTAATTAAAAATTGTAATTTTTTATTAATTCGTAAAGTATACAGTATAGGATTATGTATGAAACAGCATATCGGGTATATGACCGCCACGGCTATGATTTGGTACCAAATTGATGTTCCTGGACTTTCAGCAACACTCTCACGAACTGCTTCGATGTTTTTAGTCCAGTAAAAGAGACGAAAACCCAGCACTTTTTAGCGAAGAATAAGAATTTCTTACTTAAGGTAGATGGTTGAATACTGAACGTAACCCCAATAAAATGTTTCCCCTCAACTCGCCCCAACCCTAAGAAATAGGGGTTGAAAACTCAAAAATTGTCGTATCTCGATAACTGATAGCCCGATCAAAAAAGGTTTCAAACAAAAGTTGTTTGGAATAATAAAATACGTATAAAGTGTTTTGACGTCCAATCCCCTATCTTTGAAAATAGCGGCACAAAAACACGAGAGCACCACTGACCGAGATAAGGACGCAGTGATATGTCTACTCCGCTCGCACACGCATCAACCCCGAATTTTCGAATCGATCTTGTGCCGTTACTTTCAAAGATAGAGGGTTGGGTGTCGGATATCTCTATACGAATTTTATTATTCCAAACGACTTTTGTTTGAAGCCTTTTTTGATCGGGCGATTAATTATCGAGATACAGCGATTTTTAAGTTTTCAACCCCCATTTCTTAAAGTTGGAGCGAGTTGAGGTGCAACATTTTATTGGGGTTACTTTCAGTATGCAACCGTCTACCTTCAGGGAAAAATTCATATTCTACGCTAAAGAGTGGTGAGTTTGCGTCTCTTCTACTGGACTATTTGTGTTAAACGACTTGCTGAAGGATGGCCAGAGTGTGTAAGATCACTAATTGATCCAGCCTCCCTATATTTTGTAATTAATTTCTTCACAGTTGATGAAGTTAAATCACCGACCATATTTTGCACGAAAATTGCGAACCGTAGCTGCCAAACCTTCATTATTTAAAAAATATTGCTCAACAATGAAAACGCGTTGTTCTTTCGCGTGGCGCTCCATTTCTACTAACCCTGAACTGTCAGCTGTCAAACTGTCTTTTTTCGTTGGCAACACTTTACCGTACAAGTGGCACAAAATTTAAATATTGCGTGAATTTTGGGTCACCCTGTAAATTTGTTTGTAATAAAAGCTCCGATGTTTTTTTTTACCTGATTGCATTTTCGGCCAAACAAGTCATTATCGTAAAAAGAAGGGGAAAACGCTGTAAAATTGCAGTGAATTCGCGAGTCTTTGGTCTCATTCTTTCGGGCCCCGAACGCCAAGGGAAAAGCGCAGTGAGGAACGGAATGCAGAGGAGGGAGAGGTGACGGAAGAATTGCTCGGAATTATTATTCGAAATATGCACAAGAGAGAGAGAGAGAGAGAGAGAGAGAGAGAGAGAGAGAGAGAGAGAGAGAGAGAGAGAGAGAGAGAAGACCAACGAGGGTTTTGAGATGGTCGGGCTATCGCATTTTCCAGTATTTTTGGCTGTTGTGGGTTGCCTCCCCCCCCCCCCTGTGAACGACAAGGCGGACAAAAAAAAACTGCCTCCCCCTCCCCGGACGGAAAAAGAGGCACGACCGATTGTTTCGCCGGTTTGTTGGCGAATTTGCATGGCCGGGCTTTCAGCCATTCGGAAAATGTATTGTACAATTGTCCGGACGCTTTTATTTATTAATTCACCGGGCTGGGAATCGATGGAGTCTGACTCGCGCGGTTTAGCTCGTATTCAACGACACTGTACTGCATCGCGGTGCAATCAATTTGGGCCCTCGATCGAATGAGCTACTCATTACATAGGGACATATTCAAAAATTTTGACTGCTCACGCCCTTGCCCCGCCCTTCTCCCACCTTCGAGTACATGAACCCTTATCGCGGAATCAATATCATTTATATATCGCTGTACTAGCACAATATCTTATCGTCTTGAAGGCTGCATCGTTGGAACACGACGAAAATCCGTTTTTTTTTTATTTGTCATCCCCCAAAATGTTTTTTTCGCAGATTTAGGTTGGGGAACTCAGAAAAAGGTGTAAAACACGTATGAGTGATTCGTGTAACGTAAAGTTGCTAGAAAAAGAAAGTGGAATCGGAAGTTGAAAAATGAATTTTGGTTGCATCCCAGTAATGCAAATTTTAACGTCATTGTACCTCATATAATTCGGTTGGGTTCGTTTGGGTTATTTGTATCGAAATGCATATCGTTATTCTATATCTCGTGGAATTTATTTGAAAATTCCAACGAAAATCTTTTTTTTTTATTTATCACCCCCAAAATGTTTTTTCGCAGATTTAGGTTGGAGAACTTACAAGGGAAGGTTGCGAGGTCGATCCGATTTCGATGAAATTTGGCATGCTTGTAGATTGGGTAAAAATAGGCGACACGTATTTTTTTATATCTGCGGAACCCGATTTTTAAGGGGTGAAACGCAACCTCGGAAATAGGGGTGTTTTTCGTTTTTCGTCGATAACGTTATCGTTCTCATCTCCAATGTATAGTACACGAGAAAATGAACATTGTTGCAACTTGAATTTTTTTCAATCTCGTACCGTTAAAACGTTATCAACGAAAAACGAAAAACAGCCCAATTTTCGAGGGTGCGTTTCAACCCTTAAAAATCAGGTTCCGCAGATACAAAAAAATACGTGTCGCCTATTTTTACCCATTCTACAAGCATGCCAAATTTCATCGAAATCGGAGAGATCGTCCTCGCAACCTTTCCATGGTAGAAAAGGTTGTAAAAAAATGTATGAGTGATTTTCGTAGCGTAGAGTTGGTAGAAAACAAGTTGGATGATGGCAAGTTTCCAAAAATGAATTTTTCGTGCATTCCAATGATGCAAACTCCAACGTCATCGTGTCTCATATAATTTGGTTTGGTTCGTTTGGGCTATTTGTATCCAAATGTATATCGTTATTCTATTTCTCGTGGAACTTATTTGTGTTCGGGTATCGCTGAAACGCAACGAAAATCCTTTTTTATTTATTTTTCACCCCTAAAAGCCCTATTTTTCAATCCCTATTTATTTTTACCATATTTTTCACCCCCTTCGCAGATTTAGTTTGGGGAACTTAGAAAATGTACAAAAAACGTATGAGTGATTTGCGGAACGTAAAGTTGGTAGACAAAAAGTTGAATGATAAGTTTAAAAAATGAATCTTGGTTGCGTCGAAATGATGCAAATTTTACCGTCATTGTATCTCATATAATTTGGTTGGTTTCGTTTGGGTTATTTATATCCAAATGTATATCGTTATTCTATATCTCGCGGAACTTATTTGTGTTTGGGTATCGCTGAAACGCAACGAAAATCCTTTTTTTTTCATTTTTCACCCCCAAAATGTTTTCTTCGCAGATTTAGGTTGGGGAACTTAGAAGAGGTCGTAAAAAAACATTTGAGTGACTGTCGTAGCGTAAAGTTGGTGAAAGGAAAATAGGACGATGGCAAGTTTCTAAAATCGAATTGCACCCCAATTACGCCAACTTCAACGTCATTGTATCTTACATAATTTGTTTGGGTTATTGGTGTCTAAATGTCTATTATTATTTCATATCTCGTGGAACCTTGTGTTTGCGTCGATCTATATCCCCAAAAAATCGATGGCTTTTCATTACTTCATATCTCATCGAATTTCTTTGGATCAGTGCTGCGACGTGTTTCACTTTTTCCAACGAAAAGTTGGAAATAACAAAAAACAGAAACGTTGGAAATTAAAAAAAAAATAACATAGTGAAACAAAAAAATATCATCATGTCGCAATTCAAATGGCCCCAATTTTTTTTGCCGATTGAGATTGGAAAATTGCCAGGAGAGATTTGCAAAAAAAAATCGCCCAGCTATATCATAAAACAAATTTTAAAAACCGAATTTTCGTTGCATTCCTCCGCCGCAAAGACCTCGAAACGCCAATATCACAAACCGATCCGGCGAAACGCCAATCGAGTTGGCGTACGTGCGCGAAATATGGAAATTAAAGAGCCTCATCGATTATGCGGAAATAATTTTTTATCTAGCTCGAACCGAGAAATCCGTCCCGTCTTCCTCCTAATCATCATACGTGACTCCTCAAAGGAATCCCAATATGCTTGAGACCAGGCTCACACGAATATCCGTAAAACGATTGTTCAATCAACCGCGGCACTTTTATCATCGCCTTACGGAATATTCTCCGAACTCTTTAAGTTGTTAGGCTACTGTGATCATTTCAAAAACTCGTTCGTCGCTGGCCACAATTCAAATCGAAGGGGCAAGTCCAATTTACGGTGCTAAAATCACAGATTCAAAATGAACTTATTATTACAACGATAGAAATGCCAGGAAAACGTTAAACGCGTTTTTCTTCACACTATTTTTTTTAAATCAGTGTACACGATTTCTCGACATCTTATGAACGTATTGACTTGGAATTTAGTACACTTGTTCAATATGATGGTAGTTTAGTCTTGACCGACGTATTTTTCCCAACATTTTTTTTTTTCATTAGTTATTCACAATAATGATGTCATTTTTCCTCGAAAAATCGAAAGAAAAATTCAAACATTTTTTCTGATATTTTGAACACAATAACAAAGAAAAGCTCGGTCAAGTCTTAGCCAATGTTATGTATTTTAAGAAAGAAACTCGTTATTTTGTTTCAGATCAACCAGGCGGCCAAAATCAAGTACACCGTTGAGCCCCTTCCGTTTAAGGGTCCACGCGATTGTTAAAAACTTCTTTAATTATTAATATTTTCAAATGAAATTTGTAACAGAGCTTCGTTGTTGTACATACAAACAAATGGCCAAACGATATTTCAATGATCTTACCTATTCCTGCAAAATTGATTTTTTAAATAACTCTGATTTTCGGGACATCACAGGATCCTAACCCCATAAGGGGTCTTCTCACTTTAGACGCTAAAAAGGCTATTTTCGTGATTTTTTTCAAAGGTTGATATTATAGATATTGATATAAAAGTTGTGACACTTAATAAATACACTTTCGAAATACATTTGAAAAAAATTATTCATTTAAGTCACTATTTATAGACGAAAATGGTAGTTAAAAAAATGTTACTAAAAAATTGTAGATCTGCGCTGTTGATGAAATCTCGGAGATGGATAATCCAAAACAAAAAAATTAAACGGTTTTAGATTCAGTATGTTAATGGCTATAGCGCATACCATACGATTTTCGATACATGCAAAAATAACAAAATGGCGGACATTTTTCGAAAAAAGGGTTTTTTTCTACTGTTTTTGGCACAGAAAAATAGTAAATATGAGAATTTAAAAAATCCTCGATTTGCGCTAGAGCTATACTTAAAATAATTTGTGGTTAAAATTTCATAAGGATTGATTCAGTAGTTTCGAGTATTTTATCAACAAGTCTTCGAAAAACGTTTTTTTCGAGAAAAACGCATTCAAGGGGCTATACCAATGTGACACTTTAAAAGAATCGATTTTTTTGCCTTTTTCGATAGTTTATTCTTTCAAGAATAGGAAATGAGATTTTTCAAATTTGCTGACATTGTAACTCAAAGAGCAATTATCCGATTGGCTTGAAATTTGAACTGAATACTCTTGAATATATTTACTCTACAATGATCTAGGATATTTTTGATTGGATGAAAGTTGACGATTAGGCATTGAAAAAAACGACCATTTTATAGGCAATAAAACAGACTTTTTTCATAACTACGCCATTTTGTTAGATTTTGATATTTTTCGAAAATCTTACGTTATTGTACAGGAAATACCTTCCAATTTAACGACATTTTTTCCTTTTTCGGTTTCAGCTACTCAATCGGCCGGAATCGTGTCAGCAGTGGAGGAACTTTTTTTGTCTCAATATTTTTCTATGAAAAAAATATGTAATATAGGTCACATATAGCCAAATATATTCTTAATTTTCCTAAACATTTAATTGAGTACTTTTCTTCCAAAACATTTCCGAAAATCACCAAAATTTTCAGCGTTCACACTGGTATAGCCCCTTAAAGTTTGTTTGGGTTACATGCATACATAAAAAAAATCTTAATGTACTTCGAAAGTGTATTTGTTAAGCGCAACAACTTTTATATCCATATCCATAATATCAACCTATGAAAAAACATCATGAAAATAGCCTTTTTAGCCCCTAAAGTAAAAAGCCCCCTTAATCATCCGCGCCACATCGAGCGCATATTTTCCATCTGCCAACAAAAGTATGCCAACGGGTGCGAATTTCACCGTACTTGCATCCCCATACCCCCGCCCCGGCAGTTGCGAATTCGATCGTTCGCCGGGACGGAAGTGAAAAACGAACTGGGAGAGAATCAAGCAAAGATGAATATAATAAAGAGCACACGCGAACTTATTGCGGCTGAATGACAGGGAAGCTGCTGAGCTTGAGAGCAGGAAGGTTTATTTTCGAATGCTCAGTGGCGTGATTCTTCACGAGCCCCAATGGAAAACCAAAACCAACATAAACGAATAAGACGTTTACGCGAGTATTCTCTGTCTCTCTCGCTCTCTGAATTATAGCATTGCGCAGGATCATCCGAGATCTATTCACGATACTCTCTCTCTCTGTCTCTCTGCCTCCTTATATTTCTCCATTGTAGATAGATATACATGAGTAGGATGCGAGACAAAAGACACGATGAAACAGAACCTCCCCCGGTCACCCCTCCACGTACGATATACATATACGACGAAAGTACACTTTGAGCCCTTTGTGTCTATCTAACGTTGACTATCAGGACACCTGGCTGTTTTGAGGACGGTCCTCGAAGTCACTCGTCCCGCAAATCACGTTCCTCTTAGTTCGTACTCGCGTTGTTTCTCTGGCTTTTGTCTCCTCTCGACAGATCCGACTTCCGGTGCCGACCTAGACGCCCGCGCGATCTCAATGGGATGATATGCTCCATTGAAAGAAATAGGGCGGATAGCCCTGCGCTGAACACGCACACACTTGGATTTAAATGTACGTGTAATGAAGTGTGCCACACATGAAGGCGATTATGTTCTTGCGGTTCGGCGCGAGGACCGGCGGTGGGGAAGCAGCAGGGCACACATCTTACCATTTGCGGATACACGAGACATCAATCTCTTCGTATGTAGTGAATACGGACTGGAGCAATTGTTCTTCCCATATGCGTTATACGCGAACATCATCCACGAGTATTTTCACGTTACATTATCTCAGGGCTCGATGTCTCTTTTGAGGAAGATCTCATCAACGATCACGCACTTACGATTCAACGCGATCTTCTTTTCACGGAACTTACATCCGGTCCTACATGTCCCTTCTATTTTCAGGATTTTTTTTTTTAGAACCGCAGTGCGCACTCGGATAAAGAGGGAAAAGAGAAAATAATGAGAAGATGAATCGAGCACGTCGTGGTGGAGTTTGCATCGTTTGAATGCAACGAAAGCTTTTTTTTACAATTTTTTTTCGTTGTTTTTATTATTGTGAAATATTTTTTTGGGTAGGTTTATATTGGAGATCAATAAATTAATGAAAAAAAATTGTTCAGGGATTTTTGCCGGCAAAATCTGCTGAGAGAAAATGGAGGAATTGGGAAATATTAATTTCCATTGCATTCCAACGATGCAAACTTGAATATATATCGAGCGCGTTCAACTTGAGGGAAATTAATTTCGGGCGTGGAATTTCACAAATCACGCGGCAATAATGAGACTGCATGACGCTGGAGGTTGCATCGTTGGAATGTGACGGAATTTTTTTTTTATTTCTCAAATTTCCTTTGGGAGAATTAAGCTACGAAAATCACACAAATATTTTTTTAGAATTCTCATTTAGCGATCTGCAAAATATAATCTTGGATAACAATGAAAATGAGAAATTTAAAAGAGATTTCTTTGGAAAGCAATGAATTTTCTTTTTTAATCGCTTCAATCAATGTTTCCTGTTTTTTTGCTATGGAAATTACTCAACGGTTTTTTACGATGCCTCTTCGAGGGTCCACGACCAAGATCAACGAAAAAAAAGTTAGATATCATAATGTAGATAGGAAAATAAAAATATTTTTTAAAAAGTTTTCGTTGCATTCCAACGAGGCGACGAAATAGTTTTTTTCAATTTCCCAAATTTTTTTGGCAGATTTAAGCTACGAAGATTTGCAAAGTATGAGTTCGGATAACGATAAAAATAGAAATTGAAAAGAATTAACGTTGGATAGCACTTAATTGTTGTTTCTAATTTCTTAAATTAATTTGTCATGTTTTTATCTATGGAAATTCTTTATCGATTTTCTACGATGCCTCTTTGAAGGTCTACGATCGAGATCTACGAAAAATAATTAGATATCATAATGAAAATAGGGAAATAAAATTATAAAATAGAGTTTCCGTTGCATTCCAACGATGCAACGATTTTTTTTTTCAATTTCCCACATTTTCTTTTGGAGATTTGAGCTACGAAAATTGCGCAAAAATTATCTAGAATTCTTATTCAGCGATCCACAACTTAAAAGCAAAATATAATTTTGGACAATAACGAAAATGAGCAATGAAAATGAGAAATGAAAATGAAAAATGAAAATGAATTTTCGTCGGAAAGCAATGAAGTTTTTTTTGCATAGCTTAAATTAATTTTTCCTGTTTTTCGCTATGAAGATTACAGAACGATTTTTCACGACGCCTCTCTGAAGGTCTATGCTCGAGATCAGTGAAAATAATTAGATATAACAAAAACAGGGAAATAAAAATATAAAAAAGAATTTTCGTTGCATTCCAACGAGGCAAACGTGAGCACCATCGGCAATATTGAACACGGCCTCCGCTCGCTCCTACAACCCTTTTGGACTCGCTCGCTTCGAGGAGGGTGAACGATGAGATCACACATACACGTGCATTAATACATAGGCGTGAGTGTGTAGGGACCTTAAGTATGCATATAGGTAGACCTCATTGTATTTCTCGACTCCAGCGATGGAGAGTCAAGCGTTAACGGATTTTGTCTTACACATTACGAGATCCTTAATATATAAGCTTGGGTGTGTGTATGTATGTGTGTGGAGTGCTCGTATTTGTGGAGTCGGGGCTCGAGGGCTTTGTCGGAAGGAGAGCAAGCCACAAAACCTTTATTTGCTAAAGTCTTCGAAGCTTTTTGTTGTTGTTGGAAGACTTTATCATTGTGAGAACTCGGTGAGCGATAAATTGCAAAATCGTCGCGTACATGTGTATGTGTGTGCGTATATGAGAACGCACATTCTTCTTCGCGTGAGAGACTCGCAGAATTCTCTCTGCTGCGGGGCAATATAGACAAGAGAGCGGCGCAGCTTTGTAAAAAGCGACGTTTGATTTTTTTTTCGTTTTCTCATACATGACTACTGGCTATTGGTCATGATCACGTGAAAGGGTTGTCGGACATGTTTTCCGCTATCAAATAACCCAGTGATGCTTTATGCAAAAGTGAACCATTTCGAGATATGTTTATTATTTTGATTTAAGGGGGGCAATCACTTTGGATGCTTCAAAAATCATTTTTTTTTAAATTTCATAAATCTTAGTAAAATATCTTAAGAATACACCTTGAAAATTTCAAAACGTTATTCGGATTTCGTCTATCGGTATGTATATAAAGGATACTCTCTTCGACTTCCAATCAAAACATTCGATTTTATTTTTCTCAGAGTGTACATATTCGAGAATATGTGGAAAAAATGTTAAGTTAAAATATTGAAAAGTGACCAAATGACAGACGATTCAGTGAGAAGAGGTAGCGCAACGATTTACATGTACTATAACTTTCAATCGCGTTTTTCTCGAAACGACATTTTTTCAATTTGTGGTAATCATAATTCAAGAACTAATTGATGGATCATCTTCAAATTTAGAAAGCATTTACGTAATATAATTTATCAAAACATGAACCTGAAGTTGGAAAGATTAGATTGTTTAGAACATATTTATTATTGCAAAACCTCAAGGAAAAAAATGCTAAAAGTCGATCATTTTTTTTCAAACACGTTCTAACATTTAATTCTCGATTTTCTTTTCAAAATTTAGGTTCATGTTCTTAAAAACATCTCAAGAATGTTTATAAATTTGTTGGACTATTTCAGATGCGAATTGCGAGCTGCACAATTCCCGCGAATTGACAACGACGATGAGGACACGCCAAGGGACGCAGCGGATTATACCTTGATTAATGCATGAAATAACTTGAAAAAATGACCAGAGATGTATGAAAATATGAATAAATTATTGTCAGAGTTGCAGAAATTTCCGTTTTTTTTTCACTATAAAAAAAATCCAAAAAATCATATAATTTTCGGTCTCCTAAAGTCGTTGCTCGCCTTAAGGGCGAGGCAGGCAACTAAAAAAATTCATTAAAAAAACTGTTGTATGGAATCAAAGTTTTATTATTATTTGTAGTTTGAGGACATAGCATTATCGGCAATGGAATGAGAATAATCTGAAAATATTTGTTAACTGGGGGTTCAAAACTCTGCAAGTCTAATAACTACTCACATTTTAGGAGGGATAATTCTTTCTTACTGTGTCCTCAAACTACGAATAGTAAACAAGTTTGATTCCAAACAACAGTTTTTTTTAATTCATTTTTAAAGCGGCCTACCCCGGTCTTCAGGATGCAACAATTATAAATAAAAATAAAAAATACATTTACCTCAATTTTAACACTGATTGAGCGGTTTCAAGAACTTTAAATAAAAAAGAATAAAACGATTTTTTTAATTGCATAATTTTATAGCCTCGGGTGTTAATTTTCATTTGCGACAAGGATTTGCCCCACTGCGATTTACCCTTTTTTCTTTAGCGTTTTTCTCGAAACTATCTTTTACGAAACGGGGTAAGTCATGTCCCAAAATCCGTTGGTTCGATCCACTTGAAATTCGGACAAAGCAGAGTTTACAACATTTTCTATCGCATGACCGGGTGATACGTTCATCCATTTATCAATAAAAAATTACTAAAGTTGTTCTTTTAGTAAAAAATCGAAATTTTTGTTTGAATGCTTGTCATTTTCGTGATTTTCAAAATATACCAAAAGTATCCGGCCAAAAAAGAGTTTCATTATTACACTAAAAGCACAATCTTTTATTTTTCTTTTCAGATAACCCTAGTTGCCGCAACCACCTGCACCGATTGGCGAGCCAGCAACAGCGACGCTTCGTTCAAATAATAATAACCGCATTGCTTAGCAATATTTTTCAATAGAAAAAAAAACTCAATCTTGGCAAGACTATGTATAAATCCAGTGTAAAATCCGACCTCATCATCCTAATACTAAGTGCGCAACTAAGTTCCCCGGATTCACACGTGGATGGCGCTAGCGACACATGTAGTCGGCATACAGGTCTGAAGTTGGGTGTCTTTAAGGCGTTACCCCCACTTGTAGCGCAAAAAAGGCCTTTTTCATGAATTTGTTTAAAGAAAACTACAAAACTTTTTTAATCGATCAATATACCATCTTAAAGAACACATCTTGAAGAACTTTCAGTAATTTTTTTATTGAAAAATATTACATTGTTTAGTGGCAAATGGCCGTCAATGAAATAATGTTTTTATATACACGGTTTGCGGTGACCAACATTGCGGCGAAGTGGTTCATCTGAAAAAAAATGCGGATGGATTTAGTCAAATATAAGTATAAACTAGTCTTTAATCGAAGGATTTTAAAAAATATTCATTTTTCACAAAATGGCGGACAGTCAAAGTTAATGGTTCGATTTTAACGAAAAAAACGGCCGTTTTTTGGCTATAAAACGGCAATTTTTTTTCGAAAAAAAAATCGAACGATTAATGACTACATTTTTATGTATTAAATAAGCCTGCAAAATTTCAAGAAGATCGGTTCATTAGTGTTCGAGTAATCTTGGTCACCGACTTCAGAAATGCCATTTTGCGAAAAACGCGTTTAAAGTTTCTCTTTCAACGCTCTTTCAACGCGGATTCTTCTCTTTCAACGCTCATACCTCAGTCAATTTTGTTCGGACCGACTTGAAATTTTCCAGACATATTCTCAGATACTTATACTTCAAAAAAATGCAATAAAAAAATCGATTTTTTCAAAATCGATTTTTTCAAAATCGCAAGTGGGGGTAACCCCTTAAAGCTTGGATAGCTGTTAAGAATACCCAGTCGTAATATTAACAAATATCGCAACACAACGACCTTTTTTCTAACCTCGAAAATGTCAAAGTCTGTGCCAAATAAACAGCATTTGCGGGAAGCATTGCTTTTCTGGTTCAACCTAAAAAAAACAGCAGCTGAAGCACGTTGGTTACTTGAGGAGGCCTACGGCGAACATATACCATAAAAAGCACCGCGTGAACATTGGTTCAAGCGGTTCAGAAGTGGCGATTTTGAGACTGGGGACAAGGAGCGCTCGGGAAGACCGCAAACATTTGCGGACGCCGATCTGCAAGCGTTATTGGATGAAGATGACACTCAAACAGAAGATCAACTTGCCGAGGCATTAAATGTGACTCGGCAATGTATTTCGAAACGTTTCCTCGCCATGGGAAAAATTCATAAGGAAGGAAAGTGGGTGCCGCACGAGTTACCTGAGAGACAAATGGAAAATCGAAGAGCCACTTCCGAAATTTTGCTTTTGCGGCAGAACAGAAAGAGTTTCCTGCATCGAATTGTTACTGGCGATGAAAAATGGATATATTTCGAGAATCCCAAACGCAGAAAATCGTGGCTTTCACTTGGCGTAGCGTCAACATCGACGGCACGGCCAAATCGCTTCGGAAAAAAGACAATGCTCTGCGTTTGGTGGGACCAGAAAGGAATCGTGTACTACGAGCTGCTGAAACCGGGCGAAACTGTCAATGGGCATCGCTATCGACAACAACTAATCAATTTGAACCACGCATTGCTCGAAAAACGGCCAGAATGGGACACGAGACACGAACGTGTGATATTGCAGCACGACAACGCTCCGTGCCATCGCAGTTCCATCGTCCAGGACACCATAAAAACACTGAAATGGGATCTGCTACCGCACCCGCCGTATTCGCCAGACCTGGCCCCTTCGGACTACCACTTGTTCCGGTCGATGGCGCATGGCTTGGGTGGACTACACTTGGCCAATTACGATGCAGTGCCAAATTGGTTCGACGAATGGTTTCAGTCCAAAGACGCGTCTTTTTATCGTCGCGGTATTTATGTATTGACAGAGAGATGGCAAAAATGTGTAAATACCGAGGGACAATACTTCGAATGAACCATTTTTTGTATTTGTCTTGAAATTTTCGATTTTTTGTTGGTCAAAAAACCCGGAAACCTCAGTTGCGACCCTCATTAAAAAAATATCCCCAATCAACATGTTTCTGTGCTCATGCAGACTCGTTAAGAAACAGAAAGACCAATAAAGAAAACATCTTCAAACCACCTTAGTTAACCAAATCCTCAACGAAAGAAAGCGCTAAATGAAAATTTGCATTTTAGAGAAAAATAAATGATTCTTTCGTTCGTTCGAGAGAATTTCAATCGAGACGCGTGACTTTTGCTTTTGACGATTCATCGTCGTGTATAAATTTTATTCCTCGCAGGGTAGCGCGATGATGGACGATGAAAATAGCGAGCTGGGGATTCGTATATCCGCGTATGTACGAGGGCGAGTTGTGACAGTAGCGTATACGTGCGCGGTACCACTCGTCGCGTGATAACGCGCGACTCGTGCCATCATCCACGGATACCATGCGCGGGGGCGGGACTTGGCCGCGGGAAACGACGCAAACCGCGACGGATGCGCACTCGAATGACTAGACAAGACAAGCATATATATATATATATATATATATATATATATATATATATATATATATATATATATATATATATATATATACACAGTTGTATATATATATTCCCTCGTTCGATATGTATATAACGAACGAGGGAAAAGTAAATGCGAATGCGCGGTGGCGTCGCTCCGCCTCCGTTTTATCGCAACTTACGTATCGTGTCTCGTGATATGAATGTTATTTTTTTTTTCTCGGATGCTGCGAATAATAGTTGCACAGAGAAGATTACAGATAAACGAAGGCTCGTTGCACAAATGATTCGAGATCTTTTTCTCGTCGGCTCGCGGAAACTGAAACGGTGGCAATGCATTTAGATGGTATTGTAGTTCGCATCATTGCAACGTAAAGAAAGTATATATTTTTTTTAATATTGTTTTTTTATGGCCCATTTGGACTACGAAAATCACTAAAACATTTTTGAGGATACTTATTGAAAATGTATAACCAAAAAATGGAAAATAAAGATTTTCAGTGATGATAAAAATAAAGGAGCGGAAAATCAGGAAGAACTTTTGTTGCGTTCCAACGGTGCAAACTCCGGTACCATGAATTTAGAGGCATCTGATTTTTTTCGGCGGTGAGGAAATCCGATCATTTTATCGATCAATGTTGAAGGATACTGATTTTTTTTTAATCCGTAGTATCAGACGTTGATATTTCCGATCCGATGCAAGTTCCTCTGAATCATTTTCGAGAAGAAAAAAGTTGGTGTATTTAATTTTCTTTGAGTAAATCTTCTTTTTTCGAGATCTATTTCTGACCAAGCCCATAATTCTTGGGTTGTGATGCATTTTTTTCAAAATTCACGACTTGGCTAAGAGCTGAACATTCTGGTGAAGAAAAATCAGGAGACAACAATTTTCCGGAGGAAATTGGAGATTCATTTCCCTTCTGGTCTCTCTGAGGATAAATTCCTATTGCGATGTTCTAAACAAACAACACGCGAGTTTATTAGAGTAGAAACATTGCCAAAAACAACGCTGTTCAAGATCAACTAGTGATTTTTAAAAATGACCAGATTTGGTCATTTTTAAAAGACCAAAACTGGTCTTTTAAAAATGTCTTTAAAAAAAACCAAACCAAAAACGATGGTGTTGAACTTTGCAGTGTTGGAATGCAACGAAGATTCTTCTGTATTTTAATAATTACTATATTTTTGTTTTTATCCAAAAATTTTGTTTGACATATTTGGTTATAGATTTTTAATAAGGATTCTCAAAAATGTTTCATAAATTTTCGTAGCCTGAAGGCGAAAAAAATTCGACAATACGGAAAAAGTATATTCTCATTGCAGTCCAACGATGCAAACTTCACTACCATGAAAAATGCATCATTGTGATGGTTTTTTAAACTTTCGAATACTGTCTAGAACATTTATTTTTTGCATTTTTCTCGCCGAGGGCCATAACTTTTCGTCATGATTGAAAATTTGAAAAGTGTGTCCACACTTTTTGCCACAGTGTGCACATGCAATTTTTCATTAGATATTATAATTAGATATTATTAATTAGTAAGTAATAAAAAAATATTATTAAATAATACAGCAATTTGTTTTCACCGACAGTTATGACCGCGCGGTTGCTCCGCGCCTTCGGCGATCTCCATAAACTGTGTATGCACATTATTTTCTCGGATTTTTTTTCATGCAACGACGTACGCGAGCCTAGATTTGGCGTTATCGTTTATCAAGCGTTGCACAGAGAGGAACTCCGCGGGTAAGAATGGCGCAGTGTGGAGCACCTACTCTTCGGCGGTCTCGCAAAAAACGTGCCGATGAGTCGCGAGCGTGCTGATTCTTTGCTCAATTTATTTATCATATCCACTAGATACTTTTCTACCGATTCTCCTTATCTTTCTTAGCTTCGCTGTACGTGTGAAGACATTGTTTCCGCGACAAAATCGCACACCTCACTGATATATCGTTTCACGTTCTCGCCTCAATGCGGAAAGAATGGTCCGCGTATTTATCGCGGAAATTCAGTGCCACGTACGAGTACGGCGACGAGCCAAGAGTCTTTTCTACTTTCGATCCAAAGAAACGGAAATTTTATGAAATTATGGTCCTGCGCATTTTTGTGCCTCATTGAGTTGAAATTCAATATTTGCTCGTCAATTTGACATATTTCGAAATTTACATGGAAAGTTCGAAATATTTCGGAATTTCAATGTAAATTTAACATTTTTAAAAATTTACGTGTAAATATGACATATTTCGAAATTTACATGTAAATTTGACATATTTCCAAATTTACATGTAAATTTGACATATTTCGAAATTTACATATAAATTTAACATATTTCGAAATTTACATGCAAATTAACATATTTTAAAGTTAACATGTAAGTTTGACATTTTCTGAATTTTATATGTAAATTTGCCATTTTTGAAA
Source organism: Ophion ellenae (assembly GCA_963210295.1). Taxonomy (NCBI): domain Eukaryota; kingdom Metazoa; phylum Arthropoda; class Insecta; order Hymenoptera; family Ichneumonidae; genus Ophion; species Ophion ellenae. Next base: position 33,067,247 of record OY723393.1, on the reverse strand, counting down.
TTTTCATGTAAATTCGTCATCTCACGAAATTCCTCGGACCTCTTAACGCAAAAAACTAAGACAAATCTTGACACATTTCGAAATTCACATGGAAAGTTCGAAATATTTCGAAATTTCAATGTAAATTTCACATTTTTTGAAATTCACATGTAAATATGACATATTTCGAAATTTACATATAAATTTGACATATTTCGAAATTTACATGCAAATTTAACATATTTTGAAGTTAACATGTAAATTTGACATTTTCTGAATTTACATGTAAATTTGCCATTTTTCGAAATTTGCATGTAAATTCGTAATGTCACGAAATTTCTCGGACGTCTTAACGCAAAAAACCAAGAATTTTTCGCAGCTCCGAAAATATCGAATTTCGATATTGGCTCGAAACGAATTTCGAGTTTGTAAATTTACAAAAGTAGTATTTAATTTGGAAAAAAATCATTTTCGCGATACCACGAAAATACGCGTCTACATACACTTCGAAATTTGTCTAACTTGGATATTGCTCCGACGTCCACCTTCAAGACGATGACCACGTCACTGCGTCGTTGCAATACTGTCCAGAAATGTTCTCGCCAGGAGAGTAAAAAGTACATTATCGCTATCGAATGAAAATTCGCATCGTTGGAACTCACGGCAAATAATTTTTTTATTCGCTTATTTCTTTGATGTTAAAATTGCCAAAAATCTTTTTCGCAGATTTAATTATCAGGTTTCCACTAAGCATAGAAAAAAAACAATTGGAAAATTTTCGATGGGGTTGATGTCTGCATGGTTGGAATACAACGAAAATACTTATTTTTTTTCTTCCCTACTTTTTTTCATCGTCCAAAATGATGTTTTACATATTTCAACCGTAGATCTCTCGCCAAGGATCCCAAACAATATTCCAGTGAATTCCAAAGCTGAATTCTAGCAAGGGGGATTTTCGAAAACAGCAATTTTCCTTGCATTCCAACGACGCAGAGCCACTTTCCTACCCCAACTCTGTGGGAAAAAAATGTAGCTGATTAAAAAAAAAAAACGCTTTTCCTCGAGTCCGAACGATACGAGTTTCAGTCTCGTGCTCCGCTGCGATTGCATTTGCCATTCGCGATCGAGACAATGTACAACGTGACGAAATGAAAAGCGGATAAAACGTGTCCCGACAAAACAATGAGATAAATATGAAAGACAAAGTAAGAAGAAAAAGGAAAAAAACGAATACGTATCCGCGCAAATTCGCGGCAAAGGAGATGCAAAAGTATGGCGGTGTGGAATGGCACATTATGCGCGAGTATTTGCGGCGGCTCTTGTCGCGACCAATTACGAAAAGTGTCGGAACATATCGAAGAATAAATCCCGAGGAGCATAGCTGCGGCGATAAATCCTTCCGTTCAAAGAGACGCGAAACGTCGAAACAATGAAATTGAAATAGATAAGAATATGAGCCCGCGGACTGCGCGGGTGGAAGGCCGGGGGGGGGGGGTGTGGGGGGTCGTGAGCGTTTGTCATAATCCATTTGTCGCCCCATCAAAAATCTTATACGCGCACACCCCGCGTTTTCATATCGTTATAAAACTCTCGTGTGCCACAGATCGTTTTTTATCGGGCGTATGTCCGATACGGAATGACAAACGCGCGCGCGCGCACGCACGCACGCACACATACGCGCGCTTTTCTTTCCTCATCCGTTTCGGCGGATCGATATTACACGTATGTCCCGTCAAAATTCTATTTTATATTTCACCCCTCCCCTACGCCCCCGCCTCCCGGTCATTAAATTATATCGATTAATTATCGCGTCTAACTTGAGTCGTTAATCGATTTTATCGGGTCATTTCGCGCTGCATAGATTCGCGAAAATATTCGTCGCGCCACATAAAAACGAGTCTATGAGGACAAGAGTAAAAGAAAAAACGTGACACTCCTCTCCGAGAAAGAGAATCGTGGGGAACGTTTTTTTTTCTCAATGAATGGCGAAGGAAATACAATAGTGAGGCAGTCTGATGTTGAAATTTGCATCGTTGGAATGCAACGAAAATCAATTATTTTTAATTCCATTTCTCGGTTGTGAAAATCGTTTTTACGTAATTTAGATATTTAAACCTCAATTTTCAAAAAAGGCCAACTTCGGGTAAGTATAAAAACAAAGAATTGAAAAAGCAACAAAAAAATCTTTGCATTCCAACGATGCAAGCCTAAGGTAGCACGATTCCAAGATGTATCGTGTCTGAAAAGTGACTAGGGTAATTCACGATTCCCCAAGTCTCCAAAAGTTGCCACTTACTTTTCGCCAAAAAATCCCCATAAAGTAACTAGCAAGCTACCGTCCCCCCAGTACCCGAAAGGTGGTGCTATAGTTATTTTTTGTCTCGGAAAACATTGCAAAACCAAACTAGGAAGTAACCGTTCACTGTGTCCCCAAAGGGAACATCCCTAGGTACTTCCGGTCCAGAAAAAGTCCCAAAAAAGTAACCAGGAAGAAATTTTTCGTTGCTGACGATTTCGATGACAACGCTGACCCATTATTGACACAATCGACACGCTGACAATCCGATCGTTCGTATGCAAAGAAAAAAGCAAGGAAAATAGCGTCACTCACCCTGTGCCAGTCTCCTCGCAACCGGTTTAGATCTCATCGTTGCACCTCGAGCGTCGACGGTGCAACACTGAAAATCCGAATGCCGAAACTCCGAGCCATGCGACCGCCGACTTATCTTGTCATGTGCACTCTCGATGTGCCCCTTAATTCAACTACTCGTATCCCGACGATTGTTACTATCGACGCTCGATTATACGTTTCCCCTACCGTACAAAATCGTGTCTTTATTTCCGCTCTCGATTCTAACTACGAGGGATCCACTTCCGGTCACTTGGGAATCTCCACAACACGTGTACGAGCGATTAATTCGCGTTAAACTCCGAGGACATTTGTTTACTTTTTTTTCTCGCGAACTAATCGTTCAGCTGTCGATCGGTTGAGCTTCTTCACTTCCGGTCGCGTTTCATTTGCTTCGAACTCATTCGCGCCAACCCTCAGCCGTACTTTATTTTCCTAACCTCTCGAATTGTCACTGTCACTGTACTGATGTTTTTGTCGTTCTCGAGGATGCTCGCGAATGAGGATCGTTGGGGAGAAGAATTTTGGGCTTTCGATCGACGGATGCTAGTGATTTTTTTTTTGCGAAACTGCGAGATGACGTTTGCGATCGGTTAATTGTTCACCGTGTGTGTCACAGTGTCGACGGAGCCGGAGCAACCAGGAGCCAGATAACCGTCTTCTCCACCTAGTCGTCGCGTTCTCCACCTTCTCTCGGTTCCCTCCTCCCTCTCTTTCTCTCTCTCTCTCTCTTTCTCCCTCTTTATTTCTCTCTCCTCTCTTCGCCGCTCTTTGCCACCCTCGACGACGAGCCCGCGACACTCGCAACTCCCTCTATCTCACGTTTCTCGTCCCCCAAGTGTGTAGGTGTGTGTGTGTGTGTGTGAAGGTGTGCGTGCGCGCGCGTACATTTGTGTGTCAGGCCCTGTTACGTACTCCGTAGGTTCGCAGTCGTCTCGCCTCGACGACGACGACGCGGGAACGACGCACGGCGTCGGTGGTATCGGCGGTCGTCTCCTCCACCACTACCACCACCACCGCGACCAGCATCAACCACCACTACTGGCTCAGCTTTGCCTCCCCTTGCCGCCCCTACCCTCCACACGTAATCGTATATAGTAGTACGAATCTACGTGTTTCCACCGCCACCTCTTCGTTCCTCTCGTTCACCTCTCCCTCCACGTAAATTCAACTGCAAGCCTTTATGTATCTTCGTCTTTGCCTTCTTCTCTCTCTCTCTCTCTCTCTCTCTCTCTCTCTCTCTCTCTCTCTGTCTCTCGATCTCTCTCTCTCTCTCTCTCTCTCTCTCTCTCTCTCTCTCTCTCTCTCTCTCTCTCTCTCTCTCTCTCTCTCTCTCTCTCCCCCCCCCTCTCTCTCTCTCTCTCTCTCTCTCTCTCTCTCTCGCTCTTCTTAATCTTTTGCTGTTCCTCTCCTTCCTTTCTTCCTCCTCCTCATTCACTCTCCTTCATTTTCCTCTTCTGCCTCATCTCTTTTGATTTTCCATTGCTTCTCCAATTCCCTGCTCATCCTCTTCCAATCGTGACTCCCCTTTGGCACTTTTTTTCTCGTCGCCATCAATTTCCATATACAAGGTTCTAGGAAGGCTTCATTTTCCTCTTCTGCCTCATCTCTTTTGATTTTCCATTGCTTCTCCAATTCCTTGCTCATCCTCTTCCAATCGTGACTCCCCTTTGGCACTTTTTTTCTCGTCGCCATCAATTTCCATATACAAGGTTCTAGGAAGGTCGATGAAAAGCCTTAAGGGGGTGATAGGTCACCTCGTTAGGAACATGTCTAACCTAGGTTACCTTAATCCAAAGTCTAAGGATTTCGAGTTATCATGGTAAGTATGATTTTTGGAAAAATTCTCAAAATTAGGTACTAACTGGTGCATAATGATCAAACAAACAATAATTCAAGCAAACACTAGTTCAGGCAAACACCGATACTACTAATCAGCAAACGCCAGACACCTATACGATGGTTTTTTAAAAATAGCATTAACATAAGAGGTAAACGAGTTAGTACCTAATTTTGGGAAATTTTCCAAAACTCATACTTATCACGATAACTCGAAATCCTTAGACTTTGGACTAAGGTAACCTAGGTTAGATATGTTCCTTGCGAGGTGACCTATCACCCCCTTAAGACTTTGTATCGACCTCCCTAACACTCTGTATTCGTTGCTCTCAATGTTAGTTTTACCGTTCTGTTTTCACTCGTCGCTTTATGTTGTTACGATTGACGTCGTTTGACAACTTTTCATATGACATTTTCAACGGGAATTCGTTGGATCTCGAAAAAAAAAAATCATGATCTTGTGCGTAAATTTGTTAGGGAGTCCCAAGATGCAGCCACATCGCTCCAGGGATTTGTTGGGGACACCGCACATGGGGAGTCGTCATTGCGATCCAATTGGATTCTGCACTGTTCTCCGATCAACGCCGTTTGGGAATTCTTACCACGGGTGATTCGAAAATAGGTGAAAGGTCACGAGGAAAAACTTGACGTGTTGAAAAATAACCTGAACGCTTCGTCGGTTTGTACGTGCGGGGTGGTATTATGTCCAAGTGCAGTGAGATAAAAAACGCGGATCACAGTGGATTTCCAGTAATATGATTCAAGTTGATTTTTAAAACATACATTTTCAAGCGATAGAAACTTTATTCAGATAAGATTCATACTTTTTAAAGACCCACTGACTTTGTACATTTATGTATTTCGTTGAGAAAGTTCAATGTACAGAACACGATGGGATGGATCAGGAATCGTATTGGATTCCATTCGATTATGTGGGAATCCTTTAGGATTCAAATTGGATTCGCACATTTGATTCTAATGGGGAATCCCGATTAGAATTAAATGTACGAGCGTGATGTATATGTACAGAGATCCAATGCGATGATCCATTGGATGCCTATCAGAAAGTAGGGACAAGTATGGGAATTCAATTGGACCCTCACGACGATTTCTGCACGGGTCCTTGCACCCTTTGGGATACCCGGCCCTTACTCTGCCTTCGTACACTCAAAAAATATTTCGTACAATTAAAGACACGTTTTTTTTACGAAAGACACTCGGAAAATAGGTTTTCAAAATTTCTTTAAAAAAAGAAAAAAAACATTCTGTTGAAACTGTAAATTTGTCAGATTATCCCGTGGGATTTCCCGACGGCCTGATACACTTTTTGAGCCCGGTCGGTCCATATATATATATATATATATATATATCCAAGAGTTGCGTGGTTCTCTGCGGTGTTGTAGGTCGTCGTCGTAGCAACCCTCCTTCGGTTTCGTTACCTGACTTGGTGGTGGTCACGACCTCGAGACTCCCCCACTCTTCCGTGTACCGGAAAACCGAGTGTGTTTTCCTCGTGTCGGATTCAATACCCGATACAATCAGCCCGACGGACCACGTGTGTCTCATCCCATTGACGTTCTACCTGGCGACTTGCATTCTGCGCTTCTGCGAGCCGCGAGCTTCATTTCATACCACTACAATGTGCATAATCATTTATTTAATAATATGTGCAACCGCTAAATTGCAGTGTCTATACAATTTTGTAAATGTTTGGCTTGCAAATGGAATTATTCGGGCTCCAAGAGAGAGAGGAACGATGGTTCGGTAACTCAATCAATATCTGTAGGAGATTTTTGTGCAACTTAATATCTATACGAAATAACTGAATTTCTATTTATACACGATTTATATGAGTCAATTACCATGTCTTTGTTAGTTGCGAGATACAATCGTTTGATGTATAAATATTGTATGATGTAAATATATAGGAAAATTAATAAATATAAATATGTTCTCCCTTCATCTCATATATATCAGTATATTATGCACAAAAAGTGCATATGTATGCACTTTTTCGTCACCACTGTGACGAAAAAGGTCGTTTTTCCCGATCTTTTTTGGTCTACTAGATTATTTATTTGGGATTTGGAACAAGGTATGTTGTTGAGCATACATTGGACTTATTTCGAGTGAACTTTTATTTTTTTAAATAAAAAATAAAAAATCACGTCATTGAGGTATAAAAGGACCTGTGTATAAGAAATATGGTTAAACGACCGGTTCGATAACTCGGCAATGGTTGGTCTGAAAAATGAAAATACAAAAGTTTTATAATCTATATAAATGTGGTTCTCGTTGAACATATCCACGTCTCAAAAAACTCCGAACGTGACAGGTGTTCCAAAAAAGTGTAATTTTAGCGAAAGTTTTACTAATATTCGGGGGCTTTAAAAATACTAATTTTAAAACAAACAAAAAACGGCCACCTACAATAATAGCTGCTGCATTACGGAAATTTTGACTTTTTAAATTGAAAATTGGACGACAATAGCGAGAGTTATGATTTGAACTTGAATTTTTTTCACGTATTCTTGAATATGTATACTTTGAGAAAAAGCAAAAAGAAAAGATTCTTCAGACCCGTGACAGTGGTGTCCCGTTTAAGTTTTGCACTTTATATATATAGCCTACTATTTTTCAATCTATGAACAAAGTTAGAACGTTCAAAACTCGATGCCTACAATTATTTGACACTGCTAATTGTCCTGTTCTCAGGAACAAATGGGAAGAACGATATTATCATATATAGGGGGTGTTAGGAAGGTTGATAAAAAGCCTTAAAGGGGTTATAGATCACCTTGTTAGGAATATAGCCAACCTAGGTTACCTCGGTCCAAAGTCGGATTTCGAGTTATCATGGTAAGTATGATTTTTGGAAAAATTCCCAAAATTAGGTACTAACTCGTTCCTAATATTCGAACAGACAATAATTGGTAACTAAAAACTAATTTGCGTCTTAGCTTAATGTGTGTTCAATCGACAAACACCAATACAATCATCTGTATCCACACAACTAACTAAATGGGACGTGTTGAATAATTAAAAGCTTGTCAAAAATTTTAAATACCTCTTATGTTAATGCTATTTAAAAAAAAATAGCATCAACATAAGAGGTAAACGAGTTAGTACCTAATTATGGGAAATTTTCCAAAAATCATACTTACCATCATAACTCGAAATCCTTAGACTTTGGACTAAGGTAACCTAGCTTACAAGGAACATCCCTCACGTGACACACTTCGATTTTTTTGAAATTTGGATATGTTATAAAGCACCGAAAAGTAAGCGATACGTATTTTTTTTATCCGCGGAAAAACGATTTTAAGGGGTGAAACCGCGCCTTGAAAAAAGGCATCTCTAGGGGTAATATAGCAGTGTCACACACAAGGAGTGCACCGATTTTAATGAAACAAAAATGAAAATTCTTCTAATCCGAAGCAATGAAAAAACCACTATAGCGACATTGCAAAAAAAATTAAGGGGCGAACCACCCCTAGACATGCCCTTTTTCGAGGGGTGGTTTCACCCCTTAAAACCGTTTTTCCGCCGATAAAAAAATACGTATCGCTTATTTTTCGGTGCTTTATAACATATCCAAATTTCAACAAAATCGAAGGGCGTCACCTGAGAGATGTTCCTATCACCCTGTATAAAAAACATTAGGGGGTCAAACTCATTCAAGGTCATTCCACGTCACCTATTAAAATGAAATACAAATCTAAATATCTCGGATCACTACCAAATATTCGGCAGTTATTCGAGATATTTAGATTTGTATCATCGATACTGACCTTGAATGACCTTGACCGACTTTGACCCCCTAATGTTTTTTACGCGGCTTGAGATGTTCCACAAGATGGTTGAAAAAAAATGTACCATACCATTTAAAACAGTGGAGGTGACCTTCACTGAGGGTCAGCGCCTCCACCGAAATAAAAAAAATTGGTCGCATTTTATGGCCCCCTTCATACCGTGCAACTTTCGTCTGGAACATTTTTTTGAGACGTCGATAATTACCGAGTTATTTCGGCCGGCAAAGATAAGAGGGACACCCTGTATATACCAAATAATATGCAACGATTTTTCGATCTGTAGACAAGCTCCGAGATCGCCGTCTACTTTTCAAATCCTTGTTCGTCGCGCACCTGCAAGGTCCATGAAACGTGGACTCGTCGGATTTTCTCCACGGCGACGACGACACAACGACGATGAGAGGACGATGGTGCACACAATCGGCCACCACGTTCCCGTTTCCCGGTTCACGCTGTTCGCTCCCCGGCATATAATCGCGCACCCTTTCGAGCGCAGCTTCAGCTCCGCCCTGCTCTCATCTGCTGGCTCTTCTCTGCTTCTCCCGCAGAGCTTCCTGTGGTTTCCATCCCCGTATTCGCTCGTTCACTCTCGCAGAAATATCAAAAGTTTTCTAGGACTTCCCAATGACTTTTTCATACAACCCGTTCAATTGCAATTGAAACAATTCGACTCTGATCGAGCATCCAATTAACTCATTTTACGGAATACTTTGTCGAGATGGAGCGCAACATTGTATCTTTGTAATTTAAAATGGAGTAACGTAAATTGCTCCGGAATTGCTTAAGTCTGAAGGGAAAAATACAAAATGTACTTAGTGTCATAAAAGTTTCGTGTGGTGAATGAGTTTTTGAAATTTTGAAAATTATGAAGATGGCAAGCTGTAGGAACTTTTTTCCTACAGCTTGCCGATTTTCGAGGAAAAAATGGCTTTAGTCGTTTGTTATTAACAAATGGAGTATATTATCTAAAAAATCATCGGGCCATATGATAGAAAATGTTATGAACTATGCTCTGTCAGAATTTAAAGTGAATTGGACAATTTTAGAAATGATTACAAAATCCTTGTTGCGAATCAAAGTTCAGACCCTACGCTCAAAACCCAACCATCGAAAAACCGTATTTTCGAAACTCTTCAACTGAGGCCGGGTTGAAATTCCGCACTTTGAATGATCAGAACGCTCGAAACTCCGAAAGAATACTAGACCGAAAGATCAAAACTCCAAAAGAATTTTACACGAAAGACGAAAACTCCGAAAATCTCAACACCGTCAAATAATTCGGCTATGAAAGTTGCAAAAGTTTCAAAATTTTCAATAAACCGACGAATTATTTCAAGAATTTTTTTTTATTTAGTAGTGATTTTACGACGATTTTGAAGTTTGTCTAGACAATGTTATACGTTCTGCATCATTTACAGTCAACTGTGTAGACTTTCGCTAGCATGATCACGACCCTTGTAATTTCGGAACATCAAAATTAGGAATTTTAAACCGTCGGCGCATTCAAAGTTCGGAATTTCAACCCGGCCCCCATGTCAAGATGATGCCAGGAAAATCTACACAGTTGACTGTAAATGCTGTAGAACGTACAACATTGTCTAGACAAATTAAAAAATTAACGCAGTCACTTCTTAATAAAAAAAAATTCTTTAAATAATTTGTCGAATATTGAAAATTTCGAAACTTTCGAAACGTCCATAGCCGAATTGTTTGACGGTGTTAACATTCTTGGAGTTTTGGTCTTTCGTGTAGAATTCTTTCAGAGTTTCGATCTTTCGGGGTAAGTATTCTTTCGGAGTTTTGAGCGTTCTGATCATTTGAAGTTCGGAATTTGAACCCGGCCCCATCTTGAATTTCGGAATATTAAAATTCGGAATTTTAAACCGTCGGCGCATTCAAAGTTCGGAATTTCAACCCGGCCCTCTTCAACTCATTTCAGGGGTTAGGCCACTCTGGAAGCCGAAAAAATAGGCGTTTTGGCGATTCTTTTTCAGAAAAACTACAAAATAAATCGAGATTACAAAAAAAGGTGTTTATCATACATCTCAGTGAGTGTATACAATAATTTTTTTAAGTGATTAATTTCAAAATGGCGGCTGTGCATTGTTTATCGCAAAACAGCATTTTTTAAGTTGGCCGGAAACATAACTCAGATAATTTTCAACCGATTCACCTGAAATGTTGAATATATCTTGAAAAATGCATTGTCTGTGGAAGTACGTAGGATTTCTTTTATATTGCATAGTTCATTTGTTATTAACTTGACTATAGACTTGACATAGACATTTGTTATTAACTTGTTATTAATTAATTTGACGATTTTTTTTAACAAATTCTTCACTTTCCAAGAAAATCGTCAGATAATTGTTAATAACAAATGACATATGCAATAGAAAAAAAAATCCCACGTATATACTTCCATAGACAATGTATTTTTCAAGATATATTCAACATTTCACGTGAATCGGTTGAAAATTATCTGAGTTATGTTTCCGGCCAACTTAAAAAATGCAGTTTTGAGATAAACGCTGCACAGCCGCCATTTTGAAATTAATCGCTTTAAAAAAATTATTGTATACAGTCACTGATATGTATGATAAACACCCTTTTTGTAATCTCGATTTGTTTTGTACTTTTTCTGAAGAAAAATCCCCAAAAAGCCTATTTTTCGGCCTCGAGAGTGGCCTAAGGCCTTCATACGATAATCTCTTCCACAAAAAAGTCGATATAAAAAATTGAATAAAATCATTCGGTCATCCGGATAGAAAATTTTATAAACTATGCTCCGTCAGAATTCAAAGTGAATCGGACGAACCGATTTTGAGATACGAGTCGCACCGTTTTGTAAAACGGTTTCGAGAAAGAAGGGAAAATCATCACCACAAAAATCATCACCACAAAAATCATCACCACTCGGTCGATTTTGGGAATTCGTACAAAATCCTTGTTGCAAATTTGAGTTCAGGCCCTACGCTAAAAACCCACGCAACGAAAAATCGTTTTTTTTTTCAAAAGATCAAGCTTATGCAGACCCTCCATTACATTTTATGCGATGATTTTTTTCTGAAAAGAGTTCACACCAATCCAAACGGGAAATATTCACAAAGCGACAAGTGGGCTTAGAAACAACGAGTGTGCATCGGCAACTGGGTTTTCTTATTTTCTGACGTTCGTTCTTCCCTCAGGTTTGATTTTTATTTTATTTTTATTTTTTAAAACAAGCGGCATTGTCGGAGATGCACATTGGTGGTGCTGCGAATGGTGGAACGAGCGAAAAGTTATGCTTGTACGGCAAGCATTAACGGTGGGTTAAATGTTCTCTTTGATTCTGTTTTGCAACCGTCCCTTGAGCTCCCTCAAGTCGTAGCTCGGAAGGGACTCGCGGAGGGCATTCCGAGGCTAAAGCTGGAGAATAATATTGCGTTATGCCGTCACACAGCCGAGATGCAGGTGCTGTATGCATACGACGACGACGACAACGAGAGTACGTTCTGCTATTTTTACCCTTTGCCCTGGCAAGAGCCAGCAGAATGACGTTGGGAGAGACAGAGAGAGAGAGAGAGAGAGAGAGAGAGAGAGAGAGAGAGAGAGAGAGAGAGAGAGAGAGAGAGAGAGAGAGAGAGAGAGAGCAAAAACCGCCTACTCGTCGCTACTCGACGCAAGCAATATTCTGGCACATCCCGTGTGCCATTACATGTGTCTCGGGAGAAAAGAGACCGTCAAACATACCGCAAAAAGTCAAACGTATGAGGTTTTCAAAAATGCGCACCAAAACTTCCTAGGAAAAGATAACATTGTCTTGAATTTACGTCGACTCAGAGGAAGAACGTGCCCCTTAGATTTTGTATTCCTCGAACGGTACGACTATTAAAAATAGTATTTTATTGGAATATCTGCTTGTTAGGTATTCCAATAAAAAGGTATTATTAGATATTTTATCGGAATATCTATCCGTGGTTACAAGCATTTTAGTAGATTTTTTCAGATCCACTGCAGTTTTTGGTATCTAAAATTATTATTTTTTAAACAGTTAAAGTATATGTAAAAAGTAAAACTTGGCGCAATTCATGACGGCAAAGCAAAAAAAAAACAAGGCCCTTGTTTTTGACAATGGCTCGGACGGGGCATTAAAAGTAGGCATTTCATTGAAATTTTTATGGAAATTGGACGATTTATAGGGATAATTGAAAATAGTCATGGTATTGAAAGTTTTATAGAAAATGGACTATTTATGCGGATAATTGAAAATAGGCATTTTATTGAAAGATTTATATGAATTTGGATATTCGGATAATCAAAAAGGTATGCAAGGTATGTATTTTATTAAAATGTTTCTCCTTACATTGGGTCATTGATACTGATAATCATTTCCCCATATCGCTTAATCGCCAGTATATTTTAATTCGTCACTAATTAAATTTTCCAAAATTTCCAATCGCACTTCCTTACAATTGCATAATTGCACAATTGCATTCTTACAATATGCACTTTCTTACAATTTTTCGATTTTTTTCCAGAGGTAAGGAATACGGGATTGGATCATTTTCTCGTCCTCAATTTCGGGATGGCCGAAAGCCATAAAATCAACACGAATCGAGCTCGCTTGATTGTTACGGGGAGGGTCATTAAAATATATACAAATTCATACTAATAGATCAATTGATACGGATAACTAAAGATTTATCTATTAGACTATCTATTTGGATAATCGAAAATAGCTATACAAAGTAAGAATTTTATTAAAATGTTTCTCTTTCTATTGGATCATTGATACAGATAATCATTTTCTCGGTAACACGCGTTTTGACCCGACGACAAAATATCCTCGACAAAATATCCGCGACAAAATATACGACGACACAATATCCGCAGGACAAAATACCCTCATGACAAAATATCCGCAAGAGAAAATATCTGCCGATATTATATACAGTTTAAAGTGTACAGTCATGCCGTTGAAATTTATTCCATGTCAAGTGTACAATCATGCCGTTGAAATTTATTCCACCATAAAAAGGAGGAAGATTATTAATGTGTGACGGATATGTTTGGGTTTGTGATCCCACAAAGGTGTTTTGTGGGGTCACGATTTAGGATTTTGTCTCGCGGATGTTTTGTCATGAGAATATTTTGTCTTTCGGATATTTTGTTGCGGATATTTTGTCGTCGGGTCAGATGTGACGCAGTCATTTTCTCATATCGTCTCATCTGCAGTATATTTTAGTTCGTCGCCAATTAAATTTTCCAGTATTCTCCAACGTACATATGCACTTTCTTACATTTTTTCGAACTTTCTCCACAGGTAAAGATTTATAGAAATTAGACTAGTTATTTGGATAATCAAAAATAGCTGTGCAAAATGCGTACTTTATTGAAATGTTTCTCCTTGTATTGGGTCATTGATCCAATTATTTTCCCATACTGTCTGATCTCCAGTATATTTTGATTCGTCGCTAATTAAATTTTCCATATTTCCCCAACGTACACATGTCCCTTACCGCAATTTTTCGGGGCCGGGTTGAAATTCCGAACTTTGAATGCTCCGACGGTGTAAAATTCCGAATTCTAATATTCCGACATTCAAGATGGGGCTGGGTTGAAATTGCGATCTTTGAAAGCGCCGACGGTTTAAAATTCCTAATTTTAATGTTCCGAAATTACAAGTTTCGGCAAGATCATGCCAGCGAAGGTCTACACAGTTGACTGTAAATTATGTAGAACGTATAACATTGTCCAGACAAATTTTAAAATCGACGTAAAATCACTTCTTAATAAATAAAAAAATTCTTTAAATAATTCGTCGATTTATCAAAAATGTTGAAACTTTTAAGGGGCTATACCAGTGTGAACGCTGAAAATTTGGGTGATTTTCGGGACTTTTTTGGAAGAAAAGTACTCAATTGAATGTTTCGGAAAATTAAGAATATATTTGGCTATATGTGACCTATATTAGATAATTTTTTCATAGAAAAATATTAAGTTCCAAGCGAGTTATGCGCTGCCTTTGGAGGCGCCAAAAAAAGTTCCTCCACTGCTGACATGATTGCGGCCGATTGCGTAGCTGAAACCGAAAAAGGAAAAAAATGTCGTTAAACTGGAAGGTATTTCCTGGACAATGACGTAGGATTTTCGAAAAATATCAAAAACTAACAAAATGGCGTGGTTATGAAAAAAAAGTCTGTTTGCTTGCCTATAAAATGGTCGTTTTTTTCAATGCCAAATCGTCAATTTTCATCCAATCAAAAATATCCTACGTCATTGTAGAGTAAATATATTCAAGAGTACTCAGTTCAAATTTCAAGTCAATCGGATCTCTTGTTACAATGTCAGCAAATTTTTAAAATCTCATTTCGAAAAAAAACGCGTGTCAAGATTTAACTATCGATCAATCGATGAAACTCTCGATTTGCAAGATGAAATGATATTTACCATAAAAACTTCTAATTACAGGACATTCTTGAAAGTATAAACAGTCGAAAAAGGCATAAAAAATCGTTTTTTTGCAAGTGTCACACTGGTATGCCCCATAGAACTTCCATAGCCGAATTATTTTGACGATGTTCAGACTTTCGGAGTTTTGCTGTTTTGCATAAAATTCTTTCGGAGTTTTGATCTTTTGGGGTAGTATTCCTTCGGAGTTTGAGGTTCTGATCATTCAAAAATCGGAATTTCAAGCCGGCCCCAATTTTTCGAATTTTCTCCACAGGTAAGGAATACGGGATTGAATCGTTTTCTCGTCCCTAATTTCGGGGAGTGGGGGGGGGGGGGGCGGAAGCCGTAAAATCCACACGGATCGAGCTCGCTTGATCGTTACGGGGAGCGTAATTAGGATATATACATTCACGAGTGTACGAGCCTCTCAAATCTTAAGTAGCCGTTATTTTAACGAGAGCTCGTTGCATACATCGACGCAAGCGTGTCATACGTACACGTATATAGCGTAGGTGCGTTGGAGCAACTGCGGGCTCCATATAATCTGCAAACGCGTTCGTGATTATGTGTGCGCCGCAACGAGTCGCGAGTTACCGCGAGGAAATATTGCGATGGTACTTCGAAGTTCGTTCTTGTCCCGCCAACTGAGCACCGCGGTCCGGCGTTTATTTTCATCTGTGAGGTTAATCGTAAATTCGCATTCGTTTGTGCCTGACGCGAGACGCGAGAAAAGCCGCGTGAAGTTGCCAGCAATTTGGACGACGAGCGCGCGACGATTTTTTCACCTCAATTCGATCATATCTTTTATTTTCGCCTCGTAGATTTTTTGTTAACTTCCGACGAGCTTCAAAGTTCCCTTAAGGTTGTTAAGGGGTTTAGCCGTCGGGGGTACGAGGGGAGCGCCCTATGCTTATGCACAGAGCCGATTGACTGTTACCAATTGTTAGCTTTCACATAATCGTCATATTAAGGGGAGATATACACCGAGGAGCCGGAAAAAAGTCATTTTTGTGAATTTTTTCAAGGAAAACTATTTGAAATTTCGCATTGAGGTTTTGATAATCTAAAAGTATATACATTCAAAAATATGTTTAATTTTCTTTATTTAAAAATATCAATAATATACAAGGATATTGCATGATCCTTGGAGCGTCGTAAAAAAATCTGCGTATACGGTATCCACTGGCGTTTCTTAAAAAATTATCTGAAAAAAAAAACCAAAAAGATTATTAAATTAGATACTATAATCCAGTAATTTTCATAGCCGATTTTGAAAATATCGATTTATGACAAAATGGCGGACGTTTGAACATAAATAGCGATTTTTGGGCCAAAAATTAGTTATTATTTTGCCTATAAAACAAAAAATAAGTAACGGAAAAAAAATCCTATGACAAGTACTAGATAATGGTGTATAGAATAACCACAAAAAACCTCAAGGCGATCGGTTCATTGGTTTTCGAGAAATTTTGGGCACCGATTTGACAAACGTGGTTTTGAGAAAAACGCGTTTGAAAATTTGGGAATGAATAAATCATGAAATTTGTCAACTTAATCCTCGACCTCGACCATCTAGGTGTATATCTCTCCTCAAACGTGCGTTTTCGAACTATTTTTCTACATCTATTTGTCAAAATATGCATTCTTTAACATTCGGCGATTACATTAAGTGTTTTCATTACTTTGTATAATTATTTTCCATAACTTTTTCTTGCTCAATTAATGCGAAACGAATTGGCAACGTCGTAAATCGTGGTATATCATGATGCCCAGGTTGGCAGAAGTGTCGTGAAGTTAGAGACATATGCGCCTCGTTCGTAACCTCAATATCGGCCCAAGGAGCTGGCAAGATTGAATATCGGTCCGCGTAAAAAAAATCCGCTCGAAAGAAAATGTGTGTACTAAAACTGTCTAAAATCTCGAAGAAATAAAAAACATTAATAATTTTCCGATATTCTAAAAAAAATTTATGTATGAAAAAAAACCCGCGTTATTTTGTCTTTGCCTAGGAATGTCTAGAAATGTATAATTTCTGAAGATAGTTATCAAATTAATATCAAGTAATTATTACTAATTAAGAGAATAAGTACCAAAAATATTCGTTGTCAATTATCCTGGCCGAGTAGTTTCAGGTTCCCGGGCATAATTACCGAATACCGATAAGGTAGGTAGCATTTGTGCCGTCTACAACGTTGCCATGATTGCACAGTCTAATATTTTGTGTGCTTGATTTTCGCACAAATTCGCTATCAAAAACATTAATAATTTTATAACGGTACTGTGAATCCTCATTTTCACGGTACCAAGGGTTAGTCCGATAATTAGTCAAACCGTACCTATTTTTTCAGCTCCGTGGTAACATTCACTTAGCAGACATGAGTAATGCACTGAAAAATGATCAGGAGTTTTCCATAAGCGTAATGTAATTAGTCAACGAAATACGTCGAGTTGCCGATTTTTTTTTTTAAACGGTACTGTGGATCGTATACAAACTGCACAGGATAATCAACAAAGAGGTTATAAAGGTGCAGAAAAAAATTCAGCTCGGTGGTAACATGTTGATTTAACTCCATAAAAACCTTAAAGATCACCTGGAATATTTTCCACGTCCACTTCCCTGAAATGTTATATTTTAAGAGTCCGCCGAAAACCCAAAATTAATATTTAAAAAAATTTCAACCAGGTGTCTGGCCTTGATATTCCTTCATAGGCCTTTTCAGGCTTGCAAGGCCCTAACCCTTTTCCCTCTTACTTCCCACTTGGGACTTCACTATTCTTAGTTGCCGAAAGAGCTCCCAGAGTGTTGCCCACACTCGTTTCAGAATTCACTACTCCATTACATTTACAAGAGGGCACAGGGAAAGTGTCCTCTTGTAAATTCTTCTCAAAAACTTGCTTCACGATGATCTTGACATATCAAAATGTCAAAATTTCAATATTCCTTGACGGGGGAGATACCTTTAGGCGAGGAAAAAATAGATGATTTTTATGATTTCAATATTTTGATATTGAATATTTTCAAACTTCAATATTCCTTGAGGGGGGAAATACTTTTAGGTGAGGAAAAAATCAAATTGAATTGAAAAATGAAATACGCATTATTCGATATTTTTAAATTAAAATATTGCTTGAGGGGAGAGATGCCTTTAGGCGAGGAAAAAATTGCTGATTTTCATGACTTTTTTTTAAAGAAAATATTTTTTCACCATGTTTGAGATTTAGGGTATGTTTTATTACTACTTTTGGCTCTTACATGGTATTTTTTAAACCTTTAAAAACGGCCGTCGTAGGGTCTTCTAAACGGGTGGCGGTGGATGTCAGACGGCGTGACACGTAGCGTCAGCGGGATTAATCTGAAAAAAAAACCAACGAAGATTATTCTTTCATTAAGGCGTTACCCCCACTTGTAGCGCAAAAAAAGCCTTTTTCATGAATTTTTTTAAAGAAAACTACAAAACTTTTTTAATCGATCAATATACCATCTTAAAGAACACATCTTGAAGAACTTTCAGTAATTTTTTTATTGAAAAATATTACATTGTTTAGTGGCAAATGGCCGTCAATGAAATAATGTTTTTATATACACGATTTGCGGTGACCAACATTGCGGCGAAGTGGATCATCTGAAAAAAAAATGCGGAAGGATTTAGTCAAATATAAGTATAAAGTAGTCTTTAATCGAAGGATTTTAAAAAATATTCATTTTTCACAAAATGGCGGACAGTCAAAGTTAATGGTTCGATTTTAACGAAAAAAAACGGCCGTTTTTTGTCTATAAAACGGCCATTTTTTTTCGAAAAAAAAAAATCGAACGATTAAAGACTACATTTTTATGTATTAAATAAGCCTGCAAAATTTCAAGAAGATCGGTTCATTAGTGTTCGAGTAATCTTGGTCACCGACTTCAGAAATGCCATTTTGAGAAAAACGCGTTTAAAGTTTCTCTTTCAACGCTCTTTCAACGCGGATTCTTCTCTTTCAACGCTCATATCTCAGTCAATTTTGTTCGGATCGACTTGAAATTTTCAGGACATATTCTCAGATACTTATACTTCAAAAAAATGCAATAACAAAAAAATCGATTTTTTCAAAATCGCAAGTGGGGGTACCCCCTTAACACTGATACGCAGAATATGAACCAAGAAAAAGTGAGAAATTTCGAAAATTGATAAAACGGTACGCTTTGAAACAAAAAGTTTGAATTTTCCGAGAAAAGCGGTTACATTTTGCAATAAAAAAATACTTAATTTTTTTTATTTTCAAATACATCTAGAACCATGTTTTAGACCACAAGGATAGAAAGATTTATACCAAATTGTAACAGCCAAAAGTAGTAATAAAACATCCCAAGTCTGAAAAATAATAGACAAATCTTTTCTTAAAAGAAAAATCATGGAAATGAGCAAATTTTTCCCTCCCCCTTAAAAAATACGAAACGATTCCAAGTGAGGTTCCGATCTAGAGGAAATTCGTCAGCATCGCCGGACAGACACGAGAACGAGCTGCGCCATTTGCTTCGACGACAAAGATGGCGAACGATGTGCGCTCTGATGGTGAGTAGGCTGAGGAGGAGAAGAGGAAGAATCGAAATTGATTGTGGATTACGCCCTTGTGGTATTGAGCGATCGAGATATACCCGCACCGTGCGCGCACTTGTCCCGAAAGAGGGCAAGCTGAAAGTCCAGCGGCATCTGTGTACACATCTGCATATGCATGTACGCGTAGGTACATGTGCGTGAGTACAAAGGAGAATTCTCCTTCTGCCTCTGTTCCTCTTTCGCAGCCGCGTGCCAGAAGCAAGAAGCGAAACTAATGATATTTATTGCACTCGGCCTCTCTCGGGGCCTCACCTCTCGCGTCTTAGATCTTCGATCAATGATTCGCGACGGATCGGGAGCGGCCACCCGCCCGGTGTTGCCTTCCCTCCTCAATGGCCAAATGAACGAGTGCCCCGCGCTCAACGATTTTACTCCGCGGGGAGGGCATTTTTTCGTGTCCGATCTCGCGGACATCGTCGGCGAATCGCACACGACAGATCGAGCATAAAAATTTGATGGTCTCTTATTGCGAACACTTGAGTGCGATTATATCGGTACGTTCGATTGCCCGATAAGGTTTATTTTCCAGCTGTATAATTATCATAAAACTGAAAATGTATACTTCTATATATTTTATAGATTTATATAAATGATATAATTATAAATGTATATATATATACATTATATAATATATTTTATATAATATATATATGGGGCCGGGTTGAAATTCCGAACGTTGAATGACCAGAATTCTTCAAACTCCGAAAGAATTTAACACGAAAGACCAAAACTCCGGAAATCTGAACACCGTCGAAATAATTCGGCTATGGAAGTTTTAAGTGTCAAAATTTAAAAAAAAGGAACGAATTATTTCAAGATTTTCTTTTTATCAAGACGTGATTTTACGTCAATTTTGAAATTTGTCTAGACAATGTTATACGTTATACATCATTTGCAGTCAACTGTGTAGACATTCGCTGGCATAATCTTGACATGGGGGCCGGGTTGAAATCTCGAAGATTGAATGCTCCAACGGTTTAAAATTCCTAATTTTAATGTTCCGAAATTACAAGTTTCGTCAAGATTCAACCCGGCCGCATATATATATATATATATATATATATATATATATATATATATATATATATATATATATATATATATATATATATATATATATATATATAATTGTAAATAATTGTTTTATATAATTTTATACTTTTATGCATACAGGGTGTCCTGTTATGAATGGATAATCCTGCAACTGTCGACAGATCAGAGCATGTCCTACTATATGCTGGAATTTCATTTTAGTAAAAGTCCCACGGTTTTCGAGATAAAAATGATTTTGGTTTTTCGCATGCCATTTCTACGAATGATAACATTTTGCCCCGGTTTTTTAAAAAATACTCTTAGTTATTTGTTTTATCTGGAAAAGTCTTCTCTTAACCTTAAATGTAAAGGAAACTTGATGAACAAAGATCTTGTACAGAATTTTCATACAAACCAATTCGAACATCTAACTTTGATAGCCTGCGGCGACAAAAAAATGTACTACGCATATAATTCTACCAAATACTTAAAAAAGTTGCTTAGTTATTGTCGATGCATATCATTTGTAGAAATGGCATGCAAAAAACCACAAGGAGATGATTTTACAAAATAACACTAAGTCAAAAATCTCTAAAAGCGTGAAACTCTTACTAAACTGAAATCCTAGCATATAGGTAGTAGGATATGATCTGACCTATCAACAGTTGCAGGGTTATCCGTTCATAATAGGACACCGTGTGTATATAAAATAACATTTCCTGACTGTTTTATCATCGTCGAGCCGGAACTACTGAAGCTAGAAACATAACAGCTGGACAACAAAGAAATAAAAATAAACGAAATTTTTTTTTTCCTACAGATTGTCACTTCACATGAGCGAAAATACCGTTAAATCTCTAAAAATACATTTTTACCTAACAGCGAATTAACCATGGTGAAGAACAATAATTCATCATTTGGGCCACCAGGATAAAACAATCGGAGCAAGTTTACGCTTTTCATACTTTTTGTGGATACTATGAACTTAGTAAAAACGCTTTAGCATAATGGTTAATGTGGTCATCTTCGAATATACCGTAACTTTTGTAATTTAAGGAACAAATGCCTTTTTTAACATTTTTTTCCATGGAATTTTTTTTTAATCAGAAATGGATTTTTTCCCTTAAAGGGCATACTTGAAGCCTTCTGGAGCTGTCCGTTAGCTTTTTATACGATGATTGGTTCTTGAGATATTGATTATCAAAGTCAAAAGCGTAATTTCGGATTTGCTGGCCTATAACTATCCGACAAATCATCGTACAGACCTATTTCGATGCTCAAATTAAAGGGGAAGGAACGAGGGTAAGTGATCTGATTGCATAATCGATTGAAAAAAAAATTCCCTCGTTCGCAGACCTTTTAAAAAAAACAAAGTATTCGAAAAAAATGTATTCGCAATTTTTTTTTTTGATTCTACAGTAACAAAAGGTCACAAATTCAGAAGGAAAATATCAAAAACTGGAGATTTCAAGCCTTAAAATGCTTCTTTAAATTCCTTCCTACGACGATTTTTCGCGGAGACAGAGCAATTTGGAAATGACCTAATATTTTCGGAAATGTTTTTGTTCCCTCAATTTTTGTCAGTAGTTTTCGATGAAAATCTGCAAAAGAAATATTTCGTGAAATAATCAAAGTGAGGAAATCAAAATATAAAAAGGTATGTTCGTTGCATTCCAGCGATGCAAACTTCGAGACCATCATTATCAACAGTACTATTTCATCATAAGATTTCCAATATTTCTTCGCATGTCCTTGGTGTCTTTTACGCGTCCACTCGCTGATCAATGCCCGATCCAAGTATTGTCACAGGGCAACTCGACGCGGACGATCGCCACAGCCGTTCAAGCGTAGCTCTCCATGCGTATCAACGTATTGATATTCCAGCCCTATTACGAAAAGCACAGAAATGAGGTAAAAGGGACACATAAAAGTTAAAGAAAGGACACAGGGGTGAGCTCGGTGAGTGCGATAGAAAAAGTAGCGAGAAAGGTCCCCGTTAACCGATGACGTGTATTAGGGATACTCTGGTTGAGTAGGGTACCTTAGGAACGACGATAGCGTTGGGCAAGTCGCCCAGAGCCGCCCTCCCGGTCCCTTTACTGGCTATAAAAACCACTCGCTTGCCTCCTCGACCCTTGGCCAAAAGGCCAATCGTCCCCACTCCTCAAAACTCCTTATCGATCTCCCAGAGCAGAGGGCCACCAGTGAGGTAGGAAACGAGTGAAATGGAAGTGTTACTCTTCCACTCTCCTTCATTCTATACATATATTTCTTTCAGATGGCAGCATATAGAGGTTCCTCGGTTAACCTAATATAACCATTCGCTCGCATCATCGACTACGAGAGCTTTTCGCTTTCCCACCTTTAACCCACTTAATTACCATCGTTTGTTCGATCCAACGTTCAGGTCCACTCTCATCGGACGTAAACCCTAGCTATTAACCTGTTATTACGTGTTACGGTCACCTCAATCATTCCGCGGTGTCGGCTTATGCCATTTTCTCCCAATTCTTTCCGATTTTCCTTTCATTCGGTTTTCTTGAGGGTAGCCACTTAATGTTTATTTACAATGTTGATTCGTATTCACTTTCACGTCGCACTTGTAATTCTAGTTCCTGAGAAAGCCCGCGGAGTGTTGCCTACCTTGATTTTCAAAAGGGCACAGGGAAACTGCGGAAAACCTGTGCCGATACAGACTGTATTTTTTCGTGAAAATCTATTTCTATTATTTTTTTATTTTCATTATTTTCTTCAATTTTTATTATTATTTTTTTTTCTCGATTATTTTTGTGTATTTTTATTTGTTCTTTTCATTTCTAATATATTCTTCTGTTTTTATTATTTTCATTTTTTCTTTCATCTTTTATCAACGAAACCGAATGAAAGATTCGGTTTTTTGAAGGTGACCACTTAAGGTTTATTTACAATGTTGCTTCGTATTCACTTTCACGTCACACTTGTAATACTAGTTCCTGAGAAAGCCCGCGGAGTGTCGCCCACCTTGATTTTCAGGAGGGCACACGGAAACTGCGGAAAACCTGTGCTGATACAGACTGTATTTTTTCGTGAATATGTATTTCTATTATTTTTTTATTTTCATTATTTTCTTCAATTTTTATTATTATTTTTTTTCTCGATTATTTTTGTGTATTTTTATTTGTTCTTTTCATTTCTAATATATTCTTCTGTTTTTATTATTTAAATTTTTTCTTTCATCTTTTATCAACGAAACCGAATGAAAGATTCGGTTTTTTGAGGGTGACCACTCAAGGTTTATTTACAATGTTGCTTCGTATTCACTTTCACGTCACACTTGTAATACTAGTTCCTGGGAAAGCCCGCGGAGTGTTGCCCACCTTGATTTTCAGGAGAGCACAGGGAAACTGCGGAAAACCTGTGCTGATACAGACTGTTTTTTCGTAAACATTTATTTCTATTATTTTTTGTTATTTGTATTATTTTCTTTTATTTTCATTATTTTCTGTTATTTTCATTATTCATTTTATTTCTGTTATTTTCTTTAATTGTCATTATTTTCTCTTGTCTTTATTTTTTTTCGATTATTTTTTTGTATTTTTCCCTTTTATTTCTATTATATTCTTCTGTTTTTATTATTATCATTTTCTCGTATTTTTATTATATTCATTTATTTTTGACAAAGATCACGATCATTCGCCGGAGAAATATCGTCGCGCGGGAGTACACATTTGATTCCGTTGACCCGCGAGCCCAGAAATATATTGAAATCTACGCGGATCACCGGCCGTATCTCGCGCGTTAATTAACGCGCGGGACGAGCAGTGCAATTAATCGTACAATTTACATCACCGGGAGAAGGAAACGATCTTGATGGGGCGGTATTTTCTCGTCTTTTTTATATACCCGCAGGAAAATTCTCGAGTACGTTGGACGCGTTAGGGTCGAAGTGCACGAGAGCTCGCGATGGCAAAGAGTGAGATCGCGCAACACGCGGAGAGATGCCATCGGCAGCGAATTTTAAATATTTCTTTGAGCTCGACAAGAGCAATAAGCTACTATGAGAAAAGGGTTTCCTCACTCCACCGACGTCTCGCAATCGTGGGTGGAATCTCCCGCGCTACCCTTTCGTTTCTTATGACTGGATGAAAAAAGAAAGTTGATTTCGGACACTGCGGTAATTTCTTGCAATTATCGCCGTAATTTTCTAGGGGAGAAAAAAAATGACAACGTGAGATCGGGTTCCAACTGATTGGTCTGATTTGATCAGGAGCCTGATGAAGAGCGAATTCGACCTGGAAATGGCGAGCGGTACACTTTCCAGTGTAACCGACACTGGTAGATGTGACGGGTAAAAAAAATAGGTTTTTTTTTGCATTTTCTCGAAATATGCATATTCAAGAATACGCGAAAAAAAATTCACGATGAAATATCGAAAATTGACCAAGTTACGGACGATTTATTGAGAGCAAGTAGCGCAACGATTTACGCATACTAAAACTTCCAATCGCGCTTTTTCCGACACGACTTTTCTCGACTTGGCCGGAATCGTAAATCCAGCTAAAATTGTCCAATTTTCGAAAAAAAAATAAAAAATTGCCGTGAATGCAGTAGTTTTTTAATCAGTGTTTTTCAAGGCCCTGAATATATATAAAAATTGGTAATTCTTTACATAAGTGACTTTTCCGAAAAATGAGCTTAAATTTTGTTTTCCTATTTTCTCATTTATTGGGTTATAAATAATGATATTCAGTCGGAGGATACTAAAATTCACCCCCCCCCCCCCCAGCCCCATAAAAAATTATGGGGTTTTGAAGTTCGCCGAAACACGTGATAAAATAGGGCATTTTTTTACATTTCGACGCCTGCATTGGGTTTGTTTGGGTTTTTGAAAAATTCAAAATTATTTTGAACGATTTTGCTGGTAAAAAATTTGTAAATGAAAAGTTTTAGCCCCCCCCCCCCCCCCCCCCCCCCGACTGAATATCATCAATTATAACCCAATAAATGAGAAAATAGCAAAATATTTTTTTCGTAAAATTCACTTATCTAAAGAATTACCTAAAAATTTACCCAAAAACACACTCTTTGAACACCCGGCATTTTGTGATTTTTGTTTTCGAAAAACGGCTACGTACAACGAGAACTACATTTATATAGATTATAAAACTTTTTTATTTTTCAGACCACCCATGGTCGAGTTATCGATCCGGCCGTTGGAGCACATTTTTTATACAGGCTCTATTATACCTCAATAACGTTGTGAATTTTGAATTTGAGCAAATAAAAATTTAGTCGAAATAAGCTCAATGTATGCTCAATACTATACTTCTTTTCCAAATCCTAAACAATCGAGTAGACGATTTTTTTTAACGAGCTTTTTCTGACTGTCACAAAAGTGTCCTCCCCTAAGGCGGCTGTGGACGCAACGAAAGTTCGGAAGACAGGAAAGGGCGATACTTTAAAACCTGCAAGGGTATAAGGGAAAAAAGGAAATATAGCAAATAAAGGAAAATAAAAAAGTACCAAGTGAATCTTGCAGCCCTCCATTCTCGAATCTCGTTCTACACCCTCTCCTGCCGCACAATTATTTGTACGCCAGGCACAAACGTACTTAATTATTAAAATGTCTTTTCGATCGTGATACTCGCCAAAGAAATAAATTTAAAAAATATTCCACGAGATTGGAGTCAAGGTCTCTGGCGCATGAGGACCAAGAGTTGCGTTACGTGGCAACGTCGTGATTAATTAACTGTTCCACCTGTAAGCATGACCTCGAGAAAGACCACGGGCTTTATGGAGATTACCATATTACGTACACGAATCTGGCGATCGGACTCGGGAGAAAGTTGCCAAAAGGGCTATGCACATTTCGCTCACCTGTGCTTCCCACACCCTCCTGCAAGAACCTCAAGTGTCCGACTTTGATTTTATTGAAACTCATATATGTGATCAAACATTGAAAACTATTAGACACGTATTTTTTTTTATCAGCGGAGAAACGATTTTAGCGAAGGAAACCACCCTTCGAAGAAAAACGTGTCGAGGGGTGATTTTTCCAGTTGCACGTACAAGCAGTCCATCGATCCGAATGAAACAAAAATCAACATTCTTCTAATGTAAAACGATGCAAATCCACTATGGAAGTGGTTTTAAAAAATTGAACTAAGGGATGACTCCCCTTTCTTTGAGGGGTGGTATCCTCCCCTATAACCGTTTTTCTTCTGATGATAAAAAATACGTGTCTGATAGTTTTTAATACTGTATCACATATATGAGTTTCAACAAAATCGAAGGCAGACTTAAGGGGAAAGATACCTTAAGGGGGAAGACACCTTAGGCGAGGAAAATGTATTTGTAATAAAAGTTGTAAGATCATTTTTTAATTAATAACAAGATTAGAATTGGGTCGGGAGAGGGTATTTTTGAACCGATCACAGGCATTCAGCTAGTTACAGCTCCCCCCACTTTACTACAACACAGTGGCAGTAGAGTGGGGATAGCGATAGTTTCGTGTGACATCCAGGTAACTCAGACTCATGTCCAGCCTACCTTAAGTCGGGAGCCTGAATTAGAAAGTCCAAAAAAGCGTTTTTTTAGGATTTTTTTTAGAAGGAAAAAAACAAGTGAGCCCAGTAAATATTGAGGTATATTCTCATGTATATTTGAAATGTATAAAAAAACAAGTTCAACATGAAATAATAAATGACTGCAGATTTATCAGTCTATTCCATGTGCGTCTTGTCAATAGGCGGGAAATATGCAGCTCGTAATTCTTTACTGAAACAAATAAACCAATAAAATGTTCAATTTTCATATATTTTTCTTCTCGCTAAATTAAGAAAAAGCTGACAAAATCGTGAAATTATAACTTTTCTCAGGTTTAAAAGAAAACGTGTTTAAAAAAACACTTGAACGTGCTATAAAAATTATTAAAAAATACTTTTTCATCGACTTTTTTAATTCATTTAGAAGAGATTTTCATGCTGAAGAAAATAAACTATGGTTTGATTCAATAGGTCGTTCAGTTTTTTTGCTATCACGCCCGCCAATTTGGAAAAATCGTGAAAATGAAAACTGGAGAAAACGCGCTTCAAATGGGAGAAAATATCAATATCAAATATCAAACGCTTCTTTGCTTTTGGCCTTGTATATTCGAAAATATTTACAATTTGCCTCTGTAACTTTGTAAATATATTCTTGCGTAATTTATCTATCAATTTAAGCAATAAAAAACCGATGTTTTGGACCTTCTAATTCAGGCTCCGGCCTTAACAGACAAATACAGTTTTAAAAGCATTCTCAATGCCTGAGTCTTAAACCCTAAGTCTTAAAAATGGTAAAGAAATCGTTCCTATTGATTTGAGCAATAAAAAAAAAACGATTTTCCGGGCCTTCTAATTCAGGCTCCGCTCTTAACAGACAGATACAGTTTTAAAAGCATTCTCAATGCTAAAACATACCCTAAGTCTAAAAAATGACAAAGAAATCCTTTCTTTAAAGAAAAATCATGAATATGAGCAATTTTTTCCTCGCCCAAAGGTATCTCCTCCCTCAAGTGAGGTTCCTTGTTAAGGGTAGATATACACCTAGATGGTCGAAAAAATCGATTTAGACGCTATGAACATTTCGTTGACCGCAGAAGACCTACACTATGGGCCTGGTATCGATGATTCCATGTAAGTTGACAAATTTCATGATTTATTCATTCCCAAATTTTCAAACGCGTTTCTCTCAAAACCACGTTTGTCAAATCGGTACCCAAAATTTCTCGAAAACCAATGAACCGATTGCCTTGAGGTTTTTTGTGGTTATTCTATACACCATTATCTAGTACTTGTCATAGGATTTTTTTTCCGTTACGTAGTTTTTGCTTTATAGGCAAAATAATAACTAATTTTTGGCCCAAAAATCACCATTTATGTTCGAACGCCCGCCATTTTGTCATAAATCGATATTTTCAAAATCGGCTATGACAAGTACTAGATTATAGTGTCTAATTTGATAATCTTTTTGGTTTTTTTTTCAGATGATTTTTGACGAAACGCCAGTGGGTACCGTATACGCAGATTTTTTTACGACGTTCCAAGGATCATACAATATCCTTGTATATTTTTGATATTTTTAAATAAAGAAAATTAAACAATTTTTTGAATGTATATACTTTTAGATAATTAAAACCCCAATCCGAAATTTCAAATAGTTTTCCTTGAAAAAATTCACAAAAATGACCTTTTCTCCGGCTCCTAGGTGTATATCTCCCCTTAAAGGGCCTACCCTCGCGCTCCGCACATTCGCCGGAAGTCGAGAATGGCACGATGTCTCAAGCTCGTCCGTGTACAAACCTCCTGTTCATTTTTTCCCATTTCTATTTTTTTTTCTTCGCCTCCCGGTCGCAAAGTCGATAGCCAGGATGACGCGGCGAGCGGCGCATTGTGCAGCGGAACTCGCGGGGTTTGTAATCAGCGGCCACAGACAGCGGCCTGCGCGACTTTACAATCGTTTCACCTTCGTTTTTTTTCACTTCGCTTTTCTCCTTCACATCCCCCGGCTTTTCCGGCCTTGAACGACTTCGAGGAAACGTCCAATCGACGAACACATGCCAGCGTGATTACGGACTGTGCTCATCGCTCTCACATCTTACGTGCCGCTCTCATATCGGATACCGCGGACACGAACTTTACACCGCTCTTTTGCCGCTCCGTTTTTTTCTTCTTCTTCCACTTCACTTCTCGCACAGGCGAAAGATCGCGGGATAAGAAGTTTTCCGGACTGCCGTACACGGGCTCGCGCTTTCGCGTAATGGAGATAGCACTCGCGAAAGTGGCCGAACGTTTCGTCGCCTTTGTATTCTGAGGTGAATTTTTACGAGGTTTTTCCTTGCAGCTTGAATTTAAATTGATGGGCTCTTTGCTCTGTGGCAATTTTGACGCTTGTTCGGATTATTCAGACGGGAAACCCAAGTCGGGAGGCAAAGGTGTTTGGGATTTAGTCCAGTAAAAGAGACAAAAAACCCCGCACTTTTTAGCGTAGAATATGAATTTTTGACTGAAGTTGACTGAGGCTGCATACTGAAAGTAACCCTAATACAATGTTGCCCCTCAACTCGCTCCAACCCTAAGAAATAGGGGTTGAAAACTCAAAAATAGCCGTATCTCGATAATTAATAGCCCGATCAAAAAAGGTTTCAAACAAAAGTTGTTTGGAATAATAAAATTCGTATAAAGTTATCTGACCTCCAACGTCCTATCTTTGAAAATAGCGGCACAAAAACGATTCGAAAACTCGGGGTTGATGCGTGCGGAGCGGAGTAAACGTGTTTTTTTGCCACTATTTTCAAAGATAGGGGATTGGATGTTAGATAACTTTATACGTATTTTATTATTCCAAACAACTTTTGCTTCAAACATTTTTTGATCGGGCTATTAATTATCGAGATACGGCGGTTTTTAAGTTTTCAACCCCTATTTCTCAGGATTAGGGCGAGTTGAGGAGCAACATTTTATTGGGGTTACGTTCAGTATGCAACCATCAGTCGAAAATTCATATTCTACGCTAAAACATGCTGGGTTTTCGTCTCTTTTACTGGACTATTTGTTTGGGCTTGAGAAAAGGGACGCTTCGCATCTTAGTCAACATGGAACCTGAGAAGAAGCGTAAGCTTGGACTGAGGAGAGGCTGTCGTTTTGAAGCTGTTTAAAAAATTGAAATGGTAATCATTTCATTATAAGGTTTTTCGTCACAATTTTTTCAGTTTTGTTATTCCAATTTTTTCACAAGGTTTTTCAT
This sequence comes from Ophion ellenae, assembly GCA_963210295.1. Taxonomy (NCBI): domain Eukaryota; kingdom Metazoa; phylum Arthropoda; class Insecta; order Hymenoptera; family Ichneumonidae; genus Ophion; species Ophion ellenae. The sequence goes on along the minus strand of OY723393.1, from coordinate 33,037,161 downwards.
TCCAATTTCCCACAAGCACTATTTTTCTCATAAGGTTTTTCATTCCGATTTTCTATAAGGTTCTATTCTGCCATAAGGTTTGCAACTCCAATTTTTTTCATGAGGTTTAATTTTTACAGAAGATCGTTAGTTCCAATTTTTCATAATATTTAATTCTTCAATAAGGATTTTCATTCTAATTTGTTGATAAGGTTTGATTCTTTCCTGAGGTTCTTCATTCCAATATTTTCATAAGATTTAATATTCTTTCATACGGTTTTGCATTAATTTTTTTTCATACGTTTTCATTCTTTAATTAAGTTTTTTCATTTCAATTTTTCAGGAGGTTTTCTATTTCAACTTTTTCTATAAGGCTTTTCAATGCAATTCTTTCATAAAGTTTTTCATTTTAATTAGTTTGTAAGGTTCAATTCATTCATAAGGTTTGTCATGCCAATTTTTTCATGAGATTGTACGTTTTCAGAGTCCTTTTGTTTCAATATATTCATAAGGTTTTATTCTTTCATACGATTTGTCAGTCCAATTGTTTTCCAAGCTATAGTCGTTTTCATAAGATTCTCATTCCAATTTCCAATTCCAACATAATGATGACGCGGCTCTGCACAGGCTATCGAGCCGCAATTTTGATTCGCTCGCATTTCAAAGTTGCAGAACTGGGGGAGAGACTTTGCCGGGAGAATCCGTCGGTTCTGCAAAGCAGTAAAAATGCATGTTCGTATGCAGTCGGCGTTTTATTATGACTTTTTTCTGCACGGGTAGAAAAATGGTTTATCTTGGAAAAGGAGCGCGCGGGCGTTGGGACGAGGACGACAACGGAGCTGTAAGATATAGGCTCAATATATATATATATATATATATACATATGCATACATACATACATACATATATATATATATATATATATATATATATATATATATATATATATATATATATATATATATATATATATATATATATATATATATATATATATATATATATATACACACATATATATATATATATATACACACACAAGAAAGTGATAAGGTGCGGGTATGTCGTGCACGAGCCTGTGTATCGCTCAAGACGGTCGCATGTCATATCAGCAATCATCGTCCTCGCTGGATACAGGTATGTCCACCTGTATAATTCTGTCGCGATAGTGCGCTCCGAGTTTCTCACAGCGTTATGGCACACATTTGTGTATTTACCTGGGTGTTAATGTGTGTGCGTGAGTGTAGATGCCGCGTGTGTATACGTTTATGGGGATTTAGCATCGCGGGGTCGCATGCTGAGACTGATGTGCGACCACGGAGACCGCCTCGTCGAAACATGCGAGAGAGCCAAGTAGGTATTAGAACCCCGTGTATTATCGCCCGAAAGGCCTCCTCCCCCTCTCTTTCTCATTCTCTCGCATTCTACCCCTGAAACACGAACGACGAAAAAATGACTTCGAATTGGTCGAGCCTTAAAAATGCGAACGAATAGATATGCTTTTGAAGAAAATTCATACGGGTTATTGTAAATTTGGTGATATTCAATTATCTTCGCTGAACTCTTTTTTTAACCCTCCCTTGACACACTGGGTCATTTTGACCTGGACGAATTTGAAATCAAATGCTCACTGGCCCAAAATTGAGGGTTGTCAATAATTTTTTACAATTTAATTTTATATTTTTCGAGTTTCAATTATGCTGACATATTGAGAAATGTTTAAAGTGTATGCCGGGTTTTTTTTTCCTGGAAGTACCATCCGGGTCAAATTGACCCAGTGTGTCAAAACCGTGGCCAAATATAAGTGTGTCAAGGAAGGGTTAAAAGGCAATTACTTTGCCAGTGGTCTATATGGAGTATACTTAATTATATGTAATAATTACATATTAATTTGTAAAATTTAATAATTATTTTATATTGTTTAGTAATAATATTTAATTGTTTTTAGTTATATTGATGTTGGCTATCATCTGTTTTTTATGAGTAAATGTTTTTTCAAAATTGCCAATGAGGTATAAATATTTTTTTCTCAATTGCAGAACGAGTTAAAATTATTATAATTAAGTGTAAATTCAGTAATTATTCCGTAATTTTATAGTAATTCATAATTATCGTAAAATATTCGGTAATTACATTGAATTACATTTCGTAATATTGATTTTTGACTGTCGTAATTTTAAATAAAACGATCAAGATAGGGGAAAGCAAAAGAAAAGAGAAAAAAATTATATGCGGTACGTTGAATTACATTTAGTAATTATTCAATTACTGTATAATATTTATTAATCATTGTGCAGTACTTTGTTATTAAATTTAATTATATTTACCAATAAGGACTTCCACTGGTCTCAATTTCAAATAAAATGAACAGGATTGGTAAAAGCGGTAAAAAAAAAAATTATTCATACGCGGTACGTTAAACTACATGTAGTTATTATTTAGTTACTGTATAATATTTATTAATCATTGCGCAGCATTTTGTAATTGTTTTGTATTATATTTACTAATATGGACTGTTAAACGATCTCATTTTCAAATAAAATGAATAAACATAATTATTCCGTCATTGTATAATATTTAATAATTATCGTAAAATATTCGGTAATTATACTGAATTCTAATTCGTAATATTTATTCTTGACTGCCGCAATTTCAAATAAAATGAACAAGATTGGTAAAAGTAGTAGAAAGGGAAAAAACATTATTCAAATGCTGAACTACGTTGAGTCATTATTTAGTTACTGTATAATATTTATTAGTGATCATTCAGTATTTCGTAATTATATTGAATTATATTTACCAATGTGGACTTTTCACCGATCTCATCTTCAAAAAAATAAACAAAATGAGAAAAAAATTGATGAAAGTCAGAAAAAGGGAATGGAAGAAAATAATGCATTATCGATGACGAGAACCTCGATAAAATCGCGATTTCGATACGAAACTCTGCAATCACAATTGTTGCCAATTAAGAAAAAAGAACGGACTGAGGCAGGGTCTGCGAGTAGGTTAATCGGATAAACTTTTGCAGCGTGGCCGGAGCTGTAATTGAAACAATTGTCGCCGCATTCGAACGTACAGCGATTACATAAGATTGAATTTTACATGTGGTCTCGTTAGTCTTAAGATATAATATGCATGTCCAATTCTAGCGTTGAAGGGACACAAAGTCTCGCTTAGCGTGACTCGAATTTTTCAGGTCAGAACGATATATTCCTTCATTGCGACACTATCTCGTAGATCGTACAACTTTTTTTCTTTCGCCCTCAGACACTCGTAGTACGAGAAACGATCCCGTCTCGTTACCTTTTTGATAAATATTCACACATTTATTCCCCGAAAATCGTTCCATCGATGGGAGACTGAGATTGTTGTCCGCATTTGTTAACGAACGGTGCGATATTCTTGCGCCCAGAAGGAAGTACGTACGACAGTGCGGCGAAACGACATATGTCAGCGAGGAATTGATTTTACAGAGATTCACCCCGCATCTGTCGCGATGAGCGCGTACCATAGCCCCATTTAAAATTTCATCTTAACGGAAGTGATAGGCGCAACGGACGCCGTACTGTGACAAATGTGTGTGTGTATAGCGTGGATTCAAAAAAAATTACTCATCATTCTTGTGATGGTTAAAATAATAGTAATTGTATGGATGGATGAAAATAAAATTAACAAATAAGTGAATATAAAGTGAAATGTTTGAATTAAAATGAAATAAATTGATATAAAATTGAATGTATGAATGAATAACAATAAGATTAATAAATGGAAGATAAAATGTTTAAATAAAAATCAAATGAATAAAAACAAGATCAAATGTACAAATAAAAATGAGATAAAAATATGCAAGATAAAGAGTATAAATCAAAATACGATTAATAAATGGGAGATAAAATTTACAAATAAAAAAAAATGAATCAATACGAGATAAAATGTATAAATCGAAATCACCCAAATAAATAGAATATAAAATATAAAACCAGGGACGACGAGCACTCGTTTTAGTCAACTATTCGTTGATGTAATTTTTTTTTTCGTTCGATTCAAATGACAAATATTCATTACACGCCTACATCGGGAAAAATAATTATTCTTACAACTTGATTTTCTGCAAATCAGCGGAAAAAATGTGTTATTTTCTCAAAAGCTTATTTCAAACATAAATATTGCATCTTAGTATTAAAATATATAATCCTTATTAATTGAAAATCCTCAAAAGGAGAGAAAAATAAGCCATTCAAATAGTATTGTTACTTTCTTCATATTTTCTAAGGATACAACAAAAATTGACAATCGAGCGATGAAAATTTTTCCCAAGGGTCTTCGTCTTGTGAGCCTTTCATAGGATTTTTTTTTGGAATTGCCGTGGAATTCGGTCGTATCGAGTTAGTCGCTTTAAATCGCATTAATCAAGAGTTGAACTTCCGGTTGAGCTGTTGTTGGGTGTGAAACATAGCTGGAACGTGAAATGAGCTCTAAACGGAGAATTTGATTGGCAATCCTTGGCACCCCGTCAATCGCTACCCCTTTGCCACTACAGAGTGTACCCTCTCTCTCTTTCTCTCTTTCTCTCTCTGTACAGATCAGGAGCAGCTCAGCTTCGCGTTACGAATGTGTGCAGTACATACATACATATAGATGTTACAGGTAAAACCCGTTTTCAGCTCAAATGCGTTTTGCCTAGTATCGGGTCATCCCATGAATAGTGCGATTTTTTCAATTGCATTCTTCGTCAGGGAAAAGTGAATTTAGGACGAAGGGCCTTGAAAGTCTACCAGAAAGATGCGAGAGTATTCTGGAAAATAAACGAGAGTTTATTTCAGTTTGAAAAAGAATTTTGGTTATCTGAACTTTGAAAAATAAAAGTATTAAAAAACCGCATTATTCACGAGGTCGCCCAATAAAAACTAGCTTTTACTGAACGCCTTCGTTGCAACTAGTTTTTCCTAGTGCAAACTAGAATTGACTAGTTATTACTGATAAATAAATGTGAATGTTGTAACGCGTTTTGAACCCAAACAAACCCAAACAGTTTGAACTGAAAAATTTCGTTAGTACTAGTTTTGTTATTTTAGTTAAAACTAGTTCTAACTAACATTCAAATTTATTTATCAGTAAATTCTGGTTCTCACTAGGTAAAACTAGTTGGAACGACAGCGTTCAGCCCGTTTCCAGTTCAAACACGTTTCACCTAGTAAAAACTAGTCCTTCGTTACAACTAGTTTTTCCTAGTCCAAATTAGAATTGACTGATAGATAGGTATGAATGTTACAACTTGTCTCAAATCCAAACAAACCCAAAATGTTTGGATTTCTTAATTTTGTTAGCACTAGTTGTGCCTAGTTGAAACTAGTTTTAACTAATATTTAAATTTGTTTATCAGTAAATTCTAGTTTTCACTAGAAAAAACTAGGTGTAACGAAGGCGTTTGCCCTTTTCAGTTTGAACACATTGTGCCTAGTAAAATCTCGTTCTTACTAGACGCCTTCGTTACAACTAGTTGTTCCTAGTACAAACTAGAATTTACAGATAAATAAATTTGATTGTCAAAGGTCGTCTTCAGTCCAAACAAACCCAAACATGTTTAATTGATTCATTTCGTTAGAACTCGTTTTGCCTAGCTGTATCTAGTTTTGCCTAGTTGGAACTAGTTTGAACTAACATTCAAATACATTTATCAGTAAATTCTAGTTTTAACTAGGAAAAACTCGCTGTAACAAAGTCGTTCAGCCCGTTTATCATTTTAAACATGTTTTACCTAGTGAAAACTAGTTCTTACTAAACGCCTTCGTTGCAGCTAGTTGAAACGAAAATTCAAATTTGTTTATCAGTGAATTCTTGTTTGTCCTAAGAAAAACTAGTTTTAACGAAGGCGTTCAGCTTATTTTCGGTTTAAAATGCGTTTTACCCAGGGAAATCTTGTTCTTACTAAACGCCTTCGTTACAACTAGTTTTTCCTAGTACAAACTAGAATTTCCACATAAGTAGATTTGAACGTTAAAATTCATATTAAATCCGAACGAACCCAAACACTTTTAACGGATGTATTTCTTAAAAACTAGTTTTAACTAACGTTCATATATATTTATCAGTCAAATCTATTTTTCACTAGGAAAAACTCGTTGTAACGAAGGCCTTCAGCCTGTTTTCAGTTTAAACCCATTTTATCTAGTAAAAACTAGTTCCTACTGAACGCTTTCGTTAGAACTAGTTTTTCCTAGTATAAACTAGAATCTACTGACAAATAAATTTGAATGTTAACACGTGTCTCAAACCCAAACAAACCCAAACAGTCCAAACTGATTAATTTCGTCAGAACTAGTTTTGCCTAGTTGAAACTAGTTTGAACCAATGTTTGAATATATTTATTAGTAAATTCTTGTTTTTCCTAGCAAAAACTAGTTGTGACGAAGGCGTTCAGCCCGTTTTCAGTTTAGAAACGCGTTTTACCCAGTGAAATCTAATTCTTACTAAACGCCTCCGTTACAACTAGTTTTTCCGAGTACAAAATAGAATTTCCGGACAAGTAGATTTGAATATTGAAATTCGTATTAACCCTAAACAAACGCAAACACTTTTATCGTATTTATTTCTTTACAACTAGTTTTAACTAAAGTTCATGTATATTTATCAGTCAAATCTATTTTACACTAGGAAAAACTCGCTGTGACGAAGGCGTTCGGCCTGTTTTCAGTTTCAACGCATTTTATTTAGTAAAAACTAGTTCTTAGTGAACGCTTTCGTTAGAACTAGTTTTTCCTAGTATAAACTGGAATCTACTGATAAATGAATTTCAATGTTAAAACTTGTCTTAAATCTAAACAAACCCAAACAGTTTACTAGGTAACACGTGTCTAAACTGAAAACGGATTTTAACTGTAACACCTATATATATATATATATATATATATATATACCTATATATATATATATATATATATATATATATATATATATATATATATATATATATATATATATATATATATATATATATATATATATATATATAGGACGCAGTTCTCAAAATCCGCAAGTACAGAGAGATACAGGACATGTGTGCGCCTATACATCGCGATATGAGGTTGCTGTAAAAAAGGCTTATTCCGTGGTGTTTCGCACGTTGAATATATGCGGTACAGGCCGAGTTGATTCAAAGCAATCGACATACATGTGCGATTGTGTGGCGCTTAAGTGGGTTTGGCGGGTAACTAAAAGCCGCAATCTCCCGCAAGGGGTCGAGTGTGCGCGCGCGAGAGTGTATCATAGAGCGGGCATTCGGATGGAAAAACGCAACTAAACGCGAGTAATTGGATGGCCGCGGGAGGGAGGAAGGCGGGGATCAGCTCGGCTCTCGTTCGACTCGTACTAATTCTAAAGCGAGAGAAAGAGAGAGAGAGAGAGAGAGAAAGAGAGCTTGAGAGGAAAGAGCAATCCTCGAGATATGCCACCGCACTCGAAACTACCCCACCGAGCCACCCCCGTAGCCCCGTAAACATCACCACAGGGACGAATACCTCCTTTGGACAATTTTTTTCCAGCCGCGGAAATTCGTCATTTTTGAGCTAGGTGAAAATGTAATTATGAATTTTTCGCGCAGCAAAAAATGGATGCTGCCCAGGAAGGAGAGAGAGAGAGAGACCCTCATCGTTCGGTTCTCATTACGAGGATAAATATGAAACCGGGAAAAAGTGGAGGAAGGCAAGGAGACTGGGATAAATGCAAACGGCAAGAGTTGCCTACCTCCCTTCATCAGCCGCGTTCTAGTTTACGCCTATGCATGCGGTCTCTATATATGTCACTTTACATCGACAGCCGCCTCGCGGAACGCCGTGAGCGACGTTCCTCACCACGTTAAATCACGTTGGTTCAACCCGTTTGCGTACCAACAACTGACAACCGGAAATGAAAAGTATGCACCCCTGTTAGCTCGCGCGTTATGCTTTTGGTTGGAATTTTCACATTTGCGGATCTTTAGAAACAATGGACATTTTGTCACCGGGTTTTGTTCAACGGCGTTTATTTTCGCATTTTCAAATCTCCGTGGTCTTTTTTTCGTCCGTGTGGGGATTTTTGTCGTTCTCGTCTACGGGGAAAAAACGGAAAACAAGTTTACCCACTTGAAATCGTAGGGATACAATTGATATTTCGAATCCCATACTTGGTCGAGTAAAAGAGACGAAAGTCCAGCACTTTTTAGCGTAGAGTATGAATTTTTGACTGAAGGTAGATGATGGTTGCATACTGAAAGTAACGCCACGAAAATTTTGACCCTCAACTCGCCCCAACCCTAAGAAATAGGGGTTGAAAACCTTAAAATCGCCGTATCTCGATAATTAATAGCTCGATCGAAAAATGTTTCAAACAAAAGTTGTTTGGATTAATAAAATACGAATTACGTTATCTGACGTCCAGTTCCCTATCTTTGAAAATAGGGGCACAAAAACACGAGAGCACCACTGACCCAAACAAGGACGCAGCGATATGTCTAATCCGCTCGCACGCGCATCAACCCCGAATTTTCGAATCGTTTTTGTGCCGCTACTTTCAAAGATAGAGAGTTGGACGTCGAATAGCTTTATGCGAATTTTATTATTCCGAACAACTTTTGTTTGAAACCCTTTTTAATCGGGCTATTAATTATCGAGATACGACGATTTTCAAGTTTTCAACCCCTATTTCTTAGGGTTGGGGCGAATTCAAGGGCAAAACTTTATTCGGGTTACTTTCGATATGCAAGCATCTACCTTCAGTTAAAAATTCATGTTCTATGCTAAAAAGGGCTGGGTTTTCGTCTCTTTTAATGGAGTAACTGGAAGAACTGATCCAACAGCGTTGGGTCAGAAAGCACAAAGTGTAGAAAAAAATGCGTTTGAGGCTTGACGAGAGAGTCTCATGTTTCTCGGCTCCTCTTTTTTTAAAATACATCCCCAGCCTCACCTCTCTCTCTCTCTCTCTCTCTGCCCCCCCCCCCCTCTCTACGTTTAACGACAGGCCCAACAGTAAATTAATCTATATCTCTATACAGGGTGTCCTGTTTAGAATGGATAATCCTGCAACTGTCGATAGATCAGATCATATCCTACAATATGCTCGAATTTCAGTTGAGTAAAAGTCCCACGGTTTTCGAGATAAAAATCACCTGCTTTCGGTTTTTTGCACGCCATTTCAAATGATGACTTTTTTTACCCGGTTTTTTTAACAATACTCTTGATTATTCGTTTTATGTAGAAAAGTCTTCTTTTTAACCTTAAATGTTAACCCTAGAATGGTAACCTTATTTTTTTACCTATTATGGTAACCTGGGGTGATAAACCACCCCAACTTTGAAAAATTCGTATCTCCGGTAAAATTTCACGAAAAGGGTTCGACTTGGGCTCATTCTTTTCGTTTTTTAATGCAGAATCACGTACGTCTACGGTGATTCCGCTTGAAATAGAAAAAGTTAGTAAAAAATGAGGTAAAAAGGGTGAAAAACAAAAAAAAATCTTAAAGGGCGTATCGAAAACCGTGGAACTCTTACGAAACCAAAATTCCAGCATACAGTAGGGCATGATCTGACATATCGACAGTCGCAATATACAGGACACCCTGTATATTGCGATGAACCCGAACATCATTGCGGCAACGTGGTCACGAACGATGGCGTCGTAAAAAGCTCGCTGCGGTCACCCGAGGAATTCAAAAAATCTTACTCACCCGTCGGGCTTGTTCGGCCAGAAATTCGAGGAAGCGATTAAGCACTTTGGTCACCGGGTGAACAAATAAAGTTTCAGCGCCGCACCGACTCTCGGTTCAACTCATTCCTCCTCGTTATTCGTATAGGTGGATCCGCGTGTATTCTGAAAATTCTCCGTGAATAAACGAAGTGTCACGAATCGAATTGAAAGTCGCGGCAACTCTGATAATCGAGTGTACTGCAGCCGAGCTGTCAAGAGGAGCTTCCATTCGCTTCCGTTCTAGCGAGCGACGGAACGGTACGGACCGCGGGGGTTGCGAGGCCGATTGCAATGCGGGGGTCGTAGATAGAACCGGATGATTTAGGATCGGAGTTTCTCGCGCACCCCACAACACTGCTCCCCTTCCGGTTCCGCGGTAATCGTCGTGGTAGCAAAACCCTCCTTTTCCTCACCACGAAGACCATGCTCTATTTTACTATTGAGTGTAATATATATATATATATATATATATATATATATATATATATATATATATATATATATATATATATATATATATATATATATATATATATATATATATATATATATATATATATATATATATATATATATATATATATACAGGGTGGACCATTTAACGTGACCACCTCAAATGTCTCCACTGCCTTTCGAGTGACGAAAAAATGTCAGGAGGTAATTTGATTGATTTCGAAGAGCGGATACAGTGGTGAAAAATTCATTGTTGTCAAAAGTCCCATGGTTTTCGAGATACAAATGATCTGTTTTTAGGTTTTTCACATGCCATTTCTACAAATAAAACCTTTTGTGAACCTGTTTTTTTTTTTTCAAAATACTCTCGGTTATTTGTTTTATCTATAAAAGTCTTCTTTTTAACCATAAATGTTAAAGAAACTTTATGAAAAAAAAAAGATCTTATTCAGAATTTTCATACAACCCAATTCGTACATCTGACTTTGATAGCATGCGGTGTAAAAAAATGTACTACGCATATCGTGCCAATTACTTAAAAAGGTTGCTTAGTTACGATGCTGAAGTTTGCATCATTGGACTGCAACGAATTTAATTTCATTTGGCACATTTCACCAACAAAATTTCTTCAATTATTTTTAAAGATATTTATTTAGCGATCCACATTATGAATCTATCAAAAAAGATCGCCTGTAACAATGAAAATATGGAATATAAAATGTAAAACGAAACTTTCGTTGCGTTCCAACGATGCAAACTTCAACACCATTGCTTAGTTATTGTCGATTCATATCATTTGTAGAAATGGCATGCAAAAGACCAAAAGCAGGTGATTTTTTTCAAAAAATAACATCAAGCCCAAAATCTCGAAAACCGTGGGACTTTTACGGAACGGCAATTCCAGCATATGGTTGGAAATGATCTGACCTAACGACAGTTGCAGGATCATCCATTCTTAACAGGAAACTCTGTATATGTGGGAAAAGGAGGAAGGGGAATTTCGAAGACATTCGATTTCGAGAGGCCTCATAATAGCCTATTAGCCTCGTACTCTCAACATTATGTTAATCTCGATACCTTGAAAATCACTTTTAGATAAATGTAAGCATACATGGCATCCGCACGTGCTTGCAAGAAAAAAAATTTGAAATTGCCCGATAATTATTCACTTGTCACTCGTCGAAAGACGTTGGACAACCGGAATTCTATTTTCAAATGGAAAATCAGCGTGGGCGTAGTAAATTAACATGGAATACCCGATAAAATTTTACATCCCCCGCAAGTGTATTGGTGTTCACAACTCGATGAATAGTGAACATCACGAGCGGGTAACATACGTGCACTAAATGTATGTATATATACAGGGCGGCGCGAAAAGTGACGTGAAAAAAAGAGAAAGAACATAGAAGATAAGTATAATATAATGATAATAAAAGATAAATATAATAATATAATAATAAGAAGGAAATAGAATAAAAGATAAAATAAAAAGAAAACAAATAAAAGGAAAAAGGCATTCATTTATTTTTTTTTTGTGTATGTACTGTTCTCGTGATTTTTTTAACTTATGTTATCCAATTCAATATGACCAATTATACACTAACGTAAATGCCATAGATTTCGACCAAAAGTTCGATAAAATTGTCACTGAAGTTCAGATGACAATAAAATACTTATACTAGCCTGAATGACTTCCAATTGCCTTTGAAAATTTCTCATATACAGTAAATACACAAAAGAGAAAAAAATAGAAACCTATGGTACAGGACAGCTCCTTAATTTATATTGAAATTATTTATTTCTCGAAAACCAGAAAAGATCGTGAAACATACATGAAGATGATAATTAAACGTCACTTTTCGGGCCAACCTGTGTGTGTATATGTGTATATATATATATATATATATATATATATATATATATATATATATATATATATATATATATATATATATATATATATATATATATATATATGCATACGTATGTACATACATGCATATGTGTGTGTGTACACACACACACACACACACACACACACACACACACACACATACATATGCATGTACGTACATACGTATGCATGGATAACGGTAAATCAGGGTGAGAACCGAGTAAGTAAAGCCCAAGTAAGCTCCAGAGGGGATACGGATCTTTTAGCATATCGGGGGCGTCAGAGATTCGCAGTCAGTACAACCACGGAGCTTCTATTCACTGATTCAAATTAATCACAGCTGTACGTAGGAGACGTCGAGGGATCGTGATGTCGGATGGAAAGGATGGAAGGATCAGCTTGGCTGAATCCTTGGGCGTAAGAGAGAGAGAGAGAGAGAGAGAGAGGGAGAGAACACGGGAGATGGAAGCTTCTATGGACTTGATTCAATGGACTTCGTTGCTCTATGTCCTTCCATTTCACAGCAAGAGACATACATCAGGTAACGTTATGTAGGTATATATGTCACATCTCCCTATATATAGGGAAGACTGCAAAACATTTGACTTTAGCGACCATTCTCAAAGTAGCCAATTCCTCCAATGCTCAACATTATGTAAGCCCCGGCATTTTCAAAATTAATTTTGCCTTAAAACAGCCATCTTTATGCACAGGTTATTTCAAAAATCGTCCTAACCCCAAAATCAACGATTCATTTCGAAATAATTCAGGAACCTCCTGTAGATTTACATACGTTATAGAAATCAATATTCAAAATATGATAACATAAGTAATTCACAAAACTCGTTACCATTCGACAACCGGATCATTCTTCTCTTCTCTACATAATTGTTTGAATTTTGGAAAACAATTCCTAACTTTTCGAAATTACTATAATTATTGCGTTTCACTTCGTAAATCACATTATACGATTGTATATACAGGCCGAAACAGACTGGTCCTATATAAACTCGATCGTTTCCATTTTTTCCTTCCACGTAATGTCCGTCTTTGCAAAATTACCAAGGGAATACGTTTTTTTTCTATCCCTGATATTTCACGTTATAACGCTTGAGAGAATTCTTCCTTTCGCGAGTCTTCGCAGCAGATGCCAATATAGTATAAAAATGGAGCGAATTTTCCCTCGTGAAACAAATGAAATGAGTATTTCATCGACCCCCCCCCCCCCCCCCCGGCCGGTCCGCCCTGGCTGAACCCGCCTTTCAGGACATCCGCGGGCGGAGGATATTTTTCTTTAGAGCAAAAAACTTTTGTTCCTTCGGTAGAAAAGCGCGGTGAGACAGTGGGCCGTAGCGAGGGTATTCGAATATGGAAACAGAGAGAGACAGAGATGGGGAAAAGCAAAGAGAAAGAGAGAGAGAGAGAGAGAGAGAGAGAGAACGCAACTTCATTTTCTTTCTTTCCGACACTTCACTCCAGAACTGGTCTTCTTCTACCAGTGATGACTTTTTACAACTTGACGATCCAGCGCCATTCGTCTCTGCTCGATAAGTCCACGAGGCGTCTCATCATGGAACATTACCCCCATTGCTGCTCTCTTCCTTTTCTCCCTTTCCTCCCTCTATCTCTCTTTCCCCCATCTCCCTATGCTTCACTTACGACAAAAAAGCTGAAGCCCATGCTCGCGGTTTTGCGAAACCTCAGCTCTGATATTGTCTGCTTCTTGCTTGGCTGGTTTTCCCTCACCAAGCCTCGTAAGGAAAGGGGCAAACATCTATACACACCGTCACAAGCACGACCGAACCCTTGTGAGGGCCAGCAGCAACGGAGCTACCCTAGCCCGATTGGAGCAGATCCCTTTCTCCATAGGATCCTCTGGTATGATGGCCTTGCCAACTTCGCCACTGCACCCAACATTAAGCTCGCCCCGTGTGCTTTTTTCCCCTCGTCGTTGCTGCTAAATCACTGTATTCGAACCTGGGGAGTCTCGTGGACACATATGTATCGGGTTCTCCGGGGAGCACCATCCGAATACTCGGTTGCTCGGTCCCGGGCAACTTTTTATGGACACTCGAGTTGAAGCGGGAGAGGTGATGACAAAAAGGGGACGCCTTGGCCACAAAGTCCGTGAATGCAACTGGCAACTCAAGCTTAAGGGTAGATGACGAATGCAGGTGTAATGAAAATCTTGATGCTCGAAAACATTGCGTTGGAGGGATCCGAGCAAGAAGTCTCTTCTTTCGATGTTACCCTAGATGTGGGAATCTCTATCTCCGATGATGCTGCCATTGCTGGGAGCCCAGTGAGACGCGACTACGCCACGTTGCAACCTACAACTATCATTGGTGCGCCTCCATCTCGTCCTCGACGCTGGGTCTCGGAGGAAAAAGCCAGAGGAGGTTCCGAGTGTCGATAGCCAAGGGATGATGCATATAGTCAGCAAGGGAGCAAGAGATCATTGAAGTGAGGAGTAGAGGAGGACGAGTGGAGGGTTGCTGCTGTCGAGGGTCCATGATGGTGCTGCTGCTGGTTGATTCGTGCTGCTGTTACCTCCGTTCTGAAGTGAAACTCTTAGCGGAGGTGGAAGCTTCGCCTTCGCAGCAATTCTCCCTGGGGTTGTGCGGAAAAGAGATGGAGATAGAGAGGAAAAGAGCGATTGAGAGCAAGAGAGAGAGAGAGAGAGGAGAAAGCAAAAAGAGAGGTTGGGTCGGAGCAGTAAACGCTACCAACGCCGAGATGAGATGAGGTGGAGGTGAAGAGGCGAGGAAGAGAAGAGAGAGAGAAAGATGAGGAGGAGAGAGGGAAAGAGGTCTCGTCTCCGTGTCTCTATTGATCCTCTCCTCCGGAGGAGCCGCGCGCAACCCGTCTTCCATCCCGCGCGTCCACACCATCCACCATCACTGCCATATCCTCATCCTCATGCCTAACGTTTGCTTGTTCTCTCTCTCTCTCTCTGTCTCCCTCCCTCTCTCTCTCTCTCTCTCTCTCTCTCTCTCTCTCTCTCTCTCTCTCTCTCTCTCTCCCTTGCCCTGAATGGCCTCACAGAGAGGACGCGGTTGGGGGAGCTTCAAGTGGGACAAAGAGAACAAGACTCTCCATCTCCGACTTTGGCTCCTTCTCTCTTCATCATTCTCTCCGTCCCTACCTCTCTCTCCACGACTGTACTCAATGTCTGCGCTCCCTGGATCTCTATAGATATATCATTCTCTTTCCGCAGCAGCATCCAAGAGCACATACATATACGCGGGAGCTTTCGCCTGGCTGAACCGCTCTTTCCAAGCGTATTCCACGCCATCAACGTTCTCTTTTCCAGATCTCCTTCTCCTCCTCCGTCGAGTCTGTTCGTTCTCTGCGTCGCTTTGGATACGAAAGCTCTGCTGTTCCGGCGGAATATCAACATCTGCTATATGTATACAAGCCAAGTGGAATGGGTATGGACGCTGAGTCCGGTCGAAACCTGGAGAACTATTAAGCACCGGGCTGGCATTAGTATAGGAAGGTTGGATTATGGCGAGAACGGCAGATAAACAATGAAGGACTTGGCTCAAATCCCTTCTGCGAATGCTGTCCAATTGGAACATTGGTAATTGTGCTGGGTTGCCATTGTCAGCAGGCTTGTAAAAGGCTGGTTATCAATCAAATAGCAAATCGCGCGAGGGTCCTTCGGTTGTTTGTATCTCCGGGGCACAATTCTTGAGCGCTTGATTGGAAGATATCATGGAATCAAAAAGCAGCCATTCGGCACGGTACGGATCAGCGATACTGGAGGTAGTCCTCCAGGAATAATACGAGACCGCATGCAGTTGGGTCATTCGAACGACTGATTTCACCTGCCCGCTTCATGTCGTATATCAATCTTGGTGCGTTATCAATTATGAGCACGTTTTTCTTTGTCTTTTTCCATGCCTCGACCACTTTATAGCTTCAATAACGACTGATTGTGCGCCCGGTGGTTTAACTGCTCTCACCGGTGCGCTGCCTTACCTCCTTATTCAACCTTCTTCGATTATGATTTCGCCATTTGCTCGACTTTCGACCCGATAGTTCCAACCGCGTATCTTTGCGTCACGTAAACCTCTAGGTCTCTCCGTCGCTCCGCTGATCTGAGCTGCAGTTGTCTTCGTCTATCAGCTACCTCAGTTATCTCCGTGCAGTTCGGAGAATGGAATCACTTCATTGGTCCGGTCATCTTCCCACTGAGCAAATCGGCTTGTCTTTCTCCCTCCAGGTCGTCCCACGAAAACGGTCGTACGTTCTCTTTCGTGCTTTTGGCACACAACGCTATCGCATCGTGCATGCGTGGAACGTATCTATATACATGTGGGTATGTGTATCCTTCCCAACGCGCGGCCCGTATCTCTCCCTTCGTTTCTATTCCACCGAAGCTCGCGCGATGCTCCGCGTGTGCGTGTCGAGTGGCATCCCTACGTCGTGATTGGTCCGAGGGGGAGCATCATCGCCATCCCGTTGGCTGTATGACCCACCAAGAATCTCTCTCTCTCTGCTCATCCTGCCCTGTCCCCCGGCGTCTGCGCTTTTACCAGATGATGATTTCAACGACAGTCTCTTTCGGCTCCCGTGTGCGTCCTCCAAAATGGCGGCGACACCGGGAGTTGCCGCTGGCCATGGCCTCGGCAGCCGTCAGTGGTGATGGCGTCCAAAGTGATGTGTGACCTGATCCATCCTATTTGGCAGACTATCCAGGTGTCATCAGTAGCAATGACTTATGGAGAGACTTGCTATCTGATTCATCCTCTTCGGCCAGGTATTTGATCAGGTGGCATCAACAGTGATGACTTCCGAAGACACTTGCCATCTGATCCATCCTCTTTGGCAAGATCGGATGTCATCAACAGTGATGACTTCCGAAGACACTTGCCATCTGATCCATCCTCTTTGGTAAGATCGGATGTCATCAACAGTGATGACTTCCGAAGACACTTGCCATCTGATCCATCCTCTTTGGCAAGATCGGATGTCATCAACAGTGATGACTTCTGACGACCCCTGCCATCTGGTCCATCCTCATTGGGAGATCACTGGATGGATGGAGGTGGAAAGGGTTTGGTCCGTGATGAATGGACACACGGCCAAGATGAAGGGCGAGAGAGCGAAGTTGGTTTGTTTCTAAAAATACAAGTAATATTCCAGACCATGAAATTCGCTGGTGAGTGTTGGCGTTTACGGAATCGCGCTCGTATAACGCCGAGAGCAAAATGCACCATCGACATCCTCTCGGGACGTGCATAACTTTTGCGATTCTCTCGCTTACTCTCTCTCTCTCTCTCTCTCCCTCTATACCTTTCTCTCGTCTCTCTGTCTCCCAGAATAGCGTGAACCGCTGTTAGTCATACATCCTGTCGTACATCGCGTGCTATAAGCGGACTCCTGGTTACGACGCCACGCAAGAAACTCCATTATAGCAGACACACGTTGAGAGGAAAGAGTTGAGAAGGAGTCGCGGGGAGGGCGGCTGCACTCTCGAGTACCATGAGATATACACGTACCCGCACACATCCGTATGGTCTCGGGCTCTGCATAATCAGACCAGGGCGCGAGAACAGAGAAAGAAAAAGAAACCCACAATAAGCAATATGGAGAAAGCGGGAGTGTGTACGTGCTCGTGGGTCATTGGAAGAAGCGGAGAATCACGTAAAACGAGAAAGTGTAACTCGAGACCGCATATATATAAATACATATATATATACAAGCAAGGTCCTCGCGCAAGCTGCTCCGTTCCGACTGAGGACAGATGGAGGAGGTGGAACGACGGCCGAGATGAGAAAATCGACGCTTGACCGCGCGCAGAGGGCCGGAGGGACGAGGAGACAAGAAGGGCAAGGCAGGGGGTGAAAGAGAGACGAAGAATCGAACGCCGGAGAACAAAAAAGAGCATGGCGTTCTCCGATCGATACAGACGTAATCTCCAACGATGGAATTTCACAAATGGAACAAAAAAAGATGTTATTCCCCGAGGGTCGTTGTGTATGGAGACTCTCCGCAATCGTAAACCGGAGAAAAACAGCGTCGGATATAATTGTCGCTGTTGGTGCAATCGATCGGTCTTCTGGTTGGCAAAGGGAAGCCAAATGAAAGCAAGATGAATCAAAGTCCAACGGAAATAAATAAAAGGGCCGGAATTGCAAAAGAGCGAAGTAACAAGACTCTGAGCTTGGCAACAGTGGCCTCTTCTTGACTCTTTATAGTCTCTCCCTCGGTTCCCCTCTGGCCCTTGGAACTCTTTCTGTAACTCTCTCCTCCTCTCTGTCTTTCTCTCTTCTGGTCTTCGGCTGCTCATGGTCCTCTCTGCCTTCCTCCCTCCCTCCCCCCACCACCCCCCTCTCCCTCTCGAGCTCCGGCAGAGCAGTTCACCGGAGCAAGAGGCAGAGAGCCACCGCACAGCCCACCGGCAAAGTCACGAGAGGAGCGGCGGGGGCGGGGGACAAACTCGAGCGAGATGGTATGATAATTGAAGGCGGAAGGAGGAGAGACGGTGGTGTGGCGGGTAGAAGCCCGGCTTGTGTGTAGGCGGTGTGGAGGAGGCGGCGGTCTCGGGATGCTTGTAGCCGCGTGGTGTATACTACTACTACTATATGTACGGGCAAAAAGGGGTGGCAGGCGGAGATGGCGACGAAGAGCAAACGGAGAAAGAGGCAGAGAGAGAGGAGCGGGTGCGAGACGGAGAAACAGAAACGAAGAAAGAGACAGCAAGAGAGAGAGAGAGAGAGAGAGAGAGGTGGTTACCATGGCTACGAGAAACCGCAGGCAGCCTCTCCGCTCCAGCATCAAGCTTTGGACCGACGTCGACGCCGACGATGCGAGAGGTGTCACTGACTCCTGGATATATACTCGCGCGCGGTACCAAAGCGCACACCACACTGAACATCATGCACGCTTTTTACTCGCACGCTCCAGCAAACACAACCTCCGCCGCACACCACATGCAAGCGCACTTGCGTTTTCGCATACGTGCGTGCATGCTGTATGCACGAAGTGAGGAGAAACGATAGTCGCGGAGAGTCTCTTGCAGTTATGTATACATTGGCGAAGGCGAAACAAGAAGAAGGAAAAAAAAACAACAACAAAAAAAGAAGAACAGGAAAGGGCGTACGGAGGGGCAAAAGGCATTGCACGTGAGAGTTGCACCGTGTAACACGAAACTATATATGTATGAGTGCGCGTTGGTTGCCCTCAGCAGGCATTGAGTTGCATATGCAGAGCGAAATAAATTGTGCCGTGTGTTTGCCAAGTTCCAAGTACATGGAAATTTTGAGGGACATGCACTGTCTTCCAAGATCTCATCCAGATTCGGCAGGTCGTGTTGCGAATCCGAAGCTTTGAAGGTGCAGGAGGGCTCCTGGTGAAGCTGACGGACAGCTTGTTTTGGAAGAGACAACTGCTTTGAGAAGTTGAGGGACTTCGTTTGGAAGCTGATGGGCAGCTTTGGAACCTCTCGGACAAGTCTGATGAACAGCTACTGCTGGAAGATGAAGGATAGCTTGATTTGAATGCTGATGGATAAATTCTTTTGGAAGCTGATGGATAACTCCTTTTAGAAGATGATGGACGATTTGTTTCGAAAAATAATGGACAGCTTGTAACATGCACTGTCTTCCAAGATTTCATCCAGATCCGGCAGGTCGTGATGCGAATCCGAAGCTTTGAAGGTGCAGGAGGGCTTCTGGTGAAGCTGACGGACAGCTTGTTTTGGAAGGTACGAGACAACTGCTTTGGGAAGTTGAGGCACTTCTTTCGGAAGCTGATGGGCAGCTTTGGAACGCCTCGGACAAGTCTGATGAACAGCTACTGCTGGAAGATGAAGGATAGCTTGATTTGAATGCTGATGGATAAATTCTTTTAGAAGATGATGGACAATTTGTTTCGAAAAATAATGGACAGCTTGTAACATGCACTGTCTACCAAGATTTCATCCAGATCCGGCAGGTCGTGATGCGAATCCGAAGCTTTGAAGGTGCAGGAGGGCTTCTGGTGAAGCTGACGTTCAGCTTTTTTCGGAGGGGCATGGACAACTGCTATTGGAAGCTGACGGAATTCTTTTGGAAGCTGATGGGCAGCTTTGGAACCCCTCGGACAAGTCTGATAAACAGCTTCTTTTGGAAGATGAAGGATAGCTTGATTTAAAAGCTGATGGATAACTTATTTTGAAAGCTGATGGATAACTCCTTTTAGAAGCTTATGGACAACTTGTTTCGAAAAATAATGGACAGCTTGTGACATGCACTGTCTTCCTAGATTTCATCCAGATCCGGCAGGTCGTGATGCGAATCCGAAGCTTTGAAGGTGCAGGAGGGCTTCTGGTGAAGCTGACGGACAGCTTGTTTCGGAGGGGAATGGACAACTGCTGTTGGAAGCTGATGGGCAGTTTTGGAACCCCTCGGACAAGTCTGATGAACAGCTTCTTTTGGAAGATGAAGGATAGCTTGATTAAAAAGCTGATGGATAACTTCTTTCGGAAGCTGATGGATAACTCCTTTCAGAAACTGACATACAACTTCCTTTGGAAAATGACCAGTGCCTATTGTAAAATAACGGATAGCTGTTTTAGGAAGCTGAAGGACAGTTCCATTGGAAGATGAAGGATAGCTCCATTAGGCATCTGATGAACAGGTTCTTTTGGAAGCTGATGGACAACTCCTTTTGGAAGATAATGGACAAATTGTTTCGAAATATAATGCACAGCTCCTTTTGAAAGCGAATGGATAGCTTCTTTCGGAAACTGATGTACAACTTCTTTTACAAGATGAACATTGCCTATTGTAAGATAATTAATAGTTCCTTTAGGGAGCCCATGGACAGCTCCTTTTAGAAGCTGATGGACAACTTCTTTTGGGAGTTGCTTAATAGCTCCTTTCGGAAATTGACGGACAACTTCTTTCAAAAGCTCATGATCTTTGTATATCAGTCCCGTCGGTATCCTTTTAAACGCGGACGTCCCGCTCCTTTAAGATGCCGATGAACAGCTCCTTCCGGAATCCATTCGACTGCTTTTTTCCAAATCTGACAACGTTTCAGGATTTGGGGCGCATCGATAACCACAAATAGTCGCCGCAAGCAGGTGACCAATTGCAAAAACGTATGAGACGTACATTGACCATTGAGCATCGGATGCAATCACGGTGCCTCGTATACATACTCCCCCCTGATAAGATAAGTGCCGTGAGCCACACTTTGGGTGCGTGAGAGAACCGATATAGCCGCTTGTAAAAGGCCAAGTAGACTGATTATTGTTGAGACTATAGTCGAGTCACTTTATCATATGAGCTGAGAGTGTACTACATGCGAGCTCGGTGCACCTGGACCCGTATAAGATTATTAAAAATCCATCGCGTTCAAGCTCCGTTCCTCTTTTTGCACTTCGCAACATCACGAGGACTGCTAGTGCGGCGAGTTCGTGACGGAAAAAAAGCATCGCGACCGAGAGCTATATAGAGAAAGATAGGCAGAAAGAGAAAGAGAGAGACAGCAGTGCATATAAACGAGAGTCGTTGCAGAGCGCGAGTGTCGGCTCGACAAAACAAAAGATTCCGAACGCTTTAACTTGCACCGTCGCTCTCTTCTCTCCTTCGTTTTACATATCTCTCTCTCTCTCTCTCTCTCTCTCTCTCTCACTCACTCACTCACTCTCTCTGTCTCCCCCCTTGGTTTGTTCACGCACCGTCTGCCTCTCGGCCTCCCTTCAGCTTCCTCATCTTCATCGCTCCTCCGTTTCTTCTCGCTGGGTGTATAGTTGACGTACCGTCCGTCCGGTTAGTTCTCGTCCCTCTATGCGCTGCTCGCCCCGCGGCACTGAGCACCGACGAGAATTAAATTAAGGCTTCCGAAAATAAACGCGCGACATTCAATTGTCGGACAGAAGCGAAAACGCGGCGAGGAAGAGAGAGAGAGAGAGAGAGAGAGAGAGAGAGAGAGAGAGAGAGAGAGAACCCTCTCAAGGTGTGCATTATGCGAGAGGTATGAAGGGACGAGAGGACGACGACGGCCCGTCGTAATGATGGGTTCGGTCGACTACACCGATGCCATGGAAGTTGAAGTTAATCCCCCACCCGCCCCCACAAGTCCCTGGAGTTGTGAGTCTGGTGGGGGGGGGGGGGGGGGGGGGGGTCGTAAAAGATATAAGAAACGATCCAGCACCAAGATGGCCGACGAGCCTCTCGAATTCACACTCCGATGTGACGGTATCCTCAGGTTCTCGTGCGTGCGGAATGTACCGCACGAAGCCTAGCGATTGTTTCATCGGATCCCTTCGAACCGTCAAATTTCGCGGTTTTCAACTATTGCGAATAATTTACGAAGTCGTATGTTTCATTCTTACCCCTTTGTCCTTTTCGGACATAGGGGAGGGATGTGTATCGCCACGGGGTGTTCAGTTTCCCTGTGCCCTCTTGCAGATACAGTAGAGCTTGAGGCCCGGTAGGCAATACTCTGGGGAGTCTCCAAGGATAACTCGGAGGCTTCTCAGAGTATTGCCCAATGGGGCCTAAAAATAATCTGTATGTGTAAGAGGGCACAGGGAAACTGAACGTTGTGTGCGGATACAGAGAGCTCCAATTTACCGAGGTTCATGTCATCATCGAAATCTCCAAAGACTACATTTCACTCAGTCCACGCTAGTGCGCAGTCGAACGGTCACCCATCCAATTGTCGACCCAGTTTTTAGTTAGGAAAAATAGAGGCTTGGCCATTAGAGCGTGAATGAACATTGCCGAAAGAATGGACCTAAATATGTGAGGTATTATTGATTTTCATCGCATGCTGTGGAAGGAGAAGCGGTGAAGAATTTGTGAGGAAGGAGGATCTTGATCCTTCGACTTATTCTCGGTTGGCGAATGAACGGGCAAGAGCTACGAGGGCACGAAGGTAAATCTCGAGTGAGAAAGGGATCGAACCAGGATCGAAGTGGGAATTCGCACACGCGAGAAGGAGTAGACGATCGCGAGTAGCGCCGCAGTAGATACGAGCGTTGCAAGAGCAGACAGTTTTTACTGACCAGCGGCAGTGGGAGGGACTTCCAGGTATACATATGGACCACTCTCTCTCTCTCTCTCTCTCTCTCTCTCTCTCTCTCTCTCTCTCTCTCTCTCCATGCCTCTTTCAGTTTCTTTTTCTCTCGATTATTTTTTTTTCTCTCCTCTTCTTGACCCCCCCCCCCCCCCCGCCGCTGGTCTCTTGGAGCCCCTCCTCCCGACGTGGTCCCGACACAACGACGGGTCTTCGGGACGAGCACCATTTTCTCTTCGTCGCTGAGGAACCCGCAAGAGCGCGCCATCTGCAAAGCTACGTCGAGAAATTTAGTCTTTAGTATTATCTTCAACAATTCCGAACTTTTTGGCATCCATATAATTCAAAATATTTTCTATTTACAGAGCTTATAATAATTTACGTTATAAATAAATTCGAGTGTCATTATCCCTTTCTCTTTTGTTTATTATACTTCTTTATATGTCCCTTCAGGCTTTTACGGCCTACCCATTTCAATTTTACTTCCTATTTGGGACTCTTGCGCTCTCGTATTGCATCCCCACGAGGGCACAGGGCACCTCCAGAAAACCCGTGTCGATACCACCGGCTGTATTTTCACCTTCACTTGCGGTACCACCGAAAACTCAGTAAAACTGTCTGCCACTTGGTAGTCAACGCACCAGCCACCCATCCGAGTATTGGCCCTGATTAAGGCGGCTTACGATCCACCGGTACTCGGTCTTCCAAATGATACTATTTATACTACTTTTTGAACTACTACTAGGTGTAACCCCCTTAACGGTATACACCTAACTGGTGGCCGGAAAAAAGAGCAATTTTCGTGCATTTTTTCTGGGAAAACGTATGCAGATTTTCAATCTTTTTTTTCGTCAAAAAGTATGGTTTTAAGTATCTTTTACAATATTTGTATTGGAAAATATTTTTAAATGTGGTAGATACGTTGTTTTCTGCAGACCGCTGTTTGGACAACGTTCGCGGTGACCACGCGTTCGGAAACAAATTATCCAAAATGGAAGAATCAAACGCATTTAGTTTTTGCACGAATTCATCTAGTGCTTGGACGCAAGATTCAATAAAATATTGATTTTTGCAGCTGAGTCGCAGGCCAAAGTGAAAGTATCGATTTTCGTTAAAAAAAAAGGTTTATTTCGTCGACGAAAAAAAAACAATGCATCAAAACAGAATTCCTTCGTTCCAGTGCTGCTTTTTCATCTGTAAAATTTGATTGGTGCAGTGATTTTTGAAATATCGTGGTAACCGGTTTTGAAACAGTAGTTTTGAGAAAAACGCTTTTATAGTTCGCCGGTTAGCAGATCCTACCTACAAACGTCCATATCTCCTTCAATTTTAAACGGATTGACTTGAAATTTTCGGAGAATATTTTTGAAATAGTATATTTTAAGAAATTGTGAAAAACTAAAAATCAATTTTTTCATAAATTTCAACCAGGTGCTAGATCGAGCTAGATTCAACCTAAAGATCGAGAGGTGGACTGGTGGTAATCAAACTGTCCTACGATGATCGGTACAGGTTCGGCCTATATGGGTCTTATCAGGAGTTCCTAGAGTCGATCCAATATGTTTTTACATACACGGTGCCCTGTTATGAAGGGATAATCCTGCAACTGTCGACAAGTCAGATCATGTCCTGCTATATACTGGAAATTCAGTTTACTAAAAGATAAAAAAAATCCGCTTTTCGTTTTTCGCATGCCATTTCTACAAATGATAACTTCTTTTCACCCGGTTATAAAAAAAAATTCTCTTGGTTAGTTGTTTTATCTACAAAAGTCTTCTTTTTAACCTTAAATATTAAGGAAACTTTACGAAAAAAAAGATCTTATGCAGAATTTCCAAACAAACCAATTCGAACATCTGACTTTCATAGCCGGCAGTATAAAAAAATGTACTACGCATTTCGTGACAATTACTTCAAAAAGTTGCTTAGTTATTGTCGATTCATATAATTTGTAGAAATGTGTGTGGAAAAACAAAAGCAGACGATTTAAAAAAAAATAACATGAAGCCCAAAACCTCGAAAACCGTGAGACTTTTACTAAACTGAAATTCCAGCAAATAGTAGGACATGATCTGACGTATCGACAGTTGCAGGATTTTCGATTCACAACAGGACCCTATATATATATATATATATATATATATATACAGGGTGTCCCAGAACTCAACGTGAAGCCGAAACGGGGTGACAGGATTGATTGTAACCATCATGAGAAAAATCAGAAAAAAAATCTATCCCATGCAGTTTGAAAATTATGGGCATTTAAGAAAAACCTAGAAATTTGGTCAAACTGTAACCATTTTTCGGTTATTGTGGTTAATTTTTATTATTTTTGTTCATTTAAACTTTGGAACCGTAACCCTCAATAACATTTCTAGAATCACAGTAAAAAATAATGACACAATTGCCCCAAGTTTCCTAGAATTAAGACTATTTGTTAAACTATGAATTTAAAATTTTCAAAATATGTCTACTTTGAAAGGCCCTGCTTTAAAAAAAAGTACTAGAGTGCCTTGGCAAGTGCCATTAAAAGTTGGCGCATTTAATCAGGATTGTAAAATGGTACAATATTTCTCAAGCTGCTGAGGACATCAACTCTCGAGGATATGCCCGGCTAATAAGTAGATCTTTTTTAAGAAGATGTAGGGCGTGTATTGAGGCTGATGGCAAACAATTTGAACATTTGCTGTAATAAAAAATGTTATTTCCCTATGTATCTGACTTGCATTCCAATAAACCTAAACTAGGTCAAGATTTTTCATTATTTTATTAATTTTACTTACCTTTGTTGACTTTGGTGAAAGTGGCGTCACTATCTGTCTCTCTCACTCATGGCAAACATGTCCACTATCCATCTCTCTCATCATTTTGCCGTAAAATTAAGAATCTCCCAAGAGCTTGTGCGAATAAAAAACATTTTAACTGAGTAAAATGGGTAAGCAAAAATCGGGTTACTTGAGGTTTTAATTTTTTTACTCGTTTTTTTTAGTATGAAACTAACAAGTATTGTACCATTTTACAATCCTGATTAAATGCGCCAACTTTTAATGGCACTTGCCAAGGCACTCTAGTACTTTTTTTTCGAAGCAGGGCCTTTCAAAGTAGACAAATTTTGAAAATTTTAAATTCATAGTTTAACAAATAGTCTTAATTCTAGGAAACTTGGGGCAATTGTGTCATTATTTTTTACTGTGATTCTGGAAATGTTATTTAGGGTTACGGTTCCAAAGTTCAAATGAACAAAAATAATAAAAATCAACCACAGTAACCGAAAAATGGTTACAGTTTGACCAAATTTCTAGGTTTTTCTTAAATGCCCATAATTTTCAAACTGCATGGGATAGATTTTTTTTCTGATTTTTCTCATGATGGTTACAATCAATCCTGTCACCTCGTTTCGGCTTGACGTTGAGTTCTGGGACACCCTGTATATATAGCATAAAGTCACAAAACCGTAAATTGATGGGATCTGGGTTAAAAAAGGATAAGAGTGTGTCGCGATGGTAGAACGCATTGGTCGATCCTTGATGCTCTTACCAAGCCTGCGATGGTATTCTATATAAGTATATATGTATGTGTATATATATATATATATATATACATACCTGTCACTTAACTCGCTTGTAGTCCGTTTCGCTTTGCGGTCACCATGGTAACCCTCGGGGAAAAACCTATCGATTCTCCCTTTAGCCTCCGGCTTTTTCATTCCCTCCTTCTCGTTCTTAAAGATCGTCTTGCTCAGTGGGAGTGATGTAGAGTGTAAGAGAGATGGTGAGAGGTCTCTTTTAGGAATTTCGCAACATTCGCCAAGCTCTTTTTCCCTCCGCCCTTTTGCCCTTTTCTCCGTCTGTCTATGTCTGTTCAGGGAATGCACACACACACACACACACAGACACACACGCACACAGGTGCGCGAGACATTTTAAATTGCCTCCGCACTTGTCTTCGTTTTCTCGATTTTTCCCTGCTCTCGTATTCTTCCTTGTGGCCCGTTCGTGGAGCTCTCCGGCAAGGGTGAGAGGGAGGAATTTTCTCTCGCGAGTCTCCTCGATCGAGCTGCGACATGGAGCGATACGGAAGGCGCGTTTAGCATCCGGCTTGGGCGTAGAAAGCACCGGAGGAACCAAGCGGAAGAGGAAAATGTTCACACGCAGAGACCGTTAAAGAGGTTTATTTCGCTAATAAGACCGGACCGTGTGCCGCGTGCTTATTGAAAACAATAAAGAATCTCGACGCGCGACCCTCACAAGATGGTGGGTACAGTCTCCTTGGGTCACCCTGGCTGGCTCTTCGAACTGCCGCGACGCGGTGGGGGCGCCGGAAAAAGCTGGGATCTTTCATCGTATATACGGAGTACACCACCTTAAGGGGCTATACCAGTGTGGACGCTCAACATTTGGGTGATTTTCGGGAATTTTTTGGAAGAAAAGTACTCGATTAAATGTTTCGGAAAATTAAGAATATGTTTGGCTATATTTTATCTATATTACATAATTTTTCCATAGAAAAATATTGAGATCCAAGCGATTTATGCGCTGTCTTCGATTGCGTCAAAAAAAAGTTCCTCCACTGCTGACATGATTCCGGCCGATTGAGTACCTGAAAGCGAAAAAGAAAAAATGTCGTTAAACTGGAAGGTATTTCCTGTACAATGAGGTAGGCTTTTCGAAAAATATCAAAATCTAACAAAATGGCGTAGTTATGAAAAAAAGTCTGCTTTCTAGCCTATAAAATGGTCGTTTTTTTCAATGCCAAATCGTCAATTTTCATCCAATCAAAAATATCATACGTCATTGTAGAGTTAATATATTCAAGAGTACTCAGTTCAAATTTCAAGTCAATCGGATAATTGCTCTTTGAGTTACAATGTCAGTGAATTTGGAAACTCTCATTTCGAGAAAAACGCGTTTAAAGATTTAAATATCGATTTTTGCAAGATAAAATGATAGGGATACGGCCTTGAAACTTTTATAGGATATTCTTGAAAGTATAAACTGTCGAAAAAAGCAAAAAAAATCGACTTTTTGAAAGTGTCACACTGGTATAGCCCCTTAAGGGTACGAAATGTGTGGACGTGCACGGGATCCGAAGAGTCCACTGATAAACTTTCTCTCTCTCTCTCTCTCTCTCTCTCTCTCTCTCTCTCTCTCTCTCCCTCCCTCTCTCTCTCGGCGACGATGGATTTATCGTTGGGTTATTGCGCTTTGTGGGTTTTCGGCCATTTCGAAACGTGACGCTACACAATCTTTTCCGGTCTCTCTGCCTCTCCCTCTCTCTCTCTTCCAGCCGCTTTCTGATCTATCCATCGAAGTAGGGCGACACAAAAGCTCGAGACATTTTTTTCCCCATCGCCGAAGAATCCACAAATCTCAGTGGAACTTTCATTAACATCGTCACCAGCCGCGCAAACCGTTTATTAGGCCTGACAAGATTCAGTTTCCCGTGCGGTTTCCGGCGATTTCCCACGACGAGCAGCGGTGGCCAATACTTAGATGGGTGACCGGTCAGCCTTGCGGACGGCCGTCATGGCCTTGCGGGCGACCGGTCAGTCTGGATGGCGCAGACAAGTGACATTCGGCCGAAGTATAGGTGGCTGTATCAACAGGGGTTTTGTACAGTTTCCCTGTGCCCTGCGTGCAATGGCAGCAGCGCATGGGGCCACGAGTGGCTGCGGGTAATCCTCGGGGTGCTCTGACAGAAATTGGAAATGGCGGAGTGGGAAGTATGGGGTGAAAGCGAATGGGAGCGTGAAAGCTCGGAAGGACATAGGAGGGTAGGTACTTTTCCAGTAGGAGGCTTCCAAAAACGGCCGGTTTTCAAAGGGTTCATGGGGTTCCTGATAAAGTGCGAAATGACTATGTGGGATGCAAGAATACTCAGTGTATTTGCATTTGGACGGAGCTTTCCGCGCGATTTTATCCATCAAGGTCCTTTGATCTGCTCTGGAAGGTGTTCGGTAGGTACAGACATATGTATACAGACCTTGCCTGACGAGGTAACACACTAAAATGTAGGCACTTCATCTGCGAGCGAGTAGCGGTAAGCCAGATACGAGCAGGCCGAAAAAATCCCCTTTAGCCATTCCCACTTCACGTGGATCGGTGGCTTCTCAGTCTCGCGCCCCGACGCAAGTATAACATCAGAGGAGAGAGAGACAGAGAGGGAAGTGGTGAGGACGTCAACTTCTCCTGGGAGTACAACGCCGCGGAAGGGTGAACGGGAGAGCGAGAGAGAATCGCTGACGAAAATGCCGACAGGGCTGAACAATGGAGCCGGCTTCGGAGACTCGGAAATGTCGTTCTCCACTTTGTGAATGGGAGACGGATGAGGAACTTGCTCCGACTGGGATACTCGGACAATGCGACAGACAGAGAGAAAGAGGGAGACACTGGAAGACGAATGTTAACCGCTCTTGCGAACTTTGTCCAGAAGGATTCCTGAAAGCGCCTGGATGTCGATCCCAGGAGGGACCTCCCTACCCAGAATGGAATTTGAAATGAATTGATGATCGAGCAGAAGATTCGCAATTTGATTCCCTTGGATTTGGACAGAGTGGAGGGAACTTGGTTGATGAGTATTCTTGAATTCGAAGCTTTTGGATTGTGCTTTTATCGGAATTCTAAAAACGGCGCTCTGTCTTGCGAAATAGTATCAATTGGTTCGATCCTTTCGGATCTAGTCTCATTCTTCCAGAGTACTGATTCGATCCTTTCGAAATGATGTTAAGCGTCGTTGGAATGCAACGACTTTTTTTGTTCAGCTTGTCTCCCTCCTTTACTTTCATTGTTGAGGCAGTCCTCTAGTTTCTCGGGTCGAAAAAATCGATTTTTTTTCTTCATAAATCACATCTACAACATGTGTAGAAAATGTGTGCCAAAGGATTTTTCGATATTCGAAGTGGTTCACAAGTTACGGCCCTGGAACGGAGCAGGTATGAGCTTCTCGGAGAGGCTGAGCAATTGAAACACAATAAACTGCCTCTTTCTGACGCAGTTCAAAAAGTTATAAAGCCAATTTATGAGGATTTATCCAAAGAAGAATTGTTAAGCAGATGCCTGGGAGTGGAAACTCAAAATAATAACGAGTCGCTCAATTCGTTTAATCTGGACTTTTGTTCCGAAGCACCTCCATTCTGGGCCAAAAGTGATTGCAATCGCCACGTTTCTCGCTGTCATAATCTTCAACGAAGGATTCAAATCTATCCTGAAGACCTTGGAAACCATGGGAGTGAAAATCGGCCCACAAGCTAAAGGATATGTTCAACAGCGTGATAGCTCTCGGATCGACCGTTCAGAAAGGCGCACGAGTGATGTTGTAAAACAGGCCCGAATCCCGAAAAGGGAAGACGGAGCAGCTCTGCGTGACTTCCAAGAAGAAGAGGAAGGCCTATTGTATGGTCCAGGCATAGCAGATTGACGGTGAGATGAAATTTTTAGTATAAATCACATGCCCGAACTTTCAAACGCGGTTTTCTCGAAACACCATTTTTCGAAACGGTGACCACGATATTTCAGAAACTACTGCACCGATCTTATTCAAATTTATACAGCATCTTTAATATGTTATAAGCCAGCGATTGAACTAGGATTATCATGATTGCTTCGATAGTTTTTTTTTGGTACGAGCGAAATCTTAAGAAAAAATGAGTAAAAAATAGAATGTAATTTTCAAAAGTGTATAAAAAAGTCAATTTTTGTAATTTAGAATTCACTCTAGTTCAATCGCTAGTCTTAAATATGAAGATTAAAATGCCGTTTGGTTTTTTGATTTCAGATAAGCAGAACAGCCGCAATCTTGGTCACCGTCAACCACCTCTTTTACTTGATGTCTTCCTGTCGGCCACTATAACCTTTATTCTATTATATATTTCGACTTCAAAAAATTTGTAAAGCTTATTTAAATGTTAATAAAGATTATGCAAAAACAATGAGATTGATTATTTCGATGCTTTGCCCGTAAAAAATTATTGAAAAAGCCGTAAAAAATAGCCGAGAAACTAGAGGACCGCGTTAATCAACATCTCGTTGCAGATTTCCATTGTAGATCTCCATTCAAGACTCTCAAAAACCGGTTAAATGATATTCGTAGCCTAAATCTGCTCAATACAGGTGTGCAATGAAAAAAAAATGTGTCTTCATTGGTTTCCAACGCTGGAAACTTCATGCATCTTATTTGATTTCCTTCCCCTCTTTCTGATTGTCTGTTCTATCTTTCTTAGTGTGGATGTTCTATATCGGCTTCCAACAACAAGCTATATCATCTTGAGGATTTCGTTTCCCTCATCTTAATTTCGAGGTACCAAAAAATGCCCATATTCCAATGTGATATTGATGCTAAGCTGTCGAATCTCCGAATCAAAAAACGAAGTCTCATTGAATTCTGTCGGGCTTGATTGGTTGCTTTTCTAACTAATGCTGAACTGCTTCCAAAAATTGACTGGCTCATCATCGAGACAAGCAGAATGACGATACTGTTTTTGAAATCAAGCCATGAGCATACTGCATGTGCCCAATAACTTTCGTATTCAATTATCAGATTGAAATTGAGCCTGGACGTGAAGTAGCCGACCGTGCCCAATAGTCGAAAGCTGGCGCACGCGTGAGTATATGAGGAATGTCCAGCCCCTGTTTGACCCGATGATATACGATTGTTGATCCTGGGACGAGACGACGATTCTCTAATAATACGTTTGCTCTTCGAGTCTCATCGCGAGCACTCGTTACGATCGGAAATTTCAGGCATTCGTGGCTCAAGTCCTCTCCCCTGTATGTCTTCTTCTCGGCGAGTGTCTCAAAGTCTATATTGACACGTTCGCTAACCCAATATCCTATCATTATATCTACATCACGAGTCGATTCGACAAAAGGGCTCGTATTCCTTCGTGCAGCTGACACAGTCAGATGTAACTACAGTCTAATTGTCACTTTGACCCTTCGATCCGACGAGCCCACGTAAAATCCTCCCCCAACTATGAAACTCGCCTAATAGCCATTCAAATAAACCGTAAATTCGAATGTATCGCGTTTACTCAAGTTTCGTAGAATTCTTCCTTGTCAATCAACGGGAATCCGTTGATCTAAGACGATGAAGCTACCTACGGTGCGAGAGGGAAGAGTCTATGCACAATGCTTGCCATGCACGTGTAGTGAACTCTAGTCGAAATGTATAAGTTTTACTTTTTTTAGCGCTAGTCTTCGGCAGTGCGAGGTGCGGATTAACAAGGTTTTATTTTTCTGAAAATACGAAACAAACCAGGATTTTATCAGGTCGAGGAATTGACCCTTCTGTTAGCTCCAGTATTCTGGCCCTCATTTCGATCTGGTAATTGAATATCAAAACTATTTGATATTATAAAATATATATTTATATAATTATTAAATATTATATAGAATATAATATATATTTGATGTATGACTATTTTTTTTTTTTTCAAAATCTAGCATGGAAATTGATTCCGTGACGATGCCATTTGTACGTTGCCTGGCAGATAGCGCAGGATTTTCGACGATGTTGGAGAATGTTTCCAGAATCTAGTTTGGGCATTTTATGGTATAAAATCATTTTTAGGATTTAAAAATAATTCATTGTAATCAAAAACTAATAAATATAATACATAGTTGCTATCATTTATTGCAACTATGTTTTTTTACATGTTTGAAAGTGGTATTGTTACCTTATAACGATTTCCACCTTCTTATAACGATATCCACGATTATTTTCAGATGGTAAATAAATATAAAAGAAAGACACAACAAGCTTCTTGGGATGAGAGCCTAAAGAAGGATCTGAAAACTAAGGGAAAGCCAAAAAGGTAAAAAAAGAAACAAACTACAGACAAGGAAAATTGCGTATGCATTATATGCATCGAACCATATATAGATCTTCCCACCGAAGACTGGATTCAATGCAATGACTGTCAAATGTGGGCTCATGATGCATGCACTGCTTACCCTGGTGTTTGATCATTTTACTGTGATAATTGCCAAAAAATCAAGTTCATTGACTGTTAAGAAGACACATTGAGTTTTTGTTATTTTATGATAATAATAATGATTTGCCTGCAATCAAATATGTGGGTATATTCATAGTTTTTTCCCTCTATGATTCCTTATTTTCTTCTTATTTATGCCAAATCGCAGAAAAAAATACAGGGTGCTCGCTTTACCCTCTGCGTGCCCGCTTTGCCCAGAAGCCGTGCCCGCTTTAGGCTACCCCCCTGGACAAAGCGGGAATATCTTAAATTTTTTAAGGGGTTACCCCCACTAGCGATTTTGAAAAAATCGATCTTTTTTTTATTGCATTTTTTTGAAGTATAAGTATCGGAGAATATGTCCTGACAATTTCAAGTCGATCCGAACAAAATTGACTGAGATACGAGCGTTGAAAGAGAAGAATCCGCGTTGAAAGAGCGTTGAAAGAGAAACTTTAAACGCGTTTTTCTCAAAATGGCATTTCTGAAGTCGGTGACCAAGATTACTCGAACACTAATGAACCGATCTTCTTGAAATTTTGCTGGCTTATTTAATACATAAAAATGTAGTCTTTAATCGTTCGTTTTTTCGTTACAATCGAACCATTAACTTTGACTGTCCGCCATTTTGTGAATAATGAATATTTTTTAAAATCCTTCGATCAAAGACTAGTTGATACTTATATTTGACTAAATCCATCCGCATTTTTTTTCAGATGATCCACTTCGCCGCAATGTTGGTCACCGCAAACCGTGCATATAAAAACATTATTTCATTGACGGCCATTTGCCACTAAACAATGTAATATTTTTCAATAAAAAAATTACTGAAAGTTCTTCGAGATGTGTTCTTTAAGATGGTATATTGATCGATTAAAAAAGTTTTGTAGTTTTCTTTAAAAAAATTCATGAAAAAGGCCTTTTTTGCGCTACAAGTGGGGGTAACGCCTTAAGGAATCATCACAGTCTGATCGCCCAAAAAATAGCCGATTTTCGCGATTTTTTAAAGTGGATAGGATCAACTAACAGGTCTATTTTTTTACAGAGTAAAGCACCGATAAAGAATACAAATTTTTTTATTTTCTAATTTCTTTATTTATTGTTTAACATTGTTTTCATTTGCGGAAAATTGCGTGGAAAAAAATGGTGTCCCATGGTGGTCAAGATTGCGGCCGCAAATTTTATCTGAAACAAAAATTTCAATGATTATAAATGATTATCAATCTGTAGGAAAGCCGCTATGTTCCTATGGAGGTTTTTTTTGTGAAATTTGAAAAAATGGCGGCGGTTTGTACAAAAAGTATCAAATTTAGCTTTTTTTCGACCGTTTTTCGTAAAAAAAATAGGAAGATTAAAAAAAAAGATTCCATGGCAACATAAGGAATGACGTGAAGAATGGTCTGTTAAAATGTCAAATGGGTAACGTGAAAACTCTTCTTATGAGAGTGACCACCGTTTTGAAAAACACCATTTCGAGAAAAACGCGTTTAAAGTTCTAAGAAAGGCTGTAGCGACGGAAATGATTCGAATTTTGATCTAAAAATCGGACAGAACGTTTATAACCGTGTATACTATTGGATAATGCAAAAAAACGATTTTTTGAAAATTTTACACTGTAATGATTCCTTAAATTCCTTTCTTTATTCCTTTAATAATTTGTATTTTGAAGATTTTCCGGAAATGTGTAAATGTAATATTACGATAAATTTAGCAGCCGATAGCAAAAAAGAATCTTTGAATATGACATGTTAGAACTGCTTTTTTTATTTCCCTTAGAGTGCCCACTTTGGGCCCCCCTCCCTAACTATAGCAGTGTGAAAAGCTTCAGCCCCTCAGCAGGCATTATTCAAGGAAGAGGAGGGTCCATTGTATGGGCCAGGTATAGCTGATCAGCAGTCTTTACAGTAAATATAATATTATCTTGCAAAAATTGATAGTTTAATATTTAAACGTGTTTTTCTCGAAATGAGATTTTTCAAATTTGCTGACATTGTAACTCAAAGAGCAATTATCCTATTGACTTAAAATTTGAACTGAGTACTCTTGAATATATTTACTCTACAATGACATAGAATATTTTTGATTGTATGAAAATTGACGACTTGGCATTGAAAAAAACGACAATTTTATAGGCAAGAAAACAGACTTTTTTCCATAACTACGCCATTTTGTTAGATTTTGATATTTTTCGAAAATCCTACATCATTGTACAGGAAATACCTTCCAGTTTGACGACATTTTTTTCCTTTTTCGGTTTCAGCTACTCAATCGGCCGGAATCATGTCAGCAGTGGAGGAACTTTTTTTTTGGCGCCTCCGCAGGCAGCGCATAAGTCGCTTGGATCTCAATATTTTGCCATGAAAAAATTATGTAATATAGGTCAAATATAGCCGAATATATTCATAATTTTCCGTAACATTTAATTGAGTACTTTTTTCCAAAAAAATCCCGAAAATCACTCAAATGTTCAGCGTTTACGCTGGTATAGCTCCTTAAATATACTGTTAAGCTATACCTACAGTGCGATAAGCGTAGAATAATTATTTCTTAGTTTAAAATATCTCTCAAAATTGCTCGATTTTTTCCCGTCTGAATATATATCCCCAGACGAACCAAGCATTTCGCTTCCTCCACTCGTCAAGTGAAAGCTGCAACACTCGTCTCGATCATAGCTGGCGACTTTCGCGGGCGGCAAAATCGCGATTCGTTTGAGAATCACGAAGGTTTTGTCGTTCGGATCGAATCGTCGTATACACGAAGGAGGGTACACGGGAGCGAGTTGGGAGTGAGTTGGGGACAAAGAGGACGGGCACTCTCGTGAGGATGAAAGAGGGACGGAGGTACGAGGAGACGGAGAGAACGAGAGGAAGGAGATGGGGTACGATATTATAGGGCGAAAACGGTAAATGGCTCTAATAATGCGAAATCTCGACGGTCATAAATATGGGCCGGTGGGATATCTGCCGGAGGATCTGGTGGCATGTCCACTCTGTTGTCGTTGGCTTGCTTGCTGCGTTGCTCGCGGTGTGTCGTGTCTCGTGTGATACCGCAAAGCACGTTATACGAAGCTAAGGGAGTTCGCGAGCCGTTACTTGCCCTTCTTTTATTTTACATGTGTACGGACGTGCCCACGTGTATATGCGATTTTGTCCCAGTCGAAGTATACCACTCGCACGTCAAGTATGCGCCCGGAGCTTATCATACGGTTCCCTCGACTGCGCCCCTCGAAGCTGCATGGTCTTCCTGCTCTTTATGCGATCGCTGCGGATAATACACAGGGTGGCCTGTTACGAATGGATAATCCTGCAACTGTCGATAGGTCAGATCATGTTCTGCTGTATCCCGGAATTTCAGTTTAGTAAAAGTCCCACGGTTTTCGAGATTTTGGGCTTCGTGTTATTGTTTGAAACAAAAAAAATCATCCGTTTTTGGTTTTTTGCATGACATTTCTACAAATGATACCAGTCGACAGTAATTAAGCAACTTTTTTAAGTATATCCTTAACATTTGAGGTTGAGAAGAAGACTGTTCTAGCTAAAACAAATAACCAAGAGTTTCAAGGGGCT
Organism: Ophion ellenae; assembly: GCA_963210295.1. Lineage (NCBI taxonomy): Eukaryota > Metazoa > Arthropoda > Insecta > Hymenoptera > Ichneumonidae > Ophion > Ophion ellenae. The sequence continues at coordinate 33,000,558 of OY723393.1, read as the reverse complement.
ATGACAGTGTGACACAGTAAAAAAATCGATTTTTTTGCCATTTTCGACAGCTTATACTTTGAAGAATATCCTGTAAAAATTTCATGGCCGTTTCGCTAATCATTTTATCTTGCAAAAAGTCAATAGTTGAATCTTTAAACGCTTTTTTCTCAAAATGAGATTTTTCAAATTTGGCGACATTGTAAGTCAATCAGCAATGAGCAATGAGCAATAGGATATTGTTGATTGGATGAAAATTGACGATTTGGCATTGAAAAAAACGACCATTTTATTAGGCAAGAAAACAAACTTTTTTTCATAACTGCGCCATTTTGTTATATTTTGATATTTTTCGAAAATCCTACGTCATCGTGCAGGAAATACCTTCCAGTTTAACGACATTTTTTTCCTTATTCTCAATATCTCAATATTTTTCTATGAAAAAATTATGTAATATAGATCAAATATAGCCAAATATATTCTCAATTTTCCAAAACATTTAATTAAGTACTTTTCTTCCAAAAAATTCCCGAAAATCACCCAAATTTTCAGCGTTCACACCGGTACAGCCCCTTAACCTTTCGACTGCACACTTCCGCCACGAACCTCTGACTGCATATGGGGTCGATTCGACCCCAGACGTTTTTCAGATCGTTGTATTTCGGCAAATATGCATTTTTTTTGTAGAAACGTGTTTTGGAGTCAATGATCCTTATTTTGTCGCCCAACATTTATTGAATAATAAAAACAAAAATCAAGCGCCCAAACATTCGTTCAAAGTGGGAGATGCGTTGAAAAATACGTACCTTCACGAAAGAGATCACTATTTTTTTTCAAAATATAAAAAAAGTCCTCTGAGATTTTTAAAGAGGTTTGTAGGTATGAAAAAAAGACAGTGTCGACCGTCTTTCCAAAAAGTATATTTTCCCAGAAGTTTGAATTTGAGCGTTTGCGGTATGGTGAAAAATGGAAAAAATCGACTCCGTCGGCAGATTAATCGTTGAAAACGTATATTGTTCGCATTTTTTTACTTCAATGACTTGTTACTATTCACATTTACCCTAATCGACGCATAAGTACATTCGGAGCTCGTTGCACATAGCCCTCTTGCATAATGGACACTTCTAGTTTTATGATGGGCATTCTAAATACATAATTTACTATAGTAGCGCAAGATGAAAAATATCTATGAGCATTCTCTACCTCATCTCACTTACATGTAGTAACAAAGCACGAAATTTCACAAAAAAGAAATGTTTCCATATTCACTGCACTACTGCATGACCGGGGTCGATTTGACCCCAGGTCCTTTTTCGACAGCTGTCCTCATTTTTGCGATAGTCAGTTGAACAAAAAATGGGGTCATAATGACCCAGTCGCAGTCGAAGGATTAAAAAAACCGGGTCAAAAATTTATCATTTGTAGAAATGACATGCGAAAAACCAAAAGCAGATGATTTTTATCTCGGAAACCGTCGGACTTTTAGTCAACTGAAATTCCAGCACATAGCAGGCCATCCCCCATGGAAATTTATGTATGTAAAATATATGCTACATATATATATATATATATATATCGGTCGCATATATAGTGACAAAAAATAGAATAATACGTATATATTCAGTATATATGCACCAAATATATGACGCATACATGACCCATATATTTTCGATATATTTTTCTGACCAAAACATGTATGCTACGTATAAACACTATATATGATGCATATATGAGGCATATACGACGCATATATTTTCGATATATTTTCAATCTATTTTTTTGTCAGAAAAATATATAAAAAATATATGCGTCATATACGACTCATACATGTGTCGTTTATGCGTCATATATGACGCATACATTTTTGATATATATTCCTGACAAAAAATATATGCTGTATATAAACACTATTACCGTTAAACTTAATAAAACTTAAACTTAAAAAAACTTAACTTACAGTTAAAGTACGCTATTACATATAAACACTATATACAGATATGCGTAGCATATGTATGTGGCATATATGTACCATTCATGCAGTATATATGTGGTATGCACGCAGTGTGTATGCAACATACATGCTAAATATATGTGGTATATATGCAGGGTAAATGCTACATATATCATTGATATATGACACATTGATATACAGTAATACCACGCATATACATCTCATATATAAAAACGTTACAAAAATTATAATTTCGCACATATATGCAACATATATTTTCAATATATGGCATACATTTCACATATATTACAATTATTAATAAAATAAATATGCAGTATATTTTTGCGTATATAAATTTCCATGGGGGATGATCTGGCCTATCGACAGTTGCAAGATTATCCATTCGTAACAGGACACCCTGTATATACTCGAATTCTGGCTTCGGATAATGGTGCATACGTATACTGTAGATGGAATCGTCCTCATAGTAACCCAATGTCCTCATAGTCGCCATTACGTAGACATCAAAGTAACCTTCCTATGAATGTAAGCCCATCCGTGGAGAGGCCTTTTTCAGGACCCTCCTGGAGACAGCAACGATCCGTTTGAAGGAAAAAACATCGAAGGACTGTCCTCGAAACAGCCGGATGTGCTGATAGCAAACATTACGGGGATATGACGGATTCAAAGTATCCTTTGACCATATATATATATATATATATATATATATATATATATGTGTGTGTGTGTGTGTGTGTGTGTGTGTGTGTGTGTGTGTGTGTGTGTGTGTGTGTGTGTGTGTGTGTGTGTGTGTGTGTATGTGTGTATGTATGTATGTATGTATGTATGTATGTATGTATGTATATGGGCCATATGTGTGTGTGTGGGTGTGTGTGTGTGTGCAAAGACACGCAGCCCTCAAGACGATACAACCCTCGGTATAGCCGAGGACATCGACATGACGTGCTTTCGTTGTACACTCCTCAAGTTTCGTGAAAGATCGCAGTTACGCGCGAAGAGCTCGAGCCCCGACACGCCCTCTGTACAAGCGCACCACCGACCAACAACCCCCTTAGCCTACCTTCTCCCGCGATTATTCGACGGAGAAGAAACCGGTATAAGGGCGCGGAATTTCAGCTTATCATCGGCGTACGCGCTGCCTTTGACCACGAGGGCTCGGTCGAGGCGGAATCGGTCGGTTGGGATCGGCAACCCGAGGCCTGTCGAAGTGGAAGTAGATCGGAAGGGCGAGGATGAGATAGACGACTTTTCGTCTTTTTTCACGCTCAAGAGTTGATTTTTTTCATTTTATCGAAATAAAATATTTATAAAAGCTCACAATTAAACCGGCTAAATGTGAAAAAAGGTTTTCCGTAAATGTTCGAGGATTTGTAATGGAAATTGAGGGTTTGGTGGAATGGTGAATTCGTATTGAGGGGGTAAAAATACGTCGAAGTGGATTTTAAAAAGAAATATCAAAAATCTAATTTGGTTTCGCATCTCGGCCAAAAAGACGTGTCTTTACTTAAGAGGTTAGGGCACTCTAGAGGCCGAAAAAAGGGACTTTTGGGGATTTTTTTTTTCAGAAAAGCTACAAAATAAATCGAGATTACAAAAAAGGGTATTTATCATACGTATCAGTGACTGTTTACAATAATTTTTTTGAAGCGATTGATTTCAAAATGGCGGCTGTGCAACGTTTATCTCAAAACCGCACTTTTTAAGTTGGCCGGAAACATAACAGACAATTTTCAACCGATTCACTTGAAATATTGAATATATCTTGAAAAATACATTGTCTACGGAAGTACGTAGGATTTTTTTTATATTGCATAGTTCATTTGTTGTTAACAATTATCTGACGATTTTTTAAGCAAATTTTTCACTTTCAAAAAATTTGCTTAAAAAATGGTCAGATAATAACAAATGAAAAAAAATATTGTATGCAGTCACCGATATGTATGATAACCACCCTTTTTTGTAGTCTCGATTTATTTTGTAGTTTTTCTGAAAAAAAATCGCCCAAAAGCCTTTTTTCGGTCTCTAGAGTGGCCCAAGGCCTTAATCGCCGCCCATTTTTTTCCGTTTCGATTTAAAATTCTACTTTACGCGCATTTTTGTCCCAATCGTTTGGGCTTCAAAATGCCGCTTGATTCGTTGAGCTACGAGCTTTTTTCGATTTTTGGCAGTATTTCAAAGACGGACCATCGATTTTTTCCATACCCCTTTACCTCGTTTTCGGCCACTTTTCAAGAGCACATGGCGGGAAAACTATTTGAGATACGGGCATGCATTCAACGCCGTTGTCTAACGAGGAACATCACTTGAGTGTTCGCCTTCGATTCAGTTGAAACTCATGATATGTGATAAAGCATTGAAAACTATTAGACACGTAATTTTTTATTATATGCGGGAAACCGGTTCTAAGGGGGGAAACCACCCTCAAAGAAAGGCGTCTCAAGGTGTGGTTTTGCAGTTTCACCGACAACGCAAGGAGTCCACCGATCTGAATAAAACAAACACGAAAATTCTTCTAATGGAAAGTAATGCAAATTCCACCTTAGAAGTATTGAAAAAAAATTAAATTATGGGGTAACACGCTTTTATTTGAGGGGTCGTTTTCCCCCTTAAAAAGGGTTTTCCGTCGATAACAAAAATATGTGTCTAATAGTTTTAAATGCTTTATCACATATATGAGTTTACACAAAATCGAAGGCGGCCACTTAAGTGATGTTCGTTGTAAGTCTGTTCAAACCCTTTTCAACCCCCCAAATAGATATCCGTCATTCTGCCAATTACGAATATGGCCGAGTTTTCGCCGAAAGCTCGAAAAAACGTGTCCCGATACATTTTCGACGATTCCTCATGAAAATAAAGGGTTTAGGGTTAATTTAATGGTGAATACATGTTCAGGGAGGTAAAAATACGTCGAAATGGACCTGTCAAAAGAATACAAAAAAATCAAATATTTTGCATCTTGACCAAAAAAAAAAGTGTCCCCTGAATCGTCGGTAACTTTTTTCCCCTTCGGATTTGGAGCTCCCCTCTACGCTCATTCTCTTCTGTATCGTTTCTTCTATAAACTACTGTTCGTTTTATCAAGCTTCGTTGATTTTATGATTTTTGGCAGAATTTCAAACACGTATTATCAATCTTCGCGAGTTTTTCCATTCTTACCTTGCCTCTTTTTCGGCCATTTGTCAAGTGCTCTTTCCCACAAAACGTACTGAAATATAGGGATGAATCCAAGGGTATTCTCCAAGTCTACCAAAATTCTTTTAAAAAACCCCGCAATAAGTCTCCGTGCGTCAAATAAGACCACCGGCTGTTTGAAATTTCGGGATCTTGGCGATTTTGAAAAGTGGCTTAAAGAAGTGAAATTTTCGACTTTTAAACCGTTTTAAGGCGATATCCAATGGGAAATTTTCCGCCGACTACAAATATCCCGGAATTTTATGGTATTGAAGTTTGCATCGTTGGAATGCAACGGAAATATGTTTTTTTTTGTACCGCAAATTTTTTTTGGCACATTTAGGCTACGCCACTGACTAAAATATTTTTAAGAATCCTTATCAAAAATTTATCACCAAAATCTAAAAAAAAAATGTTTAAATAGTAATAAAAATAAATGAATGAAAAAATCCAAGGAACATTTGGAATGCAACGAAAATATGTTTTTTTTTTTCGTACCGCAAATTTTTTTAGCACATTTAGGCTACGCAACTGACTAAAATATTTTTAAAAATCCTTATCGAAAATGTATCACCAAAATCCAAAAAAAGAATGTTTAAATAGTAATAAAAATAAATAAATGAAAAAATCCAAGAAACATTTTCGTTACATTCCAAGCATGCAAACTTCAACATCACGGAATTTCTACGAAAAGTTTAAAATTAACGCGGCTAAACGCGAAAACTTGTTCCCATGCACATTCGAGAATGTTCAATGAAAATTTAAGGGGGCAGGAGGAGCCCTCGAGCAACGCGCCCACAGAGTGTCGAAAAAAGTGGTCTGGCTTACTCTACAAGCGTAAAGTGGGGCCACTTTTTATTTTGCACCAGTATGGGCTCCGCAAGTGATTTCTACCGGTCACTCGTCCGCCCCTACCTGCTCTTCTGTGCGTGGACTCACGTTGCGTACGACCTCGTTGGCTCGTTAGGGGGTTAGGGGAGCAAAAGTTAGAGGTAAATGGAAACGGCAGTGGAAAAGAGAAAAGGGCAAGGGAAGAGTTAGAGAGAGAAATAGAGATTGATTTCTTCTATTGATTGATAGTTTAATGCCTTGGTTAGAACTTTTAAGCAATAGAATACATATAAAATATTTTTAAAAAAGTAAAAAGGATAACTTGAAAAAAATGACAAATAACCACTAGTAGAATAAGTATAAGCGAAAAAACGTTCCATGGTATAGCAAAATGGCTATAAAGTACAAAAAATAACAAATAAAAAATATAGGGTGTGAAATGGAATATAAAAATAAACAATAATTGAATATTGTATGAGCAAGAAAGGCTTAACATGGTATAATGAGAAAAAAAACGATATGAACCAAAAATAGCCAGCGAGGCAAAGCAAGGCAAAAAATAAAAACGCAACGAGGGGAGCTATACAGGGGTCGATGCAAAGCCTTAAGGGGGTACTAGGAAAAAATCCCAAAATTAGGTACAAACTCGTTTACCTCCATGTTAATGCTATTTTTTTTAACTTCAACATAAGAGGTATTTTTTTTTTTTGACAAGTTTTTAATTATTCAACACGTTCCATTTAGTCAGTTGTGTGGATACAGATGATTCTATTGGTGTTTGTCGATTGAATACACATCAAGCTAAAAGGCAAATAAGTTTTCAGTTACCAATTATTGTCTGTTTGAACATTATGAACGAGTTAGTACCTAATATTGGGAAATTTTCCAAAAATCATACTTCCCATGATAACTCGAAATCCTTAGACTTTGGACTAAATAACCCACGCTAGATATGTTCCTAACGAGGTGACCTATCCCCCCTTAAGGCTTTGCAACGACCTTTCTAACACCCACTATAAAGCAAAAAAAAACTATAAAAAACCAAGAAAGAAATTATAAAAAAAGCCAATAGAGAGAGAGAGAGAGAGAGAGAGAGAGAGAGAGAGAGAGAGAGAGAATGTGTTGGAAAAGTAAAAATATATATATATATCAAAGAGATTCGTATGAACCTCTGAGACAATCACGAGGGTTATTCGTTCGCGGGGGGGTTCTATCCTATTAGCGTGTCGCGTTTATGTCGCAGGGCACATCATTCGGTGTGGCAGCGCAAGGGGGTGGCTCGGACTAACACGAGGGCCAAAGAGCGGGAAAGAAAGGAAGAGAACGCCAAAGAGAGGAGAGAGAGAGAGAGAGAGAGAGAGAGAGAGAGAGAGAGAGAGAGAAAGAGAGAGAGAGAAGGAAGGAAGGAAAGAGAACATCGAGGCCTCGATGACGACGACGACGACGACGACGAGGACGACGACGAAGAAGAAGGAGCAGAAGAAGTATAAGAGGACGAAATGGGGGTTGGAACGAGTAGCGTGTCCGGTATCTCGTCCAGGGATCGCGGGAGACATTTCGTCCCCCAGGAGTCAGTCGGGTCCCACAAATGACCATCGCCGACTCCTTCACCCTCCTCCTCCTCCTCCACCACCTTGGCTTCTCCTCCTCCCCCGCCAACGCACGGCTTTACCGCACCGACACACGCCGTTCTCGCTTCGTAATCCACCCCTTTTCCCTCTCGCACCCGAGCCACCCGCAACTTCCCGTTCAACGTCGGACACGGACTTCGCAATAGCCTCGACTTCATATCTTCCATACGGAGCGCCACGCCAGGCTTAGATGAAAAGATAAACGAATTTATTGTACTTACGGCTCTGCTGTATAGGAAATGAAGAAAAAAAAAACGAGGAGAAAGAAACGAAGGGAAAAAAAAGAACAACGGGCCAACGCGACGGTATATATCGTTCGATAATAATATAACCTTTCGCGTATACGGTGAATCGGAGGGATTTTCAGGGAAGGAGAAAATTGATCCGATGGAATTGTTCAGCTGCTGCGACGGACAACGAGGGCTGATCAAATTGAGCGGATTTTCATAGACAATTGTTTTTTTTTCCGAATTTGACTGAATATTCAATTCGCGGGGACATGGAAATACTTTTTTTTATTTTTTGGAGACGTTTCTGTGACCTATTTGGAAGAAAAGAGAGGCAGTTTTTTATTTGGTGCCTTTGAGGATTTTTTAAATATAACTATTTTTGCGATTAAGGGAGACTTTGTCCTTGGAGTGCCATATTTCAGGTGTTTACATTTTATTTTTTTTAAAGGAAACGAGCAAAGCTTTTTGAGTGCGGTTTTTTTCTTGCTTTTATTCATGATATACAGAACGTTAAAAAAAATTTTTTGAAAAAAAAAACCAAAATGGCGGCCGTTGCAGCTCCGCGAAAACAGGTCCTCAAATCGCGGGAGGCAAACGGCTGATATCACTGCCCCCTCTTTGTTGATCTGAAACACAAATTCAAAGCATATTATCAATCTGTGACCCTTTGGTCATGGAATGACGGATGGGTTTTTCGTTTAGTGCAAATTTCGGAAAATGGCGGCAATTTAAAAAAAATCGAATTTTCGCATTTTTTTTCGCATAAAAAGATAAATAATAAATGCAAAAATGTATCTATCGAAAAAAGGATCCGTCATTCCGTGAAGACATATTTTCTGAGTATGCTCTCCAAATTTCAGGTCGATATGTTAATTACAGCGATCAGGAGAATGTCGGCCATTTTTAAAAACGTGTTTTCGAGAAAAACGCGTTTAAAGTTTTGTAATGTGTTTAGACAAATGTGTTTATAATTACCGCTAATCGGCAATGCCTGGTCCATAGAGGCATCCCTCCTCTTCTTCTAGCTGCTCATGTTGAGCCGCTAACATCTCCCGCTGGGCACAAAGGACAAAGTCTCCGTTAAAAGAAAAAAAAAAGATTATAGATACTTAATTGGGCCGGTGACTATTAAAAAAAAAATTGAGGACGTGTTTTGGATATTATTGCTGTTGACTTGAGTAATATATACAAAGTCTCTGATATAAAAAACATCATTCGAAATAAAATGCAAATTGAATATTTAATTGAACTGAGAAGGTCCTGTTACGTTTCTTTTCTCGTTCAATTATTCGTAATTTATAATTACGAACAATTTTATTAAGATATTCAATAAAAATATTTGTTTTCTTGATAAACCATTCATAATTATTGGTACAGAAATTCGTAAATTCGTAATTATTGCTATAGGGATTTGTAAATTTGTAATGACTGCTCTATAAATTCGCTTATTCGTAATTATTGCTATAGAAATCATTTGAACTTTATACACCGAGTTTCCTAGCTTAGAAAAAATTTATTTATAATTTAATGCAGATTGACCTACTACTTAATAGCAATTTCGATTCAATTCGTCAAGTTTCTCGTTGAAAAAAAAAGAATACGTACATCAAATTGCCTCGAATTTTGATAACATCGTAGGGATATTCACGTTTTTAAACTGCAAGTTTTATTTTTTCCAAGAATCATCCGACGAGAGATTAGGAGTGATTTTTCGATCGATGGACCATCGATTTGGTCTAATCGGGTCATTAATTTTTCGGAACGATGATAACGAGCTACGACAATAAATTCTCCCGACGTGCTGTGTGCGTTTCACGTTCGAAAACACGTGACGTGAGTGGGCCACGTTGGCATACCGAGAACGGAGACATTGGCGAGAAATAAGATACAAAACGACGATAGAGACTAGACTGCCCAAAATTGATCGTATTCCTTCCGCGAAATTTGAAACCGCCGGAATATCGTCGTCTAGACGATACGAGAGTATTTTTATTTCGCGATATCGAATGCTGTTCGGCCACTATTTCGATGATAATAGTCATAATAATAATGACCAATAATCATCATAATAATGAGCCGTGTCAAGCAGAATTGGCCGAGGCCGGTACTCGGATGGGTGACCGCTTGTCAAACAGGCTTGCGCGACTACCTGTGGCCGGCACTTTCACTGAGTCTCTAATGGCAACGTGACCGAAACTCGAAGAAAATATAAATAAATATAGTTTCGGAGGTTTTCGTCAGTTTCCCTGTGCCCTCGTGAATGTGCGAAAATAAAAATATACGAGGAAAAATGGCGAAATGCCAAAAAATAACGATTGCTGAAGTGATATCGCAGTGTGCAGAATGTTGGGTTCGGTAACCGATTAAGAGTCTTCCGAGACATTCGAGACGAGATCGGTTGACAGGGCGGCCGAGGGGCTCAGCTTGGAGGCTGGAGGCCGTGAGAAGCGAAAGAAGGAAGAAGAATGATTCTTCGGGAAGGCATATAAACGTCTCGTAATTCTCCGCGACGTAAAGTTGTTGTGTCTGCGAAGGGCTCCGAAGGTTCTCCGGTTCGATTGTGCATAAATGCCCAAACAATCGCGACTCGAACTATATACATATATATATATATATATATATATATATATATATATATATATATATATATATATATATATATATATTGCAAAAGTCGATTTGGTCACGCACTCACTCACATTTTAAAGCTTCGAAAAAAAGAGAAAGATCGGTTGACATCATTCTGCGAGCCTCGACTTTTTCTTATATCGAGGCTCTGCGATCGTTACCGGTCGCTTGCTCCATTTACTTCCGCACATTCGTGTGCCCTGCCCCGTCGTGAAGGAGAGGAAAAAAGGAATCTACATGCGGATTTCGGTAAAAATAAGATACCTCATTGGTGAGCTTTTTTTTGTGATCGGTTGGGGGGATGGAACGCTTCAACTATATTATGCCAGGTATCCCATTTTAATCTTACACCTGATTTATCTCGAAAAATACTGCTCCGATCAAGTATTGAGTATAATAAAACTTTTAAGGTTCAAAGGGGGATGTGAAAAAAAAAAATTTGTCCAAAATTCACAATGGCGACGTTAAGATGGCCGACATGTTTTTTCAATGGGATCATACATTTTTCACCAAAATATTTATCAGGCCAAAAGTAACAACTTTTGTGGGAAAAGGTATTTGATGGCGTTCATAATTTTTAGGTTAGAATACCATTTTTTAGCCGAAGTGACGAGCCGCAGAGACCTCATTTTTGTTTGGGTTATTGAACAAACCGAAACAAACCCACACCTACACACACATGCACACTTAACCTAGGGTTGTTGAAGACTTTTCCTCCTCGTGGTACATTCTGGATAGCGCTAGAATAGTTTAAAAAAAATGGTATTCTAATAAAAAAAATTATGAACGTCATCAAAAAACTTTTACAACGAAAGTTGTTTTATCCTGACAAAAGTTTTGGTGAAACAAAGTTCGAGATACTATTTTAAAAATACATTTTAGCCATCTCAACGTTCCCCTTTGAACCCCAAAACCCAAACAAACTCAATACTTCATCGAGGTAGTATTTCACGAGATAAATCAGCTATAATAGATTATAATTATATATATAATAGATTAAATAATAACATATATAATAGATAAAAATGGGACAACCGGTATAGAGTATATTTATATAATATATATACAGGGTGTTAGGAAGGTCGATGTAAACCCTCAAGGGGGTGATAGGTCACCTCGTTAGAAACATGTCTAACCTACGTTACCTTAGTCCAAAGTCTAAGGATTTCGAGTTATCACGGTAAGTATGATTTTTGGAAAAAAATCCAAACTTAGCTACTAACTCGTTGACCTCTTATGTTAATGTTATTTGAAAAAAAATAGCATTAACATAAAAGATATTTTTTATTATTCGACAAGTTTTTAATTATTCAACACGTCCCATTTAGTTAGGTGTCCAGATAAAGATGATTGTATTGGGGTTTGTCGATTGAATACACATTAAGGGGTTGTATACAGTCAGGAGGCCCCAAAAGATCGATTTTTCAAAAAAAAATCTTGAGAAGACCTTTAAATCTATTAACGTAAAGCATTGTACACATATTATGGTAACTTTTAACTGTATTTCAACATTTTTTATTTGTAAAAATTAATATTTTGAAAGCTGTTATAACTGATCTCCGGGAGCACGTCTAAAAAAAGGCGTCTTGCGGTGAGCACAATATCTCTGAACTGGATTATCTGAAATGAAAAAAACCAAAAATATTTCGTTAATATAATGGATTATCTTGTTATTAATCGAAGGAATAAGCAAAATAATAATTTTTGACACAATGGCGCCTTCTAAAAAAGATCGATTTTTGACAAAAATTTGGGCCTTAAATTGTTTATAAAATGAAAAATATTTATCGATGAGAAAAAACCTTCGATTAATTACTAAAAAATATACTTGAAAAAATTGTGTTAAAATTTGAGACTGAACGGTTCAGCCGTTTCCGAGGAATCTTGATCACCGACTTTAAAAACACAGTTTTGAGAAAAACGCGTTTAAAGTTTCAAAAGCCCTTTCGAACGCTCTGACACTTCATTATAAATGTGCGTGTAACTTCGAGAATATTCGCCGGATTGAGAAGAAATTTTCTGTATGTGTACTTAAATATATGTACATTACAACCAAAAAATTGATTTTTCAAATATTTTAACTGTATATAACCCCTTAAGCTAAGACGCGAATAAGTTTTTAGTTACCAATTATTGTCTGTTTAAACATTATGAACGAGTTAGTACCTAATTTGGGAAATTTTCGAAAAATCATACGCACCATTATAACGCGAAATGCTTAGACTTTGGACTAAGGTAACCTAGGTTAGATATGTTCCTAACGAGGTAACCTATCACCCCCTTAAGGCCTTGTTAACACCATGTATAATAAAAATATTATATTATATCTACCATATTATATATACTATATTTTCTTTTTTTTATGAATATTTATTCTACATTATTTATTCATATTTGCACGTAATATTTTCTGTTTTCATTACCGACCGTGGTGATGCAGCTCTCGTGTGGGTAATATTCTTCAACAGCTCGTCTGCAACAATTATCAGCAGCGGGTAACATTACCTACGGTCGATAATGAGCAGGCGAGACACTGAGCTCGACTTTCCGACCTTACCGGCGATCGAAAATGCTGGCATCATTCGCAGGTGTATGCCTATATTGAAAACGTGATGGGCGCACAATATTTGAAAAAATGTGTATTATGTTAACATTTTATAATGTGTTTTTAAATATTATGTTTATACTTGCATTTGAAAAACCTGGCTTTGGTATCCGAAATTGAAACTACGTAAAACAATGGTACTTCCCTCAATAGTTTCCTACACAATATGAAAAATTAAAATAATAATTGAGTATTTAATATTTATTATGAATTTTATTGGAAAAATATAAATAATAGTCTTGTTATATTTACGTGGGAAACAATATTCTGCATTACATTTAATTCTATCAACAAAAGTCAACTTTCTTACGTTTGTATATATATATATATATATTAATTATATTATATTTTATATATTAATATTAAAAATTGCATCTTGATTTTGAATAATATTATATATTAGGACAAATAAAAAATTACTTATATATATATTTATATATATATATATATATATATATATATATATATATATATATATATATATATATATATATATATATGAATATAAGTAATTTTTTATTTGTCCTAATATATAATATTATTCAAAATCAAGATGCAATTTTTAATATTAATATATAAAATATAATATAATTAATATGATACTTTTTTTCAAGACTTGACATCTATGTGGCTCATCCAAAAAGATACTTTTTTGGGAATTTTTTTTGAGAACACCAAAAAAGCAATCACAATAAGGTTTGGAGGGTTTATTCTACATACGTTGACGTATAAAAATTGAACATTTATGAAAAAAAATACAAGGTAACGTCTCAGTCGTAGATACACCAAGAGTTTCTAGCCGCTCTGCAGGAAAACGCAGAACTTTTAGGGATCCGCAACCTAAAACAAAAAAAAACAGATTTTGTCATTTACATTAGTTTTGCTCGATAAGTACAAACGATTATTTAAAAATATTGTTTTTTCGCAAAAATACTATTAAGAATATTAAATATGATTAATTACGCTTATGATTATTACCCTAATTATAAATTTGTTTTTCTGTGCTTATTTAGACTCTGGACCGGGATTTTGTTTTCCTTTCATGTCAGTTTTTTTAAACTATTCGCTAGGCCCATTATTTTTGTAGTCACAGCGACAAAGTACACAATTCCATGTTTCCATTTTTATTTCTCTGAAATTCGCATCGTTGAAATGCAACGAAAATTCTTTTCGATTTTCTCCATTTATTTATTTCATTTATTATCCAAAGTCTTAATTCCGAACGTTTCGGTTGTACATTTTCGATAAGAATCCTCGACGAATATTCCAGTAATTCTCGTAGTCCGAAAGTGCCAAAAACATCGGCGATACGAAGAAAAAAATATTGTCTTTGCATCGCGCCGATGCAAACATTCATTTACTTTTAACATTCCACGATTGCCACAATCACATTTCCATACAAGCTAATAATTAAATCCTACCATTGTAGGTTTGAATTACACGTAAACCTGCACGTGCATAACCATCAGCCGAGCCTTACGCAACGTTCCTTTTTTACACACGAATTATCGCGTCAAAATGCATTTACCGGGCGTCTACCATACCGACCGTAGATAACGAATCTCCAAAGTTTGGGGTTGAGGCTTCGAGGTGGCGGTAGTTTCGAAGGTCCTCCGCGGCTCGGCTCGTCAGTCGTGCCAACTCCCCGAGAGTCGTACAAGCCCGGGCAACAGCTAATCGCTGCCGCCCCGTGTAAACACGCTTCGTGTGTCAGTTCGCCGTCTCCCCCGGTCGACATTTCTCCGTCATCACGACATCGTGTGTGGACCGTGTGTGCGTGTTCTCTCCCGTATCACCGTCGAATAAGAGAAGGTAGCGATATTGGGTCGTAAGCGGAAACCAAAGCCGTCTGCCGTGAAAACAAACGCGAGTTCGCCCGAGATTCAATAACAAAAATGTAAAGCGACTCGTCTGCAAAAAGTATCTCGGCGCACCGATAAGACGATCAACGCATCCGGCGCTGCTATTCTGCGAATGAAAAACGACATTGCCGTGTAATTTCGCGAGAATAAAAATAAAAACACTCGACAGCGAATAGTCGGCGAGAGTGCAAGAGATAGCGAAAGAGAGAGAGACAGAGAGAACGAGCGCGAGTTGGCAACCGTTGGCGGCCCGCATTGCATCGCGGCTGCCATTTTCCAGTGTGCCAGCAGAGCTCTTCTCCGCGCGTCTCTCCTCGCATGGTCCTCGCGTGTGTGTCTCTACGTGCGCGCGCGCGCCCCTGTACTTTTCTCTCCGTATTCCCCCCACCCCTGTGTACCGCGTAGTCCAACGGGAGCTGCGATACGAGCGTGTGTGTCGGTGAGAGAGAGAGTGCCTTCAGCCTTTGAGGGCCGCGCGGATAACGTCGCGAGTTGATCCTTACGGAAAAGGAAATAATTCGCGGCCGAGTGTTATTGTTGCATTGTTTCGTCGACTTAGAGCTGAAAATCGCGACCTGCGCCGCGAGGAGGAGGACGAAGAGGATTCCTGCTGACTCGCGAGACTCGAAAGACACGAAGAACGCGGTGGAAAATTCGCACGACGCGGGAGTCCACGTTTGAAACTGGACCGCCGACCAAGGTCAGAATCATTTCTCGTCTTGTGCTCGTACGAACGAGTTAAGAGTCAAACCAACCCCCCCCCCCCTCCCCCTGGATGGCTTTTGCCGCTCGGCGTATTTACCGCGCGTACGTGTGCACCGGTCGCGCGAAAAGGTTAATTCTGACGTAGCGTTGTTTTGCTGTGCGTTACGCGCCGCATCGGACAGTAGCGAAACAGCTGACTTGTCGCCTCGCTGATTAACTTCGTTATTGAGGGCTTAGGATAATATGATTGAACGAAAATCAGGGATTTTTTAGGTCATTAATTTTGAAGGCATAAGTGAGATTGAGAAATCGTTTGGAATTGATTCGTATGTATATTAAGGGGTTACATATTTATCTAGAGGCCCGAAAAAATGGCCGCATTCCGATTTTTTTTTGGTTGATGAAAAAGATGCGTTTTTGACACAAAGGTAAGTATATTGAGAGCTTTAAAAAAAAATTAAATAAAAACATGGCCCCGGCAGATGACATTTTTTCGCCACCTTTGGCGGTGGACACTCTCCACCTTAAACGATCCAGCCGAAATCTGAAAACCAAACGGGTTATTTAAGGTAATAATAAATACGAGTCGTTGACGATCGTTGTTTTTTTAAATAATTTTTTTTAACAACGTGCCGACGATTTTAAACTCGAGTATACAAAATCCATGAAAAAAGTCGTCATTTTTGCGTAACTGTTAAAAAATGAAGATCGATTTGGAAAAAGTGAAATCGTCAACGACCTTTAAATGTTTCTCATAGTGTCTCCTGTAAATTTGGAAAGAATCCATTGAGTGGTTCTCGGGATATGATGTCCACCGACTTTGAAAACAGTGTTTCGAGAAAAACGAATTTGTGGGGCTATACCAGTGTGAACGCTGAAAATTCGAGTGATTTTCGGGAATTTTTTTGAAGAAAAGTACTCGATTAAATTTTTCTGAAAATTAAGAATATATTTGGCTATACTTGACCTATATTACATTTTTTTTTTCATAGAAAAATATTGAGATCCGAGTGACTTATGCACTGCCTTCGGAGGCGCCAAAAAAAAGTTCCTCCACTGCTGACATGATTCCGGCCGATTGAGTAGCTGAAACCGAAAAAGAAAAAAATGTCGTTAAACTAGAAGGTATTTCCTGTACAATGACGGAGGATTTTCGAAAAATATCAAAATCTAACAAAATGGCGTAGTTATGAAAGAAAAGTCTGTTTTCTTGCCTAAAAAATGGTCGTTTTTTTCAATGCCAAATCGTCAATTTTCATCCAATCGAAAATATCCTACGTTATTGTAGAGTTAATATATTCAAGAGTACTCAGTTCAAATTTCACGTCAATCGGATCATTTCTCTGTGAGTTACAATGTCAGCAAATTTGAAAAATCTCATGTCGAGAAAAACGCGTTTGAAGATTTAACTATCGATTTTTGCAAGATAAAATGATATTGATATAAATGATATAAATGATATAAATGATATAAATGATAATGATATTATTGAAAGTATAAACTGTCGAAAAAGGCAAAAAAAAATCGATTTTTTAAAAGTGTCACACCGGTATAGCCCGTTAAAGTTTGAAGTGCGGTGCTGCTGCCGCTCTCCCGACCGAGTATTAGAAGCCCCCGTAACTCATATAATTTTAGGAATATTGTTATGAAATTTTTGACCCGCCTTTGATGTAGCCTGTTAAATCGCTTATTTGGAGATCGATCATTTAAATTTGCAACAAAATATTTTGTAGAATAATGATAATGAAAAATGTAAATTAAAAAAGAATTTTTGCTGCATTCCAACGATGCAAACTTTAAGGCGTTACCCCCACTTGTAGCGCAAAAAAAGGCCTTTTTCATGAATTTTTTAAAAGAAAACTACAAAACTTTTTTAATCGATCAATATACCATCTTAAAGAACCCATCTTGAAGAACTTTCAGTAATTTTTTTATTGAAAAATATTACATTGTTTAGTGGCAAATGGCCGTCAATGAAATAATGTTTTTATATACAGGTTTTGCGGTGACCAACATTGCGGCGAAGTGGATCATCTGAAAAAAAAATGCGGATGGATTTAGTCAAATATAAGTATAAACTAGTCTTTAATCGAAGGATTTTAAAAAATATTCATTTTTCACAAAATGGCGGACAGTCAAAGTTAATGGTTCGATTTTAACGAAAAAAAACGGCCGTTTTTTGGCTATAAAACGGCCATTTTTTTTTCGAAAAAAAAAATCGAACGATTAAAGACTACATTTTTATGTATTAAATAAGCCTGCAACATTTCAAGAAGATCGGTTCATTAGTGTTCGAGTAATCTTGGTCACCGACTTCAGAAATGCCATTTTGAGAAAAACGCGTTTAAAGTTTCTCTTTCAACGCTCTTTCAACGCGGATTCTTCTCTTTCAACGCTCATATCTCAGTCAATTTTGTTCGGATCGACTTGAAATTTCCAGGACATATCCTCAGATACTTGTACTTCAAAAAAATGCAATTAAAAAAATCGATTTTTTCAAAATCGCAAGTGGGGATAACCCCTTAAGACCATGAAAATGAAGAAATAAAGATAAAAAAGAATTTTCGTTGTTTTTCAACGATAAGCCCGAGCAAAGTCAGACTAAATTGATTAGCAAAAAAGGTTCAAGCTGTCGGAATCTCCGGATAATCATCTCGGAGAATCTTGGCGAATTCGATTGCGATTATTTTCGTTCTCGCCCCCTATACTCAACCCATCCACATACTCGATCTCGTTCATCCGCGATGTTGTTAAAGTTTGCATCGTTGAAATGCAATGGAAGTTCTTTTATATTTTCGTTTTTCTTCATTTTTATCATTATTCAAAATCACGTTTGATAGATTCAGATTGTAGGTCTCTAATAAGGATCATTAAAAAGTTCACAGTAGCTATGATACTGAAGTTCCCATCGTTGGAATGCAACGAAGTTTTTTTTTCTTGACTCACCACCGTTTTTTCGGGCCCATTTGGGCTATCAAAATCACTGAAACATTTTTGAGCTTCCTTATTCAACATTTTCTAACCAAAACCTGTTGAAAAGCGATTTTAGGTCATAATAAAAACACAGGAATAAAAAAATCGAGAACTTTCGTTGCGTTCCAACGATGCAACCTTCAGCAGCATGCAGTAGCTTTGATTTGCCGAAAAAAATTCCCAATCGGAAAAAAATGATTTTACGTTGCGTTTAAACGATGCAAACTTTAACATCATTCGTCAGCTCGGCGGAGAACTTTAAAGTGCGCGTCTCATCGTGCACTCGTTCAGGTAGGTAATGAAAATGCACTTCCTTTCTCTCTCTCGATCTACACTTCCTCGTTGAGTCTTTAGCTTGTGTTCCCCCACTCCTTGCTCTTTCAGTGTTTTTGCACATTGTAGCTTATTCACCCGCGTGGGCGAGACGAAAGCGGATCGTTGGATAAATTTAAAAGCCCCTGCCTCCCTGCTCCTTCGCCTCTGTCTCCTCCTCCGGCATCATCTCCCCCCCCCCGCACGTCCCTATAGTGTGCACGATATACACGAGTTCGCCCGTATAGACTCGTTCTATTCAGTTTTTACCGCTTGTTGGGACCACTGTGCAGACTCTCGGCTTCTCGAGAAATCGAAGCGGCTCTCGCGCTTTATAAAACATTATACAGGGTGTCCCAGAACTGAATGCGTTCCCTGAAATGGGGGGTTGGGGGTGAAATTCTGAATCGATTGATATAAGCATGTATGGGTCTCAGATCAACCCCTGAATTATTATTAATTTTTAAAGGCGGGCCAATCAGGTGCGCCCGCCTTTAAAAATTAATAATAATTCAGGGGTTGATCTGAGACGCACACTTGCTTATATCAATCGACTCAGAATTTCACCCACAACCCCCCATTTCAGCGAACGCATTCCGTTTTCGGACACCCTGTATATATACCGGGTGTCCCATTTTCTTGTACCTGATTTATCTCGAAAAATAATGCTCTGATCAAATATTGAATATAATAAAACTTTTATTATTCAATAGGGGACGTTAAAAAAATCTTTGGTCCACAATTCAAAATGGCGACGTTGAGATGGCGACATGTTTTTTTTAAAGTGGGATCATGAATTTTTTTCACCAAAACATTTAACAGGTAAAAACTAACAGCTTTTGTAGGACAAGTTTTTTGATAACGTCATAATTTTTTGGTTAAAATACCTTTTTTCCTATTCTAGCGCTATCCAGAATGTACCACGAGGAGGTAAAGTCTTCAAAATCCCTAGTGTTAGTGTGCGTGTGTGTGGGTGTGAGTTTGTTTGGGTTTTTTCGATAACCCAAACAAACCCAAACAAGGATTAGGTGTCTGTCGCTCGTCACTTTGGCTAAAAATGGAATTCTAACCTAAAAATAATGAACATCATCAAAAAGCTTTTCCTACAAAAGTTGTCAGTTTTGGCCTGATGAATGTTTTGGTGAAAAAGTGGATGATCTCATTTAACACCCAATCCGTGAAGGTATTTGAGGCGCCTTAATCCCATGAACCTGGGTCGTATTCGTTTTTGCACCACCAAACCAACAATTGTCAATGAAAAAAATCTGAAAAAATTCATGGTCATCTTTAGGGCGTACTTTTCAAGGGACAATAGGGTTTCTTTCTTTCTTATTTTTAATTTTTTTTTCATTAAATATTAAGCGACCTGCGAAGAAAATGATTTTGGGCAGGACGAAAACGATCCAGGTTCACGGATTGAGGGTTAAAAAACATCCCATGTAGGTTTCGCCAATCGAACCGTAACGGCCAATACTTGGACCAATGTTGGCGGGGCGATGATCGATTACCCAATTGTACGCCAATGCTCGGCTGAGTATTGACTAGCCAACATTGGTTTGCCAATACGAGGCCAATGTTCGGCCAAATATAGACTCGCTAATCATTGGCTTGTCGATACGAGGCCGATGTTTGGCGAAGTATAGACTCGCCCATCATTGGGTTGCCGATACGCGGCCAATGTTCGGCCAAACATAGACTTGCTAATCATTGGCTTGTCGATACGAGGCCGATGTTTGACGAAGTATAGACTGGCCAATCATTGGTTTGCCAATACGAGGCCAATGTTCGGCCAAGTATAGACTCGTACATTATTGGATAATCGATATGAGGCCGATGTTTGACGAAGTATAGACTCGCCAATCATTGGTTTGCCGATACGAGGCCAATGTTCGGCCAAATATAGGCTCTCTAATCATTGGCTTATCGATACGAGGTCGATGTTTGGCGAAGTATAGACTCGCCAATCATGTTTTTGCCGATACGAGGCCAATGTTCGGCCGAGTAACGCATGATCAAACCGCAATTCGTATATTGACGATTCATTGTTTCGCGTCGAAGTCATTGAGAGACGAGATGAATACTTTTTACGAGTCCATTGGACATTAGTCTTAACAACCATACTACCAAATCAATGCACTCATTGTTGGCTGATTCTCGAACGAGCTCATACGCGGTACTCTGCCCATTTTTATGAACCATCCTACACTGACAGAAAAATTCTATTAATATTAACTAACCGCGTCTATTTATTTATTCTTTATTTGAATTAACTAGATTTTTTGTGAAATCAAATTTTTCCTATTGCATTCCATTATTGGAATTATTCATTTTGAATATGTTTATTTATTCAAATTAAACTTGAACTAATGAACAAATGGTCTGTCTTTATTGGAACACACATATTAAAGGGTTGTGGGGGTAGAGAGGGTGGAGCGAGAGGAATTATATATATATATAGGTTAGATTTGGAAATTCTCCAACATGTCAGTCGATAACACTCTCTAATTATCACGATGATATTAACTAATTGATATAGTTTATGCGATACTAATAATGATGAGAATCCATTTGGTCTCTTATGGCATATCTGCGATTCAAATGTTACGAGCACTCGGTAGCATAGGGGCAGCGTGCTTGGCTATGAGTAGGTAGGTTCAAGGTTCGAGTCCCATATAGGTGAAATATTTTCTTCGAACTAATCGTTTCGAAAGACCAGGTAATGACGAATTACAATACAAAAAGAATCAATTTTTTTTTTTGGCAGTGCAGGACCAATTTTGGTGATCTATATCGGGTCACAATTATCCGCCAAGACTCGGTCGATAATCGGGCCAAGCTCGAGTGCCAATGATGGCAATCTTGACGGGGACTGATTGTTGGCCGATTCTCGAATGAACTCCTACGCGATGCTCGGCCGATTCTCATAAGCCATTCTAGGGCCAATATTGATTGCGAATATCGGGCCGCTCTTATCATCCGAGGCTCGGTCGATGATCGGGCCAAGCTCGAGTGCCAATGTTGGCAGGCTCGGCGTCGCGCATCGGCCGATCGTTGGCCACTACCGATCACCCTACATGGGATGTTGGCCATGTTAACGTCGACATTTTGAATTTTGGTCCGAAAAATATTTTTTTCAACGTCCCTTTTTGAATCCTATAAGTTTTATTATACTCAAAACTTGATCGAAACAGTGTTTTTCGAGATAAATCAGGTGTAATATTAAAACGGGTGTAAGATAAAAATCATCTGATTTTGGTTTTTCGCATGCAATTTCTACAAATAATAACTTTTTTTACCCGCTTAAAAAAAATACTCTTGGTTATTTGTTTTATATAGAAAAGTCTTCTTTTTAATTTTAAATGTTAAGGAAACATTACATTACGAAAAAAGATCTTATACAGAATTTTCATACAAACAAATTTGAACATCTGGCTGATGGCCTGCGGCGTCAAAAAAATGTACTACGCATAACATGCCAATTACTTTTAAAAGTTGCTCGGTCATTGTCGATTCATATTATTTGTAGAAATCGCATGCGAGAGATCAAAAGCACATTAGAGGACCATAAGCAGATTATTTTTTTCAAACAATAACATGAAGCTCAAAATCTCGAAAACCGTGGAACTTGTACGATGAGAAGCAGATCAGAAGACCAAAAGCAGATTATTTTTTTCAAACAATAACATGAAGCTCAAAATCTCTAAAACTGTGGAACTTTTGATCTGACCTATGACAGTTGCAGGATTATTCATTCATAACAGGACACCCTGTACACACACACACACACACACATATACAGGGTGTCCCTCTTATCTCTGCCACCCGAAATAACTCGGTAACTATCGACGTCACAAAAAAATGTTCCAGACAAAAGTTGCACGATGTGAAGGGGGCCATCAAATGCGACCATTTTTTTTTTCATTTCGGTGAAGGCGCAGACGCACAGCGAAGGTCACCTCCACTTTTTTAAATGGAATGGTA
Source organism: Ophion ellenae (assembly GCA_963210295.1). NCBI lineage: Eukaryota > Metazoa > Arthropoda > Insecta > Hymenoptera > Ichneumonidae > Ophion > Ophion ellenae. The sequence goes on along the minus strand of OY723393.1, from coordinate 32,977,678 downwards.
CATTTTTTTCAACCATCTTGCGAAGCACCTCAAGCCACATAAAAACATTAGAAGGTCAAAGTCGTTCAAGGTCATTCAAGGTCGTTCAAGGTCACCTATTAAAATGAAATACAAATCTAAATATCTCGGATCACTACCAAATATTTGGTAGTGATCCGAGATATTTACATTTGTATCATCGCTATTGACCTTGAATGGCCTTGAATGACTTTGACCCCCTAATGTTCTTTATGCGGCATCAAGTGCTCCACAAGATGGTTGAAAAAAAATGTACCATTCCATTTGGAAAAGTGGAGGTGACTTTCACTGTGCGTCAGCGCGCCTCCACCGAAATAGAAGAAAATTGGTCGCATTTGATGGCCCCCTTTACACCGTACAACTTTTGTCTGGACCATTTTTTTGTGACGTCGATAATTACCGAGTTGTTTCGGGTGGCAGATATAAGAGGGACACCCTGTATGTGTGTATATATATATATATATATTTGTGTAGACGTATTTTTCGCCAATTGCAGATGCACCAACGTAGGTATATTAGCAACCAACTCGACCGCTACCGGAAGTATTTCTCAATTAAGCGCATTGTTGGCGAACTTCACCTTCTGGTTCGGTCCCTCTAGCGAGCCGGTATATATAATCGTCGTGTATATTCATTCGTATTCCATTCACACGATGAATTCGCGTTCCCGGCCCCCGTGCAGTACAGCGGGTCTCTTAGAGCCGTTGTCCTATCGCACACCGCACATATAAATCGGTTATTTCCCACAAAGCGAGACCGAACCATTTTGAGAATGTTTGGCAAACGCGCGCGTGACCCGTGTGCGTCTCGTCGCCAAAAAAAGAATTGTCGAATGGTGAAAAAAAAAAAAAATACAGGAAAAGAAAACAAAAACGTGCCGTAACAAAGTGAAACCGTGTGTATGTAATTTATAGTCTGCAGGTCAGGGGACATGTCGAGCGGGGAATTTGCGACGAAACTTCTGTACATTGTTCCTGTGGGGGATTATAGGACAAGGGGTTATAGGAACAAGGATACGTGATATGATCCCGGTATAATGTTCGCGTAATCTCCGTAGCGTAAATTTGTCAAAGAAGATGAGATCGAAGTTTTGCATCGTTGGAATGCAATGAAAATGATTATTTTTCGATGGCTCGAATTTCTTGCGAATCCTCGTTACGAAAATCGGCATTGACGATATATGTGGCTCCTAATTCTGACCACGCAGTCTTCATATTTGACCCAAAATGAGACTTTTTTCGAAAGTGGTGAAAATAATTCGACCCTTAAGGGGAGAAACGGGGGTCTTAAAGTTTATATGAAACAATGTATTTTTTGGTCGGTTTGGCTTGAAAATTGGTATAAATACACTCCAATGCAAGTAATTAAGTCACCACACCACGGTTCGTGCGCGGTACGGGGGTGTATTTTTCGTAATTATTTTCAAGCAAACGATGAATGGATTTTTCAAAATTAATACTCATAGTCGATATATACACATAGAAGACTGTATACAAAGTTTTGTACGCGAATCCAAAGTATAGTTTGCGGTGTACGCCGCTTCCAAGACGACACCCCGACGAAATTGCTGCTCGGCGGTTGACAGCGATTAAGCCATACGGTTCATTTGAAAAATAAAATAAAAATATATTTAGAAACTAGACATATAGGTTTCCGGCATCACGTAGGGGAATTTCGATATCTAAAAAAATGGCGGAACAGTGCATTTTATTTCCGATTTTCATGGGAAATTTTCATCGTTCATAAAAAAAAAAAACAGAAGGGCCCTTTATAAAAAAAAATGCCTACGTGGTGCCATAGAAAGTGCATTTTCGAACAGTTTAAGGCTTGGCGCATGCAAATCGGATGAATTGTTTTTTTAATATGTTGTCAACCAGGTTGAAAATCGTAGTTTCGAGAAAAACGCGTTCACAGCCGCACATTTGCCGCTCAGCGCGGTCGTGCGCTTCGAACGGTTTCACACAAAATACTGTATCTACGCCAATTTCACAAATATCTTTAAAAAAATTGGTGAGAGCATTTTTAACAAATTAATCTTCCAGAAAATGAAGAAAAAAATGACAAAATTTTTTTTACCGTGAAGTGGTGCCTTAAACGTGTATTTGTTTGGGTTTTTTTTTTGTGTATTTATGCGAACCCAAACAAACACAGTTGAGGGGTTAAAAGTACTACTTGATTGTCTACACGCACCGAACTTCGAGGAAAACATATAGTTATATATAAAATAAATTTGGTAAGTTTCAAGTTAATCTGGTCAAAAACTATGTTTCCTCATACAAACGTTAACACTCCCGTTTAACCCCCTTAAAGGTCAAATTTTGGAAATTGCTGAAATACATGTTTAATTATTTGTACTGTAGTGTACTTGTGCCAAGTTTTAAGTAAATCTGACAAAACCATATGTTGTCTCATATAAACTTCAACACCCCCTTTAACCATCTTAAGGGTCGAATTTTAGATTATGCTGAAATGCCGATTTAATTATTTGTATTGTAGAGTATTTACGCAAAGTTTCAAATAAATCTAACAAAAAATATGTTGTCTCATACAAACTTCAACACCCCCGTTTAACCATCTTAAGGGTCGAATTTTAGAAAATGCTGAAATACCGTTTCAATTATTTGTATTGTAGAGTATTTACGCAAAGTTTCAAATAAATCTAACAAAAAATATGTTGTCTCATATAAACTTTAACACCCCCGTTTAACCATCTTAAGGGTCGAATCTTAGAAAATGCTGAAATACCGATCCAATTATTTGTATTGTAGAGTAATTACGCAAACTTTCAAATAAATCTAACAAAAAATATGTTGTCTCATATAAACTTTAACACCTCCGTTTAACCCTCTTAAGGGTCGAATTTCAGGAAATGCTGAAATACGTGTTCAATTATCTATATTGTACAGTATTTACACCAAGTTTCAAGCAAATCTATCAAAAAAATATATCGTTTCATGCAAACCTTAAAACCCCTGTTTCACCCCCTAAGGGTCGCATTGCGTTTTTACCACTCTTGAAATAAGTCCCATTTTAGGTAAAATATAAAGGCTGCGGGGTCAGAATTAGGGGCCACAGATATCGTAATATCCCCCGAAAATCCATCAAAAATTTTTCCAGTCGCTCGTTTAGAGATCTATAATTTAGATGTGGAAACAGTGTTTAGTAAAATAATGAAAATGAATGTCCAAACTGCAAGACCATCAAAAAAGGGAAAATAAAAAAAATTGGGCAGTTGGGAAAAAATCGATTTTAATCCGGCGATGCAAGTCTCGAATCCTGGAGAAGCAGAAGAAGAGAGGGTAAAAGTGAAGGAGCTCTCTTGCATTGCACCGTAGACTGAGGTGCGCTCGCGTAAGATCTGCTTACTCGTAACCCAATTGCCTTGACCAACATACACTTACGCAAGCGATAATGTACGTCCTCATACACGCTATATATATATATATTTATATGCAATACGAAAAGGCAACGTTACAGCAAGCAAAAGTACCGACGGTCGCGCGGGGGGGGGGCGTTTACTTACTACATACATAAACGAGTACAACGTAAAACCGCAGACTAAAAATTCATGCGACACCGCAGCGTGTCAATGTCGCACGAATTTATTGCAACATCGATTTAAAAAAAAAGTCCGCGCACGAATTTCCCGACTTTTAATCGTGCCCATTGCGGATATCGATAATATCCTCGATACAAAGAGTTCGCCTCGTGTTGAAACTTTTTTTTCCTTTTTTTCTGCGTTTTTTTTGCTCATTTGTTCGTAAGTACGAAACGCCAGCCATTCCTGTGTAAGAAAATCACAAGGAAAACCTGTTATTTATCCAGTAATTGTATACCAACCATTCTCTTCCTCTGATAATAATTGGATTCGAGTGTGATTCCCACGAGGATTACATAAACCATCATCGTGCTGCCGTTGAATGGCGTATCAATTTTCTTTTTTTTTTTTTTTGCGGCACAGTCGCTCATATCTACGCCTGGAGTTGCTTGTATGTGGTCGGCTCACGGCGAAGGTGCTTAGCTTTGTGACAAACATTGATGTTTGTTTAAATACGACATTCTCGGTTTTTTAAGTATTCTTTTTTCAATTTATTTTTATTTTTTTCGACAAAAAAACCAAATGCCATGTTCAAACAAATATACAAATTTATATAGACAATTTAATTAATTTGTTATTAAATCGAACGTATTTATTATTGGAGTATGGATTGTTTCATTAATATGTTATGGGGTTCATTTATGTTCTGGGAAATTATTTTTCTCTTTGAAATGGAACACCTATATATATATATATATATATATATATATATATATATATATATATATATATATATATGTGTGTGTGTGTTCCATTTCAGAGAGAAAAATAATTTCATAGAACATAAATAAACCCCATAACAAACAATGAAACAAATATATATATATATATATATTCAAACTTCAATGTCATTCTCACACGATGTTGAAGTTTGCATCGTTAGAATGCGACGAAAATTTCGATTCATCATTTGCTCCAATTAATTTCTTTGGCAAATGTTAGCTAAGAAAATCCCTCAATAATTTTGTTACTTCCCTATTGAGAGATCTTTGATGTAAATCTGTAAAAAAAATTCGAAATACAGAAAAGAAAGGAATAAAAATATGAAAAATATCATCCGTCCATGCTACATATCTACATATCGAGACTATGAAAATTGCCCAAACGTTTCCACGTACTCCTATTCAAAATCTACGATCTCAATTTGCAAAAAAAGGCTTTGGGAAATTATAAAAATAGAAGAAGAAAAAAATATATCGTTGCATTCCAGAGGAGCAAACTTCAACTTCATTCGTTGGAATGCAATGAAAACTAATTTGTTCTACCGATAAAATTTCTGTTGGCAAATTTTGCCTAAAAAAATCCTTGAACGATCTTTTTTGGAGGTGTTTATAATAATATTTACAATCTGAATAGGCAAAAAGTAATTTTCATTGCCATTAAAACGTGGTAATCAAAAACAACTTTCATTGCTGTGCAAGGATGCAAACTTCAATACGATTTCATATAAATATCTAGAGAGACAAACAAAAGAAAAGAATAAATGAAGCATATATAATAAAATATACGAGAATAAATAGAATATCGCGTTTTTATGATTGCATCTAGTCGAATTAAGGGCGAAAAGTGTGTGTGTGTGTGTGTGTGTGTATATATATATATATATATATATTACACTGGGGGAAAAAGTACGCAAAAACCTTTCAAAATAAATGGCAAGGTTCCTCCTTTACTTTGTACAGTGTAATATACATTATCTATATATATGCAATACAAATTAATTGTTTCTACTGATTATTTTTCTTCTGGCAAATTTCACCTACAAAAATTCTTGGACCATATTTTTGGAGGTGTTTATATTAATATTTACAATCTGAATATGCAAAAAGTAATTTTCATTGCCATTAAAACGAGGTAATGAAGAAGAATTTTCATAGCATTACAACGATGCAAACTTCAACACCATTTCATATAAATATCTGGAGAGACAAATGTTGGATCAGAGGATAAATAAAACATGTATAATAAAATAAATCAGAATAAATAAAATATAGCGTTTTTATGATCGCATCTAATCAAATGGAGGGCAAAAAGTGGGTCCATTATTACCGACTACAAATATATATTCATATTACAGTGCGAAAATAAATGGCAAGTTTCGTACTTTATTTTGTCCACTGTAACATACATTATATATATATACACATACACACACACACACATATAACCCATACGCACGTGCGTATAGAGAGGAGCGTACGGTAAACGTCACAGGGTCGAGCTGTGGCAATAAACCGTGCAATGAATAATAAATGTAACCGCGCGATAATACACACAGGTGTATAATAACGCGTGTTACGCTTATCCCACACGCGAGTCTTCTCGCGTTCGTCTACGGAATACACAAACACTCGAGTGTGTATCCCGATTCTTATCGGATGAAATAAGAAAGGGGGCACAACCAAGGTATATCCACATACGTATACACGAAGAAAAGTCGACATGCATATTTATACACGGATGAACATTATTCCTGCTGCTGGAGACTTTCGATATACACAACATAACAAAGCGACCTCCTCGGCTGATTTTTTTCAATCACCGCGCGCGAAAGATTTCCGATCGGATAAGCTTCGTGTGTTTGATCTCAGCACAGGGCAGCGGAGGGGGGGGGGGGGGTTGGCAATAACGGTCCTGTTTATTCTTATTATGCGTGTACTTCTTCACGAAGGATAATACACCCACGCGTAGGTCTCGCATTGCGAGGCGATGAGTTTCGCGAGAGAATTTCGAAACGTCAGGATCAAGATTTATCCGATAACGATGATGCCTCGACGTCGTCGGACACGTCGAGAGGATATGAACAGCGACCCAGATACCCACGAGGTAAAGGCATGAATCTCTCGGCTCTGCTTCATTTTTAATTTTTATTGTTTAATTAAGTTTTTGTTGATTCAATTTTTATTTAATTTTTATCGTCATTAAGGATAAGTGTACGGAGAGTGAATTTTTTTTATCTACTGATGAAAATGATTTTTTTGTCGACTACTAAAAGACATTTATTTATCTTTTTGTCTACTAACAAAATATTTATCTATCTTGTTCGTCTACTGATAAGAAATTTTCTTTTATCTTTTTTGTCTACTGATAAAAAATATTCATTCATCCTTTTTGTCTACTGATAAGGAAGATTTATTTAATTTTTTTGCTTACTGATAAAAAAAGATTCATTGAGATCAACTAAATGCATTCAGTGGTTTTTTTTTTAATTATAATTGAATTCAGACATTTATTTCGAATATATTTTCTAAATTTAAATCAAGCTCTATTGAATAGCGTTGAAAAATAAAAAAATGTATACGCTTCTAATAATTTCGGTATTTGGCATTATTTACTCAATAAAATATTTAGTCGTATATGACTATATTTAATTTTTTAAAATTTATACTGACTCGTATAGTGTCTAATTTGATTATATTTGAATTAACTAGCAAATTCACGAACGCAGTAGTACGGTCTGTGGCCGTCGTGTGGCGCGGGCCCGATGCTTCTCCCGCAAGCCGTTTGTAGTCCGAGCGAGCATGTAACGAGGTCCGCGAACGTTGGCGCGATTTTCCCGACTCCCTCCGGTTGGTCGAATGAAAATTGGGCAATGGAGTAAAATGTATTTCGATCGGATTCCGCGGATGTAAACTTGATCGTGCGAGTGCATGATGTTGAAGTTTGCGTGATGTCGAATCCGCTGCATGGTCATGCGACCACGATGAAAATCGCACATCTCCGTGCAGCCGTGCCGAGTTTAGATTTGATTTAGCAAAGCGGGGAATCGAGTTCGCAAATTCAATTGAGCACACCTCGGGAGCTTATCGTTATATCTCTGGCTGTCTGTCTGTCCAGTTTATCGCACTTTCTCGTATCCTTGCGTTCTACCGATCGCCATTTCTGTATCTCGCTGTTTGCCTTTCTAGCCCTCTCTCTCTCTCTCTCTCTCTCTCTCTCTGATTTGCTCCTCTTCTACCTCTTTACTTCCGTCTCTGGCCTGGCTCCTACTCTCCGTGCTCTCTCACACGAAGCTACAACTTCGTTTATTCAACTCGCCTGCATTCACTCCGAAATCCGGCATCGATCGGATGCCACTAGGCAGCGGTTCCGCTAAACTTTAGGCATTCGTGTACGAGGCTCGCAGAGACGGAAAAGCTGGGTCTATGCGAAAACTATTTTGGTGACCTACCTGACGTTTTCACGTTTCGTTTTTTTTTACTTTGTTTATTTGGATAGAGCATTTTTTATGGCTTTGAAGTTTGCATTGTTGGAATGCAACGAAAACTCTTTGTTATGTTACTATTTCCTTATATTTATTGTTACATTTGATTTTTTCCCGAGATTTTAATTGTAGATCTTTGAAGAAGTATCGTAAGAAATTGTTGTGGGATTTTCGTGGCGAAAAACACGAAAAAGAAATTCGGGCAATTAAAAGAATAAAATTTCATTGCATTCTAACGATGCAAACTTTAATTTTACAATTTTCGAATATACTTTCCATTTTATTTAGCATACAACAGTTTTATTATATAGGGTTTTTCGTATAGTTATTTGTTACTATATATATTATATAGTATAGGTATTAATGATTCACTTATTGTTTACTATTAATTATTTTAATTTAATCTTAATGCGTTATAAATTACTAATTCTCGATAAGAAGTAAATATCCACTTGTGTATATATAGTATAGTATGTTTCCCCATAATATTTACGAATTAAAATAAATTATTATTTTTATTCATCAGTACGTCTTTTTGGGCTTGTTACTGACCGATTGGCCCTCTCCTTCCAGTCCAACTTCCAACCCTGAGATCGATAATATAATAATAGTTTTTTCTTCTCCTGTCCTACAAAGTTCAAGCTATTTAAAAGCCGCCGATAAAAATTTGATTCCTTCGAGTGAATCGTGTGAATCAGAGATATACTCCACGAGGAAAGACGTTGAAGTTTGTATCGTGGGGACGCAACGAAAATTAATTTGTTTGCATCGTCAGAATATGTTTTTGCCGGATTTGGGCCACAAAAATCACTCCAACGTTTTTCAGGATCCTCATTAAAAATCTACATCTCAAATTGGAACGAAAATATTTCCGTTAATATTAAAAATAAAGTTATAGGAGAAGAAAAAAATACTTTTCGTTGCATTCCAACGATGCAAACTTCAACACCGTCCACGAGGACTCGTGTTCATTGCAATAGGATGGTCTTGATGTTTTCACTTTCGGACTGCAAAGAAAATTCTTTTCACAAATATCTTTTTTATCCCCCAAAATATTTCTTGCAATATTAATTTATAGAATAAAAAAAGAACGTTTGAGTGATTCACGAAGCGCAAAACTTAAAAAAAGTATTACATAATATCTCACTAATCATGTCTTTTAAATTGAATTTAAAAATTCAATTGAATTAAACAATTTAATTGAATCTAAAAATGTAATTGGATTTAAAAAATAATTGAATTAAAAAATTGAATTGAAGTAAAAAAATTTAATTGAATTAACATTTTGCAATTGAATTTAAAATTTGCCATCTCTCCAATCATGTCTTTTGAATTGAATTAAAAATATTAATTGAATTGAAAAATCAATTTCCGTTGTCTTCCATCGATGCAAACTTCAACATCGTGGAATAGGGGCCCGAGAAGCTTGACGCAAAACGCGTAGTCCGTGTACAGGACTCGGTGGAGTACCGTTCGTTCGGCAGGTTTATCGAAGGAAAATAGAAACAATTCGACGAAAGCTCGTGCGTATGGACCGGTTTTCCCTGTTCGGGGGAACTCCTCGGTTGTCCAGGGAGTGCGAAAAGTTCTGCGAGGTGATACTTTTTTTTACGACCATCTCGCCACGGTCGTCCTGCAGTGTCGCGCGAACGACTCCAACAGCACGGAAATCAAAGAAAACTTACGGGCTGCAACAGATCTATTGGCAATAATTCCAGAATACGTTTTTTTTTTCATCCACCCCCCACACACACATTTTTTAAGCCACGCGAGCTGATATAATTGGAACTCGATGCGCGTTAGAAAAAAAGTTCTATCAAGTGGATCTTAGTTTCTACACGGTGGATCAAGGGGGGAGA
>OY723393.1:32913303-32967799 GCA_963210295.1 Ophion ellenae | reverse complement strand
CCTAGGCGACAAGTACATACGTTTTACTCCCACGCAAACTCGCGTATCCACCACGTGCTGTCTCACCGGTACTTTAAACTCGCCTCTACCCAGACGCCGAGTCCGTTGGGCGCCTCATCGTCACACAGACGGCCCCCTCGATACTCGACACTCGGACTCCTCAGACGTCACTTCGCACTCGCGAAAATGGACTTACGTACCTGGCACGAGAAATTCGTTGTGTACCGTCGTTTCTCAGCGATTAGGCAACTGTGCGTGATTTTGTTTCGCTTTTTTCCCCTTCCAATTGTTCCTCGCTTGGTACTCGAGTAATGTTACATTCGGGTGTTCTACGTGCAGTGCTCGGCCGGGGATTCTCCGGATGATTAAAAGTGCGGTTGATATTCTTGAGGTGTGTACAAGGTGTTTCGATTTTTTGCCAACCGGAAGGAGAGAAGGCTCGTGGTAAGTGACGTTTGTTTGGGATTAGAAAGGATTTTGATGTGTATTTAGATCAGGTGGAAAAACACGTGCGCTGAATCGGGGAAAAAACACTTTTTTTTCGTAGGCATTTTTTCAACGTGTGTCCCGCTCTGTTTCGCAAAAGCTCCCCCGCGAGAGGCCCTCGTAGCCGCGAGGCGAATGAAAATTTCGTACTCTCGCGAAAACTTCGGGCGCGGGGCGCGCGCTGTCCGGGGGAAAAGAAAAATCAGCACTTTTTTCCGAGCTCGACGCGATAGGGCCCACGTCGGAGGTAGCTATAATTTGATAGGAGTGAGAACGTATCAGAGGGAATGCAAACTGAGAAGAAGTTATTACGCGAAGCGATAGCGCGCTATATCGCTTTTGGATTTGAAGAAAAGAATAACGTTTGCATTGACGTTGGTAAAAAGGAGGAGAATAATTGACTGTGTTATTTAACAATGAGACAAGTAGGGATGAAAATTCTGAGAATTAACAGAAAAAGTTTACTTGCGAGCGGTGGAAAATAATTTCTTTGTTTTCTGGCAGGTAGATATTACTTTTCACTGGCTTACAGAAAGGAGAGAAAATGTACGATGCAATTATGACATTAAGGGGCCAGTCCACTTTGCAGCCACAAAAAAGGGTATTTTCGCGATTTTTTTTGAGGATTTATAAAAGATTTGAATATAAAAGTTGTCGGGCTTGATAAATAAAGTCTTGAAATACATTTTTAAAAAATTATTTATTTTTAACGCGGTCCTCTAGTTTCTCGGCTGTTTTTTTTCGGCTTTTTCAATAATTTTTTACGGGTAAAGCATCGAAATAATCAATCTCATTGGTTTTGCATAATCTTTATTAACATTTAAATAAGCTTTACAAATTTTTTGGCTTTTTCAATAATTTTTTACGGGTAAAGCATCGAAATAATCAATCTCATTGGTTTTGCATAATCTTTATTAACATTTAAATAAGCTTTACAAATTTTTTGAAGTCAAAATATATAATAGAATAAAGGTTATAGTGGCCGACAGGAAGACATCAAGTAAAAGAGGTGCTTGACGGTGACCAAGATTGCGGCTGTTCTGCTTATCTGAAATCAAAAAACCAAACGGCATTTTAATCTTCATATTTAAGACTAGCGATTGAACTAGGGTGAATTCTAAATTACAAAAATTGACTTTTTTATACACTTTTGAAAATTACATTCTATTTTTTACTCATTTTTTCTTAAGTTTTTCGCTCGTACAAAAAAAACTATCGAAGCAATCATGATAATCCTAGTTCAATCGCTGGCTTATAACATATTAAAGATGCTGTATAAATTTGAACAAGATCGGTGCAGTAGTTTCTGAAATATCGTGGTCACCGTTTCGAAAAATGGTGTTTCGAGAAAAACGCGTTTGAAAGTTCGCGCATGTGATTTATACTAAAAATTTCATCTCACCGTCAATCTGCTATGCCTGGACCATACAATAGGCGTTTCTCTTCATCTTGGAAGTCACGCAGAGCTGCTCCGTCTTCCCTTTTCGCGATTCGGGCCTGTTTTACAACATCACTCGTGCGCCTTTCTGAACGGTCGATCCGAGAGCTATCACGCTGTTGAACATATCCTTTAGCTTGTGGGCCGATTTTCACTCCCATGGTTTCCAAGGTCTTCAGGATAGATTTGAATCCTTCGTTGAAGATTATGACAGCGAGAAACGTGGCGATTTCAACGACTTTTGGCCCAGAATGGAGGTGCTTCGGAGCAAAAGTCCAGATTAACGAATTGAGCGACTCGTTATTATTTTGAGTTTCCGCTCCCAGGCATCTGCTTAACAATTCTTCTTTGGATAAATCCTCATAAATTGGCTTTATAACTTTTTGAACTGCTTCAGAAAAAGGCGGTTTATTGTGTTTGAATTGCTCAGCCTCTCCGAGAAGCTCATACCCTGCTCCGTTTCAGGGCCGTAACCTGTGAACCACTTCGAATATCGAAAAATCCTTTGGCACACATTTTCTACACATGTTGTAGATGAGATTTATGAAGAAAAAAAAATCGATTTTTTCGACCCGAGAAACTAGAGGACTGCCTTATGTACAAAAACTATAGTTTAACGTAACGCCTCAAAAAAAGGTGGGCCAGGTAGCTCCATCACAACTCGGCAATGGCTTGTCTGAAACAAAAAATCAAAGTCCATTAGATTCAGTATAACACCAGCCACAAAATGACCCACGGATATAAAGTTTTATCAAAAAATAAAAAAATGGCAGATAAAAAACGAAAAAGTATTCAAAAAACGCGTTTTTCGGCAGTTTTTCGCAAAAAGAGTAAAAATCAAAATTTTAAAACCATCGAGAGTCATCTCGTTGCGAATCATGTTTACAATATGTGGTTGAAATTTCAAGAGAATCGGTTTATTAGTTTTAGAGATACGATGGAGCTAGATTTTGAAAACGATGTTTCGAGAAAAACGCGTTTGAAATTTATACTACGAAAAACTCTTACCTAAACTCAATCGGCAATTTCTGCACCGTACAAAATCCCTTCTGATTGCTCATCATCGTCGATTTCTTTAAGTCTTGCTTACATTCGATTTTTTTCAATGTTCAAAGTGGACAGGCCCCTTAAATTGCGATGTAAAAAATAATCAGTAATACAATAATACTAATAATAAATAACGTAACGTAATATCGTAATACGTATAATAAGAAGCAATGAATAATCATTTTGCAGTTGCAATGCAATTTAATTACATTCAATCGCTTTGTGACAGAATAGTAAGAAATAAAATAATAATAATAACGTATAACGTAACGTAATATTATAATACGTATGAAAATGATAAATAGTGAATAATTATTGTACAATGCAGTTTAATTCCATTAAATGGCATTGTGAAAAATAATAATTAATAACGTAAAGCAATATTATAATACGTATGACAATGCAAAAAATTGAATAATTGTTTATTAAGTCAGTTATTACAAGATTTTATTTAATGAAACATAATAAGCAATAATATAATCATAATAAATAACGTAACGTGCGTACGTATAATGATGAGAAATAATAAATAATTGTTTGACATTGCAATTTAATGTTGTTAAACTGTCATTGTATTAAAAAATATAAAATAATAAACCGTTGTATTACAATTCAATTTAATGTAATGTAATATAATATAAAATAGGATGATTAACTCTTCATAACTCAACAATGTACACATTTGATGATAGTTAACTTTACGGTGGTTTTTAATGAATGAAAAACACGTATTACTTAGTTTTTGCGAACTTTAATCAAGGGCCTAGTTATAAAGCAATAAATGGAGGGTGACATTGCGTCGTAACATTCCTTTATCATAAATGGAATGCTTTGAAACAGTTGTTTTGCTTGCTGCAGCACAAAGCCATGCCACATTATTCACCCACCGTTTGTCGTTTTGATGTTTTTTTTTCGATCTTTCGTCAACTTTACACACACTCGAATCTTGCAATCTCGCGATAAGTGAACTTCGAATAAATTTTAATTCAACTAACGCCATATAGTTTGCATGAATTGCACTAGAAAACCATATAACGATTATTAGCCCCCGTGTGACATTGAATTAAACAAGAATTGATCGTCCATGTGGGATTTTGTGGGGACTTGGATGGTTTATTACAGAACTGTCAAACGGTGATATAAAGGGTTAAAGTAATAGACTTTATAAAAATGAATATATGATACATAAAAATGAATTTTTTTTTTATTTTACAAATTTCGTTCGGCAAATTTGAGCTACGAAAATCATGGAAATATTTTTTGGCATTCTTATTTGACGATTTAACAACCTCAATCTGCATAATATGATTTTGGATAATAATGAAAGTAATAAATGAAAAAGAATTTACGATGTATTCCAACGATGCAAAGTTCAACCCCATAAAAAATTAAGGGGGGATTGTCTTTTTTTTCGCAAAATTTACCGCTTTTTGGGAATTTTTTTTCGAAGAAAGTATACAACGGAAAACTTGTGAAACTTGGCATATAGTTTTATTGATCTGTTTACTACATACAAAAATTTTTTTAAACAATTTCATGAAAAAATCCGCCTCCCACCCCCCTCGACGCGCGATGGTCCTTTTTTGATGGTGTGCACGATTACAGCCTTCACGTTCATCCTGCAACAAAAACCCAAAAAGCATTTTACTTTAGACACATATAGCTATCGTTCGATGAAGGGAAAAAAAAATTGACGATTTGGTGACGTTTTGAACTTGAAGTATCGATTTTTCGAAAAAAATTGATCGATTTTTTGTTATAAATAAAAAACTATTAAACGTATTGCTTTTTTGCTTCATCAAACGATAAAAGGATGTCAGCTGAGCATTCTGTCCAAATTTGAAGGCAATCGGTTGAATAGTTTTTGAGAAATCGTGCACACCAGTTGCGAAAAAGCTGTTTCGAGAAAAACGCGTTTAAGGGGGGATTTTTTGATGAAATTGTTTAAAAAATTTTTTGTATGTAGTAAACAGATCAATAAAACTATATGCCAAGTTTCACAACTTTTCCGTTGTATACTTTCTTCACAAAAAAATTCCCAAAAAGCGGTAAATTTTGCGAAAAAAAAGACAATCCCCCCTTAACATGCGTTGGATATTTCAAATGACATATTAATTAAAAAACAAATCAAGAATTAATTAAACACAGACTATTCAAATTTATTATAAAAATATGCTTAATTCACCGTTATCTCGATTGATGAAGCAATTATTAATAAAAAAAGAGATTCTTTATGCATAACTGGTTCATTCCTCTTTTATTTCCTTCGATGAATTAGTTATTCGACTACGCGTTGTTTTCCGTCCGAATTGCTTTATCATTATTGCACACGACCAGGACATTCACGATCGTTCGACAGATGGCGTTATTGTGTTACGTTTTATATTTCAAATGACATACTAATTAAACCGCAAATTAATAATTTATTAAATACAGAGTATTCGAAATTATGCGTAAAATGCCCCCAATTTGAGGTTATCTCCGTTCACTCTCATATTTATTGATAACTGCTACATTTCAATTTGATATGCCTCGATTAATTTAATTATTCAAATACGCATTTTCCATCTCCATTGCATTTTCAATATATCACACGATTGTGGCCGGGGGCGGGGTTGTCCGACAAGTGTCGGTTTTACGTTCCGCCGTTCATCGCGTTTCCGTTCGCGCTTTGATTCATCGTCTGCTCCTCGAGCGGCTCACTGACAGCGAAGAAGCGATTCGATCGTAAAAGTTTCCGATCTCTCGTTTCGCAGCTCGGCATCGTGAAAAAATAATCGGCTAACTTTCGTCGGATGTGTTTGGCTTTTCGCCGCCAAATCCCTGCGGATATCTTATCGCAACCTCGCAGACGGCCAATCGCGAAAATCATCGCGTTTGCCGAAAACGACAATGGACCTACGTGGATTCGCGAGCTTTGGAAATCTTAACGGGAATTTTATTTTCGTCCGATTCGCATCGAAAACGTGAAATAAATATTGGCAAAGAAATATATTTTTGGAAGGAATGTTTCTACTGTATTCAAGGGCTCGAATGTCGAAGATTGAATTAAAATATCTACTATTGTTATTATCGTTTGCATCGTTGGAGTACAATGAAGTTTTTTTTTTAATTGGTTTTATTTATTTTTCCTATTTTTTGCTGTGAAAATCCGCAAATAATTGTTCACGATGCTTCGTTGAAGATTTTCAATTGAAATCTGCGAAAAAATGGATATAGTATTGAAAATAAGGAAATGAAGATTAAAAAAAAGAATTTTCGATATTTTCCAACTATGCAAACTTCAACACCATCAAGAAAGACTCCCTTTGAACTGCTTGACGAATTGGGACGTTGAAGTTTGCATCGTGCGAATGCAACAATTCCTGCATTTTTTATTTTTCTATTTTAATCTTTACCCAAAGCCTTTTTTGCAGATTGAGGTCATAAATTTCTATTAAGTACGTGTAGAAATACTTGAATGGTTTTCACAACCTAAAACGGCCAAATCAAATTTGTGCAAGTAAATTTTTTTTTTTCATCATTGCGTTTCTACGATGCAAACTTCAACGTCATGATAAATTCGGTCTCTCAATCGTCACTAACGACATCCGCTCTTAATTCTTAATTATTATTAATATCATTATTGCCTTTTCTATATATTTTTCTTTCTATTCTTACTGCTAGTGATTTGGGGTTATATCATTATTATTATTATTATTTTACGTTTTTGTCAATATTGTGATTATTATTGTTTTTATAGCTGTTACGGTTTTTATTCTCCCTGAAGTTACAGCTATCCGGGGTCATGATGACTATATTCTTATCATCATCAATAATATCAGTATAATAAGAATATTATATACTGGGGATGAGAAGTGGAATATGAAGGGGACTTGATTAATGGGGAAGACCCCGTGCAATGGAATCTACGATTTCAAAGATTAATATTTAATTATTATTTTCATTATTACTATTAAAAAATAATTGAAATAATAATAATAATAATACTATAACATTGTTATTATAACTTTATGTTCAATTGTAATACTCTGTTGAATACACTTGACTATTATACTATTGCTGTTGTCATTAATATTATTATTAGTGCTATTATTTGTCGTCGTTCGCGTGGGCCGACAAACCTCTGGGCCACTTCCCAAATTGAATAATTTCAAAGCTCATTTCCTGCGGCCCACAAAATCACGTTGGGGAGAGTCCATTAATCATGCGAGGTTCGTGGCGGTAACGGGCCGGGGGGCTGGTGGAGAATCAATAAAATCATCACAGTAGATCACGAGGGGGATCGCGAGACCTCGCGCCATATCCCGTCTGTGTTTTTTGCGAAATTTCTCCAATTTCCGTACCGATAGAAAATGGTATACAACGGCACTCATAATTATCGGCTTGATGTAGTAAATTTGGACCAGGGCAGTGTCTGTGCGGGGGAGGAAGAGAGAAGGGCGGGATGGATTTTATACAGATTTAAAAAATTGTATTAGAGGCTAACAAAGAGTTGACATCGTTTTAAACATCCATTTTTGGCTTTCGATGGATTCTCGAAATATAAGATTTCAAAAATATTCCCTCAGAATTTCAAATAGATCCGTTAAAAATTGAGTGTTGTGGGCGATTATAGGTAGGTGTCGCGAATGGCGAACTTTAAATGCGTTGTTCTCGAAATGACTTTTTTTAAATCGGTGACCACATGATGTCGAAGTTTGCATAATCGGAATGCAACGGTAATTCATTCTTTTTGATTGCACACATTTTTCTTCGGCCGTTTTAGACCATGAAAAACACTCGGACGTTCTTTCGTATCCTTATGAGAGATTTACGACCTCAATTTGCAAACAAAAGACTTGGGATAATAATAAAAAAGTGGGAACAAAGAATGGAAAAAAAATCGTTCCGTAACGATGAAAACTTCAACCTGATGGTGACCACGATATCTCGAATGTCACTGCACCAAACAACTTCAAATTTTACAAACTCCTTTTACATATCAAAAATGAGTTTTGAACGTAAGAATTTTTTTTCGATGCAAAGTTTTTTTTTAACGAAAATAGAGATATTTTTTTAACCGAAAAACGATACTGCGCCTATTTTTTCAAAAATCAATATTTTATTGAAACTTTCGTCAAAGCACTGGATAATTTCATGCAAAAACAAACTGCGTCTGATTTTCTTTTATTTCGGATGATTTGTTTCCGAGCAGCGGTGCTCGATAACTATTTTTAATAATTTTTCTTTATTATTAATAAATATTTTTCAATACAAAAATTGCAAAAGATACTTAAAACTATATTCTTTAGACCAGAGAAAAAAAATTGAAAATCTGCACACGTTTTTTAGAAAAAAATCACGAAAACTCTTGGTCCTGAAGTTGACATCATTGGAGCGCAGCAAAAATATATATTTTTTTGCATATTTAGGCTAGCAAAGTCACTGAAACATTATTGAGAATATTTATCAAAAAATTATAACCAACAGCTGCAAAAAAAACTTCCAGATAATAATAAAAATAACGAAACGAAAAAATCAAGAATTTTCGCTGCATTCCAACGATGCAAACTTCAACGCTATGAAAATTTCTATTTTTTCCGGCCACGAGCTAGGTGTAACCCATCAATCAAGAAACTACATTTTCACTATAATTAAATTCTACCAATCCATTTGAAAATGCATCTTCAATAAGTTTTTTTTCTCAATGCCGAGTTGCACAAAAAATGTTTTTCACGAGTGTTTCATATTCGAAATTAAGGGAGACTTTGTCCTTGGAGTGCCATATTTCAGGTGTTTACATTTTATTTTTTTTTAAAGGAAACGAGTAAAGCTTTTTGAGTGCGGTTTTTTTCTTGCTTTTATTCATGATATACAGACCGATAAAAAATTTTTTTTTTTTGAAAAAAAAAAACCAAAATGGCGGCCGTTGCAGCTCCGCGAAAACAGGTCCTCAAATCGCGGGAGGTAAACGGCTGACATCACGGCCCCCCTCTTTGTTGATCTGAAACACAAATTCAAAGCATATTATCAATCTGTGACCCTTTGGTCATGGAATGACGGATGGGTTTTTCGTTTAGTACATATTTCGGAAAATGGCGGCAATTAAAAAAAAATCGAATTTTCGCGTTTTTTTTCGCATAAAAAGATAAATAATAAATGCAAAAATGTATCTATCGAAAAAACGATCCGTCATTCCGTGAAGACATATTTTCTGAGTATGCTCTCAAAATTTCAGGTCGATGTGTTGATTACAGCGGTCAGGAGAATGTCAGCCATTTTTAAAAGCGTGTTTTCGAGAAAAACGCGTTTAAAGTTTTGTAATGTGTTTACACAAGTGTGTTTATAATTACCGCTAATCGGTAATGCCCGGTCCATAGAGGCATCCCTCCTCTTCTTCTAGCTGCTCATGTTGAGCCGCTAACATCTCCCGCTGCATTTCAAGGACAAAGTCTCCCTTAAATCATCTTCATTTCTCCGTCTACAAATAGAATTCAACATTTTTTCCGAGATGCCTAACGTTTTCTGGCATATATTACCTATTACAAAAATGCGCTATATATTCTTGTTCAAAAAGGGCTTGAAAAACCATTAAAAATCATATTATTCCGTGTCGCAAAATCCCCGCGCAAGGCCCTTGAAAAACACATCGCTTATAATTGTCACCCTCTACGCGTACGAAAACGGCAAAATTGACTCGCGACGAATCTACGCAAATATCTTATATTTACACATAACGCACGTCTGCGACAAAAAAAAAACAAGGTGTTATTGCGAAGGATTCTTGACTGTTGTAATAAAATATATATATAGCCGGGGTAATAAAGCTGAGGAGAACTGTAAATATGTTATAACCTTGGAGATGCTTGCCTGGTGTTATAGTTGAGAATATGTGTGTACATTGCTGAAAGAAGAGAAGGATGAAACGTCTCGTTCTTGCAGTTCTTACCTCTCGTCGCCCGAGAGCAAACTTGAAGAATCACGAAAGACATATATATATACATATGGCGGGAAGACAGGAAGAGAAAAGTGCAAGAGAGAGAAAGGGAGGACAGGATTGCTCCCGCCCTGCTCCTCTAAGTGTAAGACTTCGGTTGTTTGACGTCAAACGCGATAGGAAAAGTTAAACTCGGCACAGCACTTTCACAGCACTCGTCGTTCGCTCCCTCGCGAGAGGAAATTTGAACGTCTTCGGTTTGGCAAATGCCACGTCGTTCACAAATTATCGCCGCGAATGAATGAACTGTCCGGGAAAGTAATAGCAGTTTATTTCATTGAAGAAAAGAAGAATTTCCGTTGACAGTTTCAGTGAAACTCGTCCAGGCTGACTCGAATTTTATCGCTCTGAAGTTTCCATCGTTGGAACGCAACGCACATACTTCCTGATTTTTTATCTTCATTTTCATTGTCATCTAAAATATTTTTTTGCAAATTTTGGTTATAAATTTTGAATGAGGATCTTTGAAAATGTTTCAGTGATTTCGTAGCCCGAATGGGCCAAAAAACATACAACGATAAGAAAAAAGAACATTTGCGTTGCATTCCAACGAATGGTCTTGAAGTTTGTGTCATTGCACTGCAACGAAATGAAAAAAATATATTATCATTTCCGCATTCCTATTATTTTAGAAAATCGTGTTTTTTTTCTTCAAATTTCAATTCCAGATGTCAGAATAAACGACGTAACATTTTTTTTGGGGGATATCGGTAGCCTGAATGGGGCAAAAACGTACAGCGATAAGAAAAAATTAATTTTGTATTGCATTCCAATGAATGGTCGCGCGAAGTTTCTTTCGTTTCGATCCAACGAAATTGCTTTGTTATATTTTTATTTTCTCATTTTTGGTATTTTACGAGATATTATTTTTGTCGGATTTCAATTCTAGATCTCGGAATAAACGACTTGGAAAATGATTCAGGGATTTTCGTAACGAGCATTTGGCGAAAGAGATTGGAAAGATTATCATTTTCATTGCTTTCCAGCGATGCAATCTTCAATCTCATTTTCAACGATGCGAACTTCATTACCATCGAATTTGAATCCCGACGAGTCATATTAGCTTTTCGACGCGATAATGTACCATCCGGTTTTTCCACGGCGGATGACACGCGGAATAATAAAGTTTCCGGGGAGCAGGGAGAAGCGGTGGCGGAAATTGACCGTCGTTGCTGTACTCGGTCTTTTCCGCAGCCGTAGGCGAATCGTTGTTCGCCTTGGCGCCACGGTCCGATGCGCCCCCATCCACTTTCGAATAATTCAGTTATCGACAAGCTTCGACGATGAGACGTTCCATTAGCGACGCGCGGTCTCTTCTGACTTCTCATATATTCTTTATACTACGAATATATATATATATATATATATATATATATATATATATATATATATATATATATATATATATATATATATATATATATATTCGTAGTATATGTATGTATGTATGTATGTATATATACAGGGTGTCTGTCTGTTATGAATGAATAATCCTGCAACTGTCGATAGGTCAGATCATGTCCTACTAAATGCTGGAATTTCAGTTAAGTCAAAGTCCCACGGTTTTCGAGATCTTGGACATTATATTATTTAAAAAAATCATCTGCTTCTTGTTTTTCGCATGCGATTTCTACAAACGATATGAATCGACAATAACTAAGCAACTTTTTAAAGTAACTGGCACGATATGCGTTCGAATTCCTTAAGATTTAAGGTTAAGTTTCCTTAAGATTTTAGGTTAAAAAGAAGACTTTTCTAGATGCAACAAATAGCCAAGAGTATTTTTTTTAAACCGGGTAAAAAAAAGTTATTATTTGTAGAAATGGCGTGTGAAAAACCAAAAGCAGATGATTTTTATCTCGAAAACCGTGAGACTTTTATTGAACTCTGAAATTCCAGCATATAGTGGAACATGATCTAACCTATCGACGGTTGTTGGATCATCCATTCATAACAGGACACCCTGTATATAAATATGTGTGTGTGTGTATATATATATATATATATATATATATATATTACGAACCGTTAGCTTTTGCGGCCCTTTGGGATGTGACGGTAAGAAGGCTTTGACGTGAAGTAGAAAATCGATTAGCGGTTACAGGGTCTATCCGATTGTACGAGTATAATGACTCGCACGCGACATACACGGCCAAAAATGCATCGCCTCGTCTATTAATTATTGATTCCGTAACATCCAGTTCGAAGAGGCGTCATCAAGAGTTCAATAGCCGCCAGGAATCTTCGTAATTTCCCTCACAGCGGAGTGTCCTCGATCTCCATTCTCGTCGCCTCTTCGCTTGAACATCCAAAATAATCCATAAAAATAGCAATGAGCGAGTTTACAGTTGAGTAAAATGATTACGGTCGCTGTGGAGGAATTCATTTCGGAATGAAAAAAGGACGAATGTTTTTCAATTTGAAAATTATTCGATGCCGTTGTCGACACTGATACTCGACAAAAATGTGGCATGTTGAATATTGATGATTATCGATGTTTGGAAAGTACCGTTGTTCAATAAACCGATTGGCACGCGAGCTTTCCTCGGGTCATCCAGATTTATTCAATATCGCAATTTTCACTGTCACAATTGTATAATATCGTAATTATTCTATATCACAATTGTTCAATATTACGATTAGTATATATCGCGATTATTCAATGTTCGAATTACTAAATATCACAATTATTCGATATCACAATTATTCGATATTACAATTATTCAATGTCACAATTATTCAGCATCACAATTATCCAATGGCACAATTATTCAATAACACAATCATCCGATGTCATAGTTATTCAATATCGTGATTATTTGATATCACAATTATTATGGTGTTGAAGTTTGCATCGTTGGAATGCAACGTTAGAATAAACCCTTATTCGAAGTTCATTACGGAGCCTCGATCAGGATTTTTTTAAAATCCTCCAGTCATTTTCATAATCTAAATGACCAAAAAAGTGGGGCAATACGGAGGAAAAAAAAATCGCTGCATCCCAACGATGCAAACTCGAATACCATAAACTATTCGGTATCACAACTATTCGGTATCACAACTATTCGGTATCACAGCTATTCGATATCACAATTATTCGATATCACAACTATTGAATATAACAATTATTCAATATCACAATTATTCAATGTCACAATTATTCAATATCACAATTATTTAACATCACATTTATTCAACATCATAATTATTCGATATCACAACTATTGGATATAACAATTATTCGATCTCACAATTATTCAATATCACAATTATTCAATGTCACAATTATTCAATATCGCAATTACGCGCGAACCCACCGAGCTATCTTCGATGCTTGAAAATGAGCAAAAAATATTGGGCAATGCGAAAAAAACATCGTTTTTTAACGATGCAAACTTGAATACCATCAACTACTCGGTACCACAACTATTCGATATCACAATTATTCGATATCACAAGTATTGTATATAACAATTATTCGATATCACAATTATTCAACATCACAATTATTCAACATCACAATTATTCGATATCACCACTCTTTTTTTTCATGCTTCCCGAAAATCCAATCGAACGAACATGATGCACAGGAGCATGAACCGGTCACTATAGAACTCCATCGATTGTGCAACGGTGTTGATATTACGATCGCTATCCCTCAACGATTAGCCAACGTGAACTATATTTTTTGGCAAACCGGTTGGCTTAGCATTCTTTTTTTTTTCTGGTCACAGTTGCCATTCGCCAGACAGTCATTGATCCCGGTGGAGGTGGAGGTGAAGGGTGCACTGACATATCGTCGATATTTTATTTTGCAAACGTTGAAACACACATCGGAATATTAGGCAATTTGGATTTTTTTTCCCGTGATGCTTGTACAGTCGGTTTATCGGTCACGAAATCCTGGCAGAGATACGATGACGAGAAAGAGAAGAAGCTAACCGTGATTTTCTCGTTGCCTGTTTTTTTTCCACCCGTGTATATATATATATATATATATATATATATATATATATATATATATATATATATATATATATATATATATATATATATATATATATATATACACACACACACACACACACACACATATATATTTGGATGGAAAAATACTCATATGTACATACGTATATGTATGTAGAAAAAGGTAGAGCGTGCCGCACTTTAAAGTTGTACGCGATATACATCTCTTGGCTTTCGCGTATCTCGACTCTGGCTTGAAATATTCATGCTCCCGATTCTCTTTGTCTCTACTCTTGCCTATATATATATATATATATATATATATATATATATATATATATATATATATATATACCTACACACGTGTCCAAATATCCGTGCGCCGCCTTTATATCCCTCTTATCCCTCTTATGCCCTCATTCGCGTGTGGAAGTTTGCTTCTTTCTATCGGCCAAAACCTTCGCACACTTTGCGGTTCACTCCGACGAGCACACATTTGTCCAATACGACGCGACTGCAAAGAAGACGCTGAAGTTCGCTCCGCTGTAATGCAATGAAAATACTTTGATTTCTTCTTTATGTCGGAACGTTCAAACCTCCCGAAGTTTGCTTGGGTTTGGGTTCAAATTTTTAAAGCCCTCGACCTGCGCTATTAAAATCACTGAACCATTCCCTTGTGCCTTATGACCATCTTGTTCGCGAACCTCCTATATTGCATTGATCCCACTCTGTCTCGCTCGACCTTCCCCCTCTCTCTCTCGTTGGCTCTCTTTCTTTCTGACTGAAAGCTGCCCCGGCAACTGAAAATCCCATCGACCCCGGAAACCCTTCCGCGGGAACTCGAACGACTCCGGGATCACCTCCGGTTTACCTCCGGTTTACCTCCGGTTTACCTCCCGACAACACGCCTGCCCTCCCGATCTCGCAAGGCAGAAAATCTGACGCAGCCGTAAGTTGCCCCAAATCCCTAGAAACCCCGTTGAACCCTCTCACTATATATATATATATATATATATATATATATATATATATATATATATATATATATATATATATATATATATATATATATATATATACATATACATATACATATACATATACATATACACACCTATCTATCTATGTATCTACCTATGTATCTATCTATCTATCTATCTATCCATCTATCTCTCGCTCTCTCGCACCTGTACAAACAAACCCCACACAAGCATGCATGCGCGCGTGGATAAACACGATACGCTCGTATATCGTATCCATATATGCAGTATGTGCAACCATCGCCTTGCAGCACGCTTTCGTACGTTTTCACCATTTCTACCTTATTTTGAAACAGTATATATATACAAATAGTCGTGCGCGCGCGTGTGTGTACATTTGTTGATGCAAACCTGTGTGCCCTGTCTAGATGCATATACAGGGTGGCCCTAAAAGTGACGTTCGTCAAGTGACGATGCTTGGTTTCAATACTTATCCGAATCACCACCGGTGTATGTTCTACGATCTTTTTTAGTTTTCGAGAAAGCATCATTTTCCAATGACGTTGAAGTTTGCATTGTCGTCATGCAACGAAAATGCATTGTTTTTAAGGCGTTACCCCCACTTGTAGCGCAAAAAAAGGCCTTTTTCATGAATTTTTTTAAAGAAAACTACAAAACTTTTTTAATCGATCAATATACCATCTTAAAGAACACATCTTGAAGAACTTTCAGTAATTTTTTTATTGAAAAGTATCACATTGTTTAGTGCCAAATGGCCGTCAATGAAATAATGTTTTTATATATACGGTTTGCGGTGACCAACATTGCGGCGAAGTGGATCATCTGAAGAAAAAAATGCGGATGGATTTAGTCAAATATAAGTATAAACTAGTCTTTAATCGAAGGATTTTAAAAAATATTCATTTTTCACAAAATGGCGGACAGTCAAAGTTAATGGTTCGATTTTAACGAAAAAAAACGGCCGTTTTTTGGCTATAAAACGGCAATTTTTTTTTCGAAAAAAAAATCGAACGATTAAAGACTACATTTTTATGTATTAAATAAGCCTGCAAAATTTCAAGAAGATCGGTTCATTAGTGTTCGAGTAATCTTGGTCACCGACTTCAGAAATGCCATTTTGAGAAAAACGCGTTTGAAGTTTCTCTTTCAACGCTCTTTCAACGCGGATTCTTCTCTTTCAACGCTCATATCTCAGTCAGTTTTGTTCGGATCGACTTGAAATTTTCAGGACATATTCTCAGATACTTATACTTCAAAAAAGTGCAATAAAAAAAATCGATTTTTTCAAAATCGCAAGTGTGGGTAACCCCTTAATTGATTCATTTTTTCGACCGATTGAGTCTGTGAAAGTCACTCAAACGTTTTCACGCGTTCTTATTAGAGATTTATGACCTCAGTTGGCAAAAAAAGCTTCGGATAATGATAAAGATGAGAAAATCTTCGCATTCCAACGGTGCAAACTCCAACGTCATATTTTTTATTTTATCTTCCCCGTTTCCGTGCAGGTTTCTATTTTTTTTGCTGTTTTGTGTGTACGATTTTCTCAAAAGTTTTCGAAAGCGACTGGGGGTCACTTAGACTAGTATGAGTACTTTCTTCTACCATCTGAGCTTCAGTGACTGATCCTATCTCTTTCTCAACCCTATCCTTTGAACTCTTGGTGAATATCTAAGGCATTTACGTTAGTGTTCACTTGGTCATTTATTTATTGCTGGACAGTGCACTTCATAACGATAACACAAGAAAAAATCGTCGTTGAAATGCAGTAAAAAGTTTTTTTTATCTCTGATTTTTTTTTTTTTTTGAAGATATTAGCTACAAAACTTACTCGAATCTTTTTTTTTACGCTTAGACTTCTCAAACCCAAGTCTGAAAAAAACCATTTGCTGTAGTAATGAAAATAATAAAATAAAAATAGTAAAAAGTATTTTCGTTGCGTTAGAACGATGGAAACTTCAACATCATAAAAGATCGTAGAACATACATGAGGATGATTGGGATAGGATACCAGGCATCTTGATTTTTCTTTTGGAAGTCACTTTTCGGTCCACCTTGTATATAACACTGGTTACGTAAGCTCAAAGGGCTTACGTATGATCGAAGGGTCGCACATACATAGGGACACATACATAGGAACATAAACATGTGTAGAATGCACGAATGTACGAGCTTAGTTTCGTTCCAAAGTAAAACACTAAACGGAGGCATCGCTGCGGTGGTGCGCTACTGCTGCTTTTGCCTGTGCTTTTATATATATATATATATATATATATATATATATATATATATATATATATATAAAGCTCTATGTACTTTAGTCGACGTTATTACCTTTCACGTCTGCTCTCAGGACCGGGCCACCATCCGCACTTATTCCACACAGCCCCATGCCGTGTCCATATATCCTGGCCCTCCCGTTGAGCACCTACCCCAAGCTAAAAATTCGTGAGAAACTCCATCCCCGAATTCACGTAGAACTGTGCGCAGGCATCGAGGCTGAAAATGTCCTGCGTATCGATGGGGCACGCGTTGCAATTGTCGCGATGTATATTCGGAGAAATCGAAGGAACTGTAGAGGAATATTGGAAATATCGGAAAAGTAAGATTTCGTAAGGGTCAATTCCAACCGTGGAAAGTCAATGACATTGAACGTTGCATCATTGGAATGCAACGATCGTTTTTTGGATCATGTTTATTATTTTATTTATTTTTATAATGATCCAAAGCATTTTCTTTGCAAACTGAGGTCGCGGATCTCTCATAAGAATACGTCAAAACGTTTGAGTGATTGCCGCAGTCTAAAACGGCGAATTTTTCAAGAATTGAACGGAATAAATTTTTGATGCGTTGCAACGATGCAACCTCCATGACGTTGAAGTTTGCAACGAAAATTAATTCCTTTAGATTGCTCAATATTTTGCTCGATTTAGGTTGTGAAAATCACTCAAACGTCTTTACGTATTCTCATAAGGGATTTATTACCTCAATTTGGAAAAAAGGCTTTTTATAAATGGGGTTGAAGTTTGCATCGTTTGAAGGCAACGAAAATCCTCCTTCATTTTTTACTTTCATTATTACACATCGTATTTTGCAGATTTAGGTTGTAGATCACTGAACAAAAATCCTAAAAATTGTTTGCGTGATTTTTGTAACTGTAATCTGCCGAAGGAAATTTGGGAAATAAAGAGAAATTCATTTTCGCTGCATTCCAACTATGCAAACTTCAATGCCATTAGGATGATGATAATGAAGAAATGAAAAATAAGAAGAAAATAAAACGTGGCATTCCAACGATGCGAACGTCAATGCTATTTGGATGATGATAAAGAAGACATGACAAATGAGAAGAAAAAAAGAACGTGACATTCCAACGACGCAAACTTTAACATCGTTAAGGGGATATATACCCGTGTGAACGCTGAAAATTTGGGTGATTTTCGGGAACTTTTTTGGAAGAAAAGTACTCAATTAAATGTTTCGAAAAATTAAGATCATATTTGGCTATATTTGACCTATATTGCATAATTTTTTCATAGACAATTGTTATGCGCTACCTTCGGAGGCGCCAAAAAAAAAGTTCCTCCACTGCTGACATGATTCCGGCCGATTGAGTAGCTGAAACCGAAAAAGGAAAAAATGTCGTTAAACTGGAAGGTATTTCCTGTACAATGACGTAGGATTTTCGAAAAATATCAAAATCTAACGAAATGGCGTAGTTATGAAAAAATGTATGTTTTCTTGCCCATAAAATGGTCGTTTTTGACAATGCCAAATCGTCAATTTTCATCCAATCAAAAATATCCTACGTCACTGTAGAGTAAATATATTCACGAGTACTCCCTTTAAATTTCAAGTCAATCGGATAATTGCTCTTTGAGTTACAATGTCAGCAAATTTGAAAAATCTCATTTCGAGAAAAACGCGTTTAAAGATGTAACTATCGATTTTTGCAAGATAAAATGATATTGATATAAATGATATAAATGATAATGATATTCTTGAAAGTATAGACTGTCGTAAGAGGCAAACAAAAAATCGATTTTTTTAAGTGTCACACTGGTATAGCCCCTTGAAGTGCGGCATCGGGGGTTGAGGTGTATTTCGACCTGGTGCGTTCGGAGGAAGATCTTTTTGGAAGGTGCGTTTCCGCGTGTTACGTGCTGGATCGAAGTTCACAATGAAGAAAGACAGAGAAAGGGGAGAGACTGCATCAGCAGCCTTTGGCCCGAGTGGATCTCTTAGGTTGTGAGGTGTACGCTGCGATCAACGGTGGCGCCTTTGAGGTGACGTTTGTTTATGCACGTCACCCGTCGTCTCAACGCTCTTGGGACTTCCTCATTGCGCTTTGAGCTCCTCCGCGCCCTCCGTGTCCTCTTTCTTCTCCTCTTCGTGCTTCTCTTCCTCATTCGCCTCCTATCTCTCTTTCTCCCTCCCTCTTTACCTATAAAAGCTCCGGCTAATACCGTTGCCTATGCTCGTGAGATTTGCGAGCAGCCTCCTCAAAGAATAGACGTCGCACGCTCGAGAGTCTCCGCATTTCGTGCACGAGAGTCGTCGAGATCGCACTATGAAAATATACGCGAAAGGTACCACGACATAGAAACGTTTATCATATTGTCTCGCTCCCTCCCTCTCTTTCTCTCTTGCTGCAGCTCTCGTTCATCTCCCGTTGGGAAAATCCTCGCCTCGGCGTATATCTGTTTATCTCGCCCTTCGACTCTTCGCGAAGTCACGATCGTCATCTCAACAAGATCCACGCGGGCCCTCGCTATAACTCGATCCCCCGAGGAGGTACGTACGATGCCGTTAAATCGAGACGAGGCAAATGTATATACAAGGTGTCCCAGAACTGAATGCGTTCATTGAAATGGGACGTTGGGGGTGAAATTCTGAGTCGATTGATACAAGCATGTGTGGGTCTCAGATCAACCCCTGAATTATTGTTCATTTTTAAAGGCGGGCCAATCAGGTGCGCCCGATGAGCCGGCGTACGTCGGTGAGCGATACCGCCGGTTCATTGCGCACACCTGATTGGCCCGCCTTCGAAAATTAATAATAATTCAGGGGTTGATCTGAGACCCACACATGCTTATATCAATCGACTCAGAATTTCACCCCCAACTCCCCATTTTAGGGAACGCATTCAGTTCTTGGACACCCTGTATATATATATTTGCCTCGTCTCAAATATATATTTATATACTTGCATTTATATTTATATTTATATCAGGCACGCGCGTCACGAGGGAAAACAATAAACGATTCGATTTCGTCCGCCATCGGGGCAGAAATAATTTAAAACTGTGCATGCATGCAGCTTGGGATAAGTGCAACGAGAGCGTTATTGCTGTTTTGTATCGTACGTGGGAGAGCCAATCCCGTCCCTTTCTCTCGTTACCCCACACTTGTCACTTCGCTGTTTCCAGTTTCGCAGAGATCGTGCCCGTCTAAGCGGTCACCCATCCGAGTATTGGCCCGGCCAATGTCAGGCTGCCTGACGTGGACGATCGCCGCATACCGAGCTCGGCAATAATCAATGAGATTGAAGTGTGCATCGTTGGAACCCCATGAAAATGATGATTTTTCAATTGTTTAAACTCCTTTTGGCTAAGATTCGTTATGAAAATTCCTCAATATTTTTGTAAGTCACATATTTGGTGATCCTGAGTGAAATTCAACTATAAATATTGCGTCAAATGATAAAAATGTGGAAGTAAAAATATAACAAAGAAATTTCGTTGCGTTGCAACGATGCAAACTGCAAGACCATAATATTCGAGCATTTTTAATCGACTTGTTTCGACAATTTGTACATACAATTCTGACACAATGTACACAGAGTGGAGATTATAAGGTGGCTATATGTTTTTGAAATCGTGCCGAAGTTTGCATCATTGGGATGCAACGAAAATACTTGATTTTCTTCATTTCTTTATTTTTATTTTTTTTTGCCGGTTTTGATTCTTAACGAGGATCCTTGAAAATGTTTCGGTGAGTTTCGTAGTCTGAATGGGTTTTTAAAAAAAAATCGGCGATTCGAAGACAATGTATTTCCGTCGCAGTCCTAGGATGCAAACTTAGATATGATTTTTTTAAGGGTCTGGCGCGGAGATTTTGTGACCGAGAAGAACATAATATTGATTGATTTTTCAAGCCCCTTCGAAACAAATATAGCGTATTTTTGTGGTGAGCAGTACTTGCCTAAAAAATTGAGTATTCTGGAAAAAAGAATAAAAATTCTATTTTCAGTTCAGCAGAATGAAGATAATTGAATTTTAAATACAAAACACACCAAATTTTTTTTTTTCAGATGAAATTAAATTCCATCAATCCACTTCAAAATTATGATTTTGAAGTTTGGATTGTTGGGATGCAGCGAATATCAATTTGATCAAATTGCTTCAATTGTTTGGCCAATTCTGGCTGTGAAAATCGCTCAAACGCTTTTACGCATTTTTATAGGAGAATTTTGGCATCAAGTTGCAAAAGAAGGCTCTGGATAGTCTTAAAAATAAATGAATAAATGCATTTTTGACTATTTATTTCTCGGTGCAGGATACACAAAAAGTTTTTCAAAAGTGTGTTCTATGTTCGGAAATTAGTTATTTTCATTCTGAGATTATAAGATTTGTTAAAGATACATTTTCCGACATTGTATAAGTTTTGTAAACAACTTTTTTTAAAGTTATGCAAATAAAACTCTATTGATTGATTGATATTTTCACTCTGCCGAGCTTAAAACATCATTTTGATTTTTTCCACAATGCTTAATTTTTTCTACCAAATACTACTCATCGTAAAAACATGCTTTTATTTTTTTTTAAAGAGGACTGTCAAAACCCTTGAATTCTTTTTTTTCGGTCGCAAAGTCGCCGCGCAAGACCCTTAAAACAGGGTTAGCCAACTCACAAGTGTCACTCTGTGTATGTAATAATGGAATATAAACGAATAATAGTGGGGCAACCCTGTTTCCCAAATGAAAACAAATAAAAAAGAAACAACCCATAAAAAAAAGATCCACGATTGGTTCCGGTGTTTTTTTTCATCGATATACATATACATGTGTGTGTGTGTATATATATAGATATATATATATATAGATTCATAAAAAGAGTATCGAAACAAATTGAGGGTCCATTTTCATAGAACGTGTGCGTACAATGGGCATTTACCTCGTTCGATATTGATCACGGTGAGTAGCACTACGAGTTCGCGTGGCGCACGATATGGCGCTGATAACGAAAATTCTTTCCTGAAAGTTCCGCCCGCACGGACGATCGCTCACGTTTTTTCTCCTTTTTTTTGGCGATAACGATATTTCCTAATCGGAAGTCCCGTATAGCGTCGAATCACGCGAGGATATACCGCCAAACCACGCGCAGCTTACTCTAAATTCGGATTCAAGGCTTTCCGGTAGTTGTTGAAGGCTTTGAACACTCACACATATACATACATACACACACACACACGCGCGCGCGCGCGCGCGCGCGTGTGTGTGTGTGTGTGTGTGTGTGTGTGTGTGTGTGTGTGTGTGTGTGTGCGTGCGTGCGTGCGTGCGTGTGTGTGTGTGTGTGTGTGTGTGTGCGTGCGTGTGCGTGTGCGTGTGTGTGTGTGTGTGTGTGTGTGTGTGTGTGTGTGTATAAACGTTGCAGCAACGCGGCAATTGTCAAGGATAGTGAAAGCCCACATGAGAGAATAGCGCGTCATTTGTATCCGATTCAAACACCTCGTGGTAGCGATCCTTGTGCAATATCGTGTCCGACAACTGCCGGTGCGTACATCGCCACGAACAATGCTCGCGAAAACTCATCCTCGTATACGAGAGGCGAACGACTGCCGCCCTCCGGTCCATTAAGTCTTTACTTCAAGAGGAAGGGCTTGCATCGTGGACGAGATTGAAGTTTGCATCGTTGGCATGCAATGCAAATTAATATTTCTTTAACTTCTTTGGACAGATTTTGTCTACGAGAATAACTCAATTTTTTAAGGCTTTTGTGAAGAAAAAAAAATGTTGGTGATAATAAGAATGCAATGATAATTAATATTGTTGAATTGATCTAATTTCTGTTGGCACATATTGCCTGCGTAAATGCCTCTATTTTTTTAAGACTTTTTGGAAGAAACAAGACTGGGCAATAATAAAAATGCGATGACAAAGAATATTGTTGAATTGCTTCAATGAGTTACGTGAGTTTCGAAGCAAAAAATAACCATATTTTGTCTATTTAAATAAAAAATTGATATGTAAATTATTTTATTCAAAATGTTAAGCACATATAAAAGAGCAACATTGCAACAATTATTGCAAAAAAATTCATTTAAAAAAATTGCGAAATTCAGCCGGTGGAACCTGGTTTGCAGAGACCCTTAAATAAAAGTGTCCTCGTGGTGATCAGGATAACTCATGATAGCTTTATGTGAAATGAAAAAACAAAATGTTTCCTGTTAGTAGATAAGTATAGCTCGTAATTGAACAAAGAATTTATAAAAATAAATAAAATTCGAATATTTGGCAAAGTTGTTTCCAAAATAGTTCAATTTTGGTACAATTTACACTAAAAAAAACCTCCGTCGTATCACTAGTCAATGCTATTTTCAAGAAGTGTACAAAGTTTTAATAAGATCGGTGCATTCGTTTTTGAGAAATCGTGTCCACCGACTTCAAAAATAGTGTTTTGAGAAAAATGCGATATACCTGCGTCGCTGCCGGTCTTTTCCAACGGGGGGAATTCCCAAAGACTCTCTCTTCTAGACTTTTACTCCGATTGACTTAAAACTTTGTGAGAATGTTCTAGACATATTGTACTATTGGATAATAAAATATAAAAAATGGATTTTTTGACATTTTCAAACCAACGTAAGTCCTGAATTTCTTTCGGCATATTTTTCCTACGAAAATGTCTCTATGTTTTCAGGATTTTTTAAAGAAAAAAAAATAGGTAATGTTGACAATGCAATGATAATTAATATTGTTGAATCGCTCTAATTTCTACTGGCACATTTTGCCCACGAAAATGCCTCCATTTATTTCTCAGACGTTTTTTTAATAAAAAAGATTTTAGGTAATGCAATGATAATTAATATCGTTGAATTGCTTTATTTTATTTTGGCACATTTTGCCTATGAAGATGCCTTCATTTCTTTAGAACTTTTCCGAAGAATAAGAACTTTTTTGAGGATTTTTTTGAGAAAAAAGATTTTGGGTGATGATAAAAATGCGGAAATTAATATTGTTGAATTTCTTTTTTTGGCAGATTGTGCGTATGAAAATGGCTCTATTTTGTTGACACTTTACAAACGAAAAAAAATGGGATAATAATAAAAAGGTAATGAAAATGAATATTGTTGGATTGCATTAATTTCTTTTGGCAAACATTCCCACGGAAAAGTCTCTATTTTTCTTAGATTTTTTCTTATAAAAACAGTTGTATAATAATAAAAAATAAGGAATTGAGAATGTACAATAAAAAAAATCGTTGCATCCCAACGACGTGAACTTCAACACGATGTCCGTGGTGTGAATCGGAAATGAGACTTTGCGCAGTGAGTTTGCATGAGAAAAAGAATAAATATATTGAGGCTCGCGTAGCAGACGACGGGGACGTCGATGACCATCGTAATTATGATGACGATACGTGTTATTCAATATTTATTCGATGGTTTCACTTTGACGTAATCGAAGTAAGATGTATACGTAATATATATACATATTCCTTCTGGTCTTGCTGCGGTTATGTCATACAGTGCTAATCGCAATGGATCGCTCGGACGCCCGCTAGAAAGGTGAAAGAGTCCATGTGTTTAGCTCGCTCGCCGGACCATCACACTTCCCATGGACCGATGACCAAAAATATCTTTCTCTACCGATATACCTTTATCCGTATTCGACAATTTTTTTCTGGCCACAAAATTATTGAAAATAAAATACGAACGAAAGGCATGCAGTGTCTGAAGCTGTCGGATAATTCCTGCTCTTGAACTTTGGGTCGTTGGAATGCAACGGAAATTCTTTTTTCTCTTTTTATCCCCTCCTTTTCAAGATTTCGAATTTTTTTTTGCTAATTTGGATTATCGGTCTCTGGATAAGCAAATTTAAAAAAAAATCGTAGCCATGATTCGCCCAAAAAAATTGGAGCAAATGAATCATCGTAATTTGTGTTGCATTCCAAACAAACCCAAACTTCAACATCTGGATAATTTGCTATCCGGTTGGAAAATCGACGAGTAGATTTTTTTATCTTTTTGAAAGCAAATATTTTTGCAATCTTTCAGCAAATTCTTTTTCGTCCCACCTTTTTATACAACGTTGCTATAACTTCGAATTTATAAAAATATTATCGAACCGGACGAAAAAGAAAAAAATTTTAAATCTGATGACGGGTCCACTCGTCTTTTTTCTTCATTCAATCTCATATACTCAAGAATAAAATATAGACTAACCTATATATTCGACATTAAGATATATCTACGCGATCTCGTATGCCCGTTCTACTACCCCCCCCCTCCGCCGGTCTGTTCGCCCCCTCCGCTCGCTCCCTCCCCCCGGGGCAATATATCTTTGCGAAAAGCTAAAGGACTGGTAATTTCGTCATGCTGCGCCCAAGCGAGTCTTGTATATTCGCGAATTAAGCCGAGACTACTTTTGCACTATATATATTCCGTTGCCCCACACGATTCCTTTTTGCTGTCTCGCAACACTCAGCTCTTGGGACTTACTATTCACTTATACTCGCGAATGCCGGGCATTCAGGCTTGAAAGTTTTGATATATCGTGTCTATATGACTATACGTACAAACACACACATATATATATATATATATATATATATATAGCTATTTGCACAGGAACTCACTAGAATTTTTAGTACTTTCCGCGAAGCTATTACGCGGACTGAATGTATGTGACATAGGTGCAGTGGATTTTTATATATTTTTATGCACGTGTCTCTGTATGTGGATACGTAAATATATATATATATATATATATATATATATATATATATATATATATATATATATATATATATATATGTGTGTGTGTGTGTGTGTGTTCATGAAGAGCTTTAATCAAACGATTACTCTATAAGGAAGATAGTGGAATGAGATGACGTTGAAGTTTGCATCGTTGGAATGCAACGATTTTTCTTTGGTTAATTTTTCATTTCTTTATTTTTATTATTATCCAATGCCTTTTCTTTGGAAAATGAGATACCGATTTTATAGTAAGATCACGTAAAACGGTTAAGGGATTTTCACAGTCGATAACCGCCAAAAAAATTGGAACCATTGAAAATAATTAATTTTTCGTTGAATCACAACAATGCAAACTTCAACATCATGGAATGAGGATAACACTCGTGAAAAATATGTCACTTATATATATATATATATATTTTAACATATGGGGTTTGAATAATGGTATTGAAGTTTGCATCGTTGGACCGCAACAAAAATATATGTTCTTCGTGTTGCCGATTTTTCTTTGCATATTCAGATTTAAAAAAATGACAATCATTTTCGGGAACATCCTTATTAAAAATGTATAACCAAACCCTGCAAAAAAAGATTTTGGATAATGATAAAAATAAATGAATAAAGAAAATCAAGCAGAATTTTCATTGCATTCCAATGATGAATACATTAGCACCATTCTGAATAAGCTTGGGGCCTAAAATTTAGGTCGACTCCCAATATTTTTTTCTGGTGAGTGTATTCGGATGACGAGATCAAAATTTTAACACAATTAAGATATCTTGCAAAATTTGAATTTTCATTTAATTGAAGAAAAAATTATGTTGGCGTTTCAGAGATTCAAACAAAGTGCCGCCGCTGCATGGTTGATTGGTGGAGGTAGTTGTGGCCACTAGGGTGATCTGAAGAGAAAACTAAGAAAATGAACCTTTAGTATAATGACAAAACTATCGTATGACCCCAGATACGTTTTGGAATTTTGGAAATTACGAAAACGGCAAGCTGTAGGAAAAAAATTTGATTTTCGACCGAAAAAACAACTTTAATGATGTGTTATCAACAAATGGATAAACACATCGACAAATCATTCGGTCATACGGTAGAAAGCGTCGTCAATTGTGCTCAGGCCGAATTTGAAGTGAATCGGATGAATGGATCTTGAAATACAACTTACATCGTTTTATAAAACAGTTTTAAGGAAAAAGCAAAAGAAAAAAAGATGAATATCAGCGAGCGATATAAGCCTTTACAAAAATCGGCACGACTTTATCAAATTTTGGAATTTCTACAAAATCTTTGTTGCAAACTGAAGTTAAGAACTTGGGTTGCAGAACTAAGACGTTGAAGTTTGCATCTTTGGAATGCAATGATTTTTTAATTAATTTATTATTTATTTATTATTACCAGTACCCAAAGTCTCGTTTTTGCAAATTAAGGTTACAAAGTTCCAATAAAAATACGTAAAAACATTTGACCAATTTCCACAGACTAAATTGGCAGAAAAAATTTAAAAAATAAAAGCGACGCAATATTCGTTGCATCCCAACGATGCAAACTTCAACATCATACAAGACAATTATTTTACCGGTCTGCAACATCGTCTTTCTCAAATGCAAATATTCATACAGAGCCACTAATACACACACGCTCACCTACCGGCCCTCGTGAGGACCTTCAATTCGCGTACGCATCTTCGTGGCTGGCGGTTGGGAGAAAATCGACAGTGTGGAAATTGTCCCCGAACGTGAGGGAGTCATACCCGGTGAAGACGTTCTCCCTTGCAGCGGACCTTCCCACTCATGCTGAGGTTTCAGCATCCCCTCTCGTTCATTTCTCTTACAGGAGCTCGCGCGACCTCACCTTTTGACCTGAACTCACCCTTTCGAAATGAACGAGAGTGTACGGATGCATAAACCGAGAAAGTGCGCGCTGTGCCCAAAGAAACTCGCTCCGACGTAGAGAAGTAGCGAAGAAAACGCAATTCTCGTAGTCGACTTTTTTCCCTCCTTTGTCGACATATATATGGGGCATTCCACGCCAAATCGACCACTTTTAGACCCGACCCCTTTTGATTTGGCTAAAATTTAAATATTGTTATTGCTTCCTTCTAAAAACGCTTGTGTGATTTTTTTCAATTCTTTTACATAATTGGAAATGTCTAGTGATTTTTTTTCAATCGACGTTTTCTTTCGAAAGCTCATAACTTTCTGAAAAATTGACTAAACATGGTTTTTTAACAATTTTTTTGTTTTGAAACGTACTTCATGAAAAAAAAATATGCAAAGTCATCTTTGATACAATTTTTTAGTTTCTGCGAAAAAATCACAAATTTTTCCAAGTTCGACGTTTTTGATTTTCTATTTTTTTCCGCAAGACCCATCGTGGTAAAATTTTTCTTTCTTCTGTTTTTAAAACATTTTCATTCTCGATTTTTTCAAAATTTAGTTGTTTCCGATGATAACGTTAATTTAATGAATTATATGGTTTATAAAAAATGCAGTGTACTTTTTCATTTAGATTAGCGTTTAGCTCTGAAATTCGACAAGTGTTATTGGAATTTGCCTCCAAATGATTAAAAATTATCTAAAATTATTGGAAAACATTTTTAATGTGCTAATATTATATACAAAGTGTCATATATCATAAAATTAACCATTGAAAAAATGTCATCATAGAAAAGAGTTGAATTTTGACAAAATCAAAAAGAAATTTTTTCAATTTGGAAAAAAGTAGAACGAAAAATCTTACCATGATGGGTCTTGCGGCAAAAAACGCTAAATTTATCATATTTTGTTAACAAAAAAAAGTCAAAATTTAAAAAATTCGTTTTTTTTTATTAAAAAATTATGACAAAGATGACTGAATTTTTCTTTAAATATTTTCTTTCAAA
The DNA here is from genome assembly GCA_963210295.1 of Ophion ellenae. NCBI lineage: Eukaryota > Metazoa > Arthropoda > Insecta > Hymenoptera > Ichneumonidae > Ophion > Ophion ellenae. The sequence goes on along the minus strand of OY723393.1, from coordinate 32,939,021 downwards.
GTACATTTCAAAACAAAAAGTTGAGGAAAAAATATCGCATTTGGTCAATTTTTCAGAAAGTTATGAATATTTGAAGAAAAAAACGTCGTTTTTTTAAATTCACTAATTATTTCCGATTATGTAAAAAATTGATAAAAATTACCCAAGCGTTTTTAGAGGGAAACAATAACATATATAAATTTCAACCAAATCAAAAGGGTCCGGATCTAAAAGTGGTCGATTTGGCGTGGAGTGCCCCATATATCTATACATATGGAGCCGATTCTGGCAAGTTCACAAAGATTTTTCGCTGGATGCATAATCCAAACGGTACTTAGTCCTGCCGCAATGACTTCTCGTGTATGTATGCACGTCTTCCACTTCCGCTCTTTTTATCTTTCTCTTTTCTCTGCTGCTCGCGTTCCCAATCGACGAAACTGGTAGCCGACGTAGGGCAGAGATATACGAGAACGCGATGAGAGCGAGAAAGACGAAGTGGATCGATGGAGAACTTTTTTGGGCGTACTCTTTGACGTGTCGGCTCCTATTACGTACTCTCTATCCCTGGGACTTCCGGCCGAACGTTTTCGACTCCTCGTCCTCCCCAGATCTCCTCCCCCGAATCAATTAGGACCGCTCGCGATTAGGGCCGTCGAGTCTCATGACTGTCGTACGTGGATTAAAAAGCGGGTCGCTTGATCGCGTCACGATTAATCGAGTTTCGGGATCCGATGTGCAATCCGTGTCGGAAAAATTACCGTTGAGGGCAGGAAACTGCAACGAAAATTTTTCAATTTTTCAACAAATCAACTTTCTTATTATGCGGAATATTTATTTTACGATCGGGTTGAAGATCTCTGGTAGTTGAAAAAAAACGTCCCAGAGATTTCCGTAGCCCAAATCTGCCAAAAATGGGTAATGTCAATGTAGGAAAGCTTCACTGATTAATTTTTCTTTGCAAATTTTCTTCAGCAGCTTTGACCTACGAAAAATCGGGCAAACGATTTTTTGGACCCTCGGCAATCTACAAATTTAATCTGCCAAATACAATTTTGGATAAAAAATGAAAATAAGGAATGGCAAGGAATTTCCGTTGCATCCCAGCGATACAAACTTCGACAAGACGTTGAAAGTTCCGTCGTTGGAACACAACGAACATTTTTTTCTCAACCCCTAACTGGTAATCATGCAATTTTTTTACACTTCGAGGCTACGTGAATTGCTCAAAAAATGTTTAAAGGATTTTTTTCTCAATTCTACAAAGTAAATTTGCAAAAAAATATTCCGGTTGATAACGATGTTCAATAAAAAAAAAAGAATTTTCGTTGCGTTTCAACGATGCACACTTCGAAGACATAACTTCAACCCGAATGACGTTGAAATTTACATCGTTAAAACACAACAATATTTTTATTTTCATAATTATCCAGAGCCTTTTTTTTATTTGCCCCATTCATTTTGAATAACAATATGTAAAATTATTTGAGCACCTGTCACATCCCGAAAGACAAAACAAAAAAAAATTGGGTAATTGAAAAGAATTAATTTCCGATGGAAACTTCAAACATCACGTTGAAATTTGCATCATTGGAACACACCGAACTTTCTTTTTCACCCCTAACTTGTAACCCAATTCTTTTCCACTGTTAGACTACGAGAACAGACCAACATTTTTAAAGTATTATTTCTAATTCATACAACCTAAATTTGCAACAAAAAAATATTTCGGCTGATAAAAATGTTCAATGAAAAAAAAAGAGTTCTCCTTGCCGACATAACTCCAACCCCAATGACGTTGAAGTTTACATCGTTGGAAGACAACTATATTTTTACTCCGGATTTCTTTTATGTTATCATCACCCAACCTCTACTTTGGAAATTGAGGTCATAATTGTCTAATAACGATACCTAAAACCGTTTGAGCCCCGTTTACATCCTGAAACATCCTAAAAAAACTGAGCAGGTAAAAAAAAAAAAATTTCATTGCAATCCAACGATGCAAGCTTTAACGTCATTCAACCCCATGCATGAATGTTATTGTGTCAGCCATATTATCATACTCATCCTCCCCTCTCCATTTCAACCTGTAGTTACTATCTTTTAGCACATTGTTGCAAATGGACCCTTCACTCCGCGCGAATACAAATAGCCTTTTTTTTTCTTTATTTTTCTTCTTTCAGCGAACGTAACGAGCAGCCAGCACAGAACGGCTAGGCTTGACCTTTTGCTCGCGTTCAATTGTATATTGTCCATATCGATAACGCTGGCCATCCATCGAACGAACTCTGAGAGCAAACGAGATTTAAACATCTCTAGGCCCGAGATCGACCGACCCTATATATATATATATATATATATATATATATATATATATATATATATATATATATATATATATATATATATATAGAGAGAGAGAGAGAGAGAGAGAGAGAGAGAGAGAGAGAGAGAGAGAGAGAGAGAGAGAGAGATGACATGATATATATATATATATATATATATATATATATACATGTATAAATATATATATATATATATATTCACACACGCGTGCGCGCTCTAATACACAGGTTGAGTACGAACGTGGCGCTTCTACGGGGAGAGATCTCCCCAAGAGCAACCATGCAATCCAGCTCTCGTGGTTCCGATGGCCTCGAATAATTACCGTTCCCCGTGCAGCAATCGAAACGATTATGTCACCGCGCGATTACGCACGCCTCTCCCGGCTCGCGCGCGCGCGTGTTCACATTCACGTTCGGCATCGACCCCGAGAGATTGTTACGATCGACACACAACTCACATTAATTATTCGCGCACCGATCCTCTATTAATCGCGCTCGCCAACATACGCCGGATCGAACCGCCTCTTCCTGATGCATTTGTGTGGTTGCATATATATATATATATATATATATATATATATATATATATATATATATATATATGTCTGGTTTGCACGCAGATGGCGTAGAAATGTGCATACGAACGTATAAATAGACGGGGCAGTAAATGTTCGTGCCATTTCGCAGGGTCATAAATAATACGCTAACCGTCATAGTATCAAGGTAATCATCAAAATCTCAGGATCGATAGGAACATTTTCCAAAGCCGTTTAAGATCGGGACGAAAAGCACGGGCTTGGAACCCACGGTGCTGAATATTGCATCATTGGAACGCAACGAAAGTTCTTGGTTTTTTAATTTCTTTATTTTTATTTAATATCATCGAAGATCTTTTTTTTTTCATAAGGTTTTGATTGTACATTTTTGATCAGGAAGCTGAAAATGTTTCCGTGATTTTCGTAGCCTCAAAGGGGTAAAAAGTACGGTGGTAGGTAAAAAATGGTATTGATGTTTGCATCGTTGGAATGCAACGAAAATATTTTTTCCGCTCGTTCAGGCTACGGGAAGCACTGAAACGTTTGTGAAGATTTTTCTTAGAGATTTTTAACCCACAGCTGCAAAAAGAGAGTTAGTTAGGGGTGAAAATAAAGAAATGACAAAATAGGGGAGAATTTACGTTGCATTGCGACGATGCAAACTTCAACATCATCGTGAAAAGCATATTTTCGTTGGGTTGGAACAATGCGAAGTTTGGTATCATTAGAACTCGCGGAATTTGATGAAGTTGCATTTTTATGAAATCGAAGATTCAGATGACGCAATGGTAATTGAATATTGGCGTTCTTAATGGCGGAAAAACCGGATACGGAAGAGCCCAATCGTTACTTTGGAAGATCAGGATTATACATAGCAGGATTGAATTAGCATTTGACCATGGTGTCGAAATTTGCATCGTTGCAATGCGACAAAAAATCTCTTTTACGTGTTTTTTTATTATATCTAATCATTTCTTCGCGAATTTACATTGCAGATCTTCGAAAAAGCATCGTAAAAAAGAATTGGATTGTCACATCGAAAAACAAGAAAAAGAAATTCAAGCAATTAAACAAAAATTCATTGCATCCCAACGATGCAAACGTCAATCTCTCATAAAAAAGCCGTTTGATTTAATTCTCCAAATTCCTTTTGGCAGACTCAAGCTTCGGAATACACTTAGCTACATCACTTAAAGACCCGAAAAAATGATGACGTTGAAGTTTGCACCGTTGGGATGCAGCGACAATTATGTTTTTTTAATTTCCCAAATTTCCTCGGGCAGATTTGCGCTACGAAATCACGCAAACATTTTTTAGGATTCTTATTTAGCGATCTAGAACGAATTTGCAAAATGTGATTTTGGATAATGATGGAAATAAGGAATCGGAAGAAATTTTCGTTGTGTTCCAACGGTGCAAACTTCAACCTCATAAAGAGTTGCAAAATTCCGAAAAAAAAATTGCTGGGTAGCTGTTGGTGAAAAAGAAACGCTGTTTTTTTTACCACAAAGTTGCACGAGGCGTTGACGATCGTCGATTTTCAAAATCATTTTTTTTAACAAAGTGGCCCCGAATTGAAACTCGAGCATACAAACTGAATGAAAAAAGCCTCCATTTTTACGCAACTGTTAAAAAATGAAGTAACATCGTCAACGACCTTTTAATGTTTTTCATCGTATCTCATGTAAATTCGGAAACAATCCATCAAGTGATTCTCGAGACATCATGTCCACCGACTTTGAAAACAGTATCATCTGCCAGCGGCCATGTTTTTGTTGTTTTTTTTGTTGTAATTTTTCTTAACGGCTCCTAACATATGTACCTTTGTGTAAAAAAATGCGTTTCGTTTCTTCCAACCGTTTCCCAGAAAAAAATTGGAATTTGACCATTTTTGTCGGACTTCTAGGTAGATGTAGCTGCTTAAGGTAGTTCCTCTGCGAAAATCTCAACCAAAAGTTTACATACCATGTTCATGTTTAAAAGATTGATAATTGGTTTAATTAGTAATGAATTAAATTAAAAACTACGCAATGGATATCATTTATTGCCATAAAATATATTTTGCATTGTGTTTTTGATCGACCATTGCCAGTAAACTTTTTGCCGGGACTGTCCAGGCTTTGCCCCAATTGTTTTTTTTCCAGGCTTTGCACCAAAATTGTGAAGGCTTCTCATGATTATATCTTGGAAACTTTAAGTGTAAATATCTCAGGTTTGGGGTGGTCAAACTTATTCAAATTGCACAGATGTTTGGATAATGTATTAAATAACGTATATGTCAAATTTCAACCATTTCTTAATTCAACTCTTCGGTGGAGGTACTACCTTAAGGCCTTAGGCCACTCTAGAGGCCGAAAAAATAGACGTTCTGTTTTTTTTCTTCAGAAAACTACAAAATAAATCGAGATTACAAAAGAGGGTGTGTATCATACATATCAGTGACTATACAATAATTTTTTTGAAGCGATTAAGTTCAAAATGGCGGCTGTGCAGCGTTTATCTCAAAACTGCATTTTTCAAGTTGGCCGGAGACATAACTCAGACAATTTTCAACCGATTCACTTGAAATGTTGAATATATCTTGAAAAATGCATTGTCTATGGAAGTACGTAAGATTCTTTTTTATAATGCATAGTTCATTTGTTATTAAAAACTATCTGACGATTTTTTAGGCAAATTTTTGGAAAGTGAAAAATTTCGTCAGAGAGTTGTTAATAACAAATGAACTATGCAATATAAAAAAAAATCCTATGTACTTCCATAGACAATGTATTTTTCAAGATATATTCAACATTTCAAGTGAATCGGTTGAAAATTGTCTGAGTTATGTTTCCGGCCAACTTAAAAAATGCAGTTATTAAGATAAACGCTGCACAGTCGCCATTTTCAAATTGATCGCTACAAAAAAATTATTGTATACAGTCACTGATATGTATGATAAACACCCTTTTTTGTAATCTCGATTTATTTTGTAGTTTTTCTGAAAAAAAAACCCAAGCCTATTTTTTCTACCACTGGAGTGGCCTAACCCCTCAAACCTTCTTTAGGATGCCTGTGGATAAAAATCGGGAAATAAAAATATGAGGAAGAATTTTCGTTGCATTCCAACGATGCAAACTTCAATCTCCTCTTTGCCTTTGGTCTCCTCGAGGCTTTTCATACTCCTCGTCGTACCTCAATTCGACAATCCCTTTCATGGCCGGTAGCCGTTGAGTAGTGGCTGAAGAATTGAGGAGAAAAAAAAAGAATGGGAAAAGTGAGAGTACGACAAATAATCGACAACCTCGTTACGTCTCTGAGGCGATTATCGGACGCATCTTGGCATTCACTCTCGTCGAGTTGTCGATTACATCGATTTCTTTTGTCCCACTCCTTCTCCTTGCATACGTTTCTCACCGTCCCTTTTTGTTTGCTCGCAGAGCGAAAATCATGACAGGCGTGCAAACAGCGTATTGAAACACATAGCGATGCTTCTCTGTGATAGGGAGGACATGTGTTCCGAGAATTCAACCGAAGGACCTTCTTTTCGCTCCCCTTGCAAGCGTGTCAGTTATTGGACGAAAGGTTCGCACTGTCATTCCGCACATTCTCCCGCTCATTAGCATATCCCCACATAGGTGTACATTATCATTTCATGCCGATTGTAATTACCGCAAGTGGTCACTCATACCGTCTCCCTCCGCGTGCTGACATTTGAACATACAACCGGTAGGCTCAACGCGGAATGGAAGAGAGTAACGCGTATTACGAGTGGCTGGTGTTTTTTTTAACGGACAGCCATTGATGAAGTATTAGGCGCTTCATTGAGTGACTCGCTCGATCGAGTCAACCTTGCTTTCATAATTGCGCAAGTTTTCCTCCCTTGGGACGGACGTATATGTTCACACGTTCTGTCTTGTGTCTATAAATAACCCACATACGAATACGGAATGGCACGAGATTCAGTTTTTTGTATCAAAGGATTTTTATTGTTGTTTCGCGATGGGATTGCCATGGCTTTAGGGATTGGCAACAGCGTTGGAGTCTCGTCACTTCCGTCGGCCCATTCGGTACAGAACAGAAGTTACTCTTCTGTAACGCTCTTCCGATAGGATGTGGCCTATCATGGAACTGTCACTAGGCTAGTCACTTTCGAGTGACATTATTGAGGCTGCTGTAGAAGAGTATATATGCTTATTCTATTTACCTTCTATCTATCCTTCGCCAGTGTTCGAATAAATATCGCATGCCAAATATTGATGACTATCCGTATTTGCTGAATACTGTTGTTTAATGAGGTGCAGTTTACTTTGCAAACCTTTCGACAATAGTTTCTTCTGTTTTAATTCAACGTGAACCAACCTCAACGGATCCACCAGTCGATCATGAATGTAGGCATCTAACTTTCGTTTGGGGTTAACATTCTATTGGACACGTGACACTCAAACAACCCAAACGATTGTTCAGGGACGTAATCCTGCAATTTCTGTTTGGGTTTAAAGTTCCATCGGACATGTAACAATCAAACAACCTACCAGACTCGAATGATCATCGATGTAGTCATCGAACTTTCGTTCGGGGTTATAATTCTACAGGACAGGCGACGACCAAACACTTCAAACGATCAATCGTCGACGGAGTTGCGCAATTTCTGTATGGATTTGAAAGTCTATCGGGCACGTGACAATCAAACACCCATAGAGACCTAAACGCTTGATCATGGATGGTATTGAAGTTGACATCGTTAAAATGCAACGATATTTTTTTCTTCGCCCTTTTTGGCACATTCAGGCTACAAAAATGACTTCACGTAAGCTTTTGCAATATGCTTACTTGGGGATCCATAACCCAAACCTGAAAAAAGCGTTTAGAAAGTAATAAATAGAACGGAATGAAACAATAAAGAAGAACATTCGTTGCATTGTAACGATGCAAACTTCAACACTATGAACACGGACGTGGTGGTCCAATTTTTGTTCGAGTTAAAAAAATTCATCGAACACGTGAAAATCGAACAACCCAAACATACCGAAACCATTGATCATGAACGTAGTGGTCCAATTTTCGTTTCCGTTTGAAATTTCATAAGGCACGTGCCAATCGAACAACCTCAACAGACTCAAATGATCATGAATGTAGCCGTCTAACTTTCGTTCAGGGTGAAAATTCTACTGGGCAGGTAACAATCAAACAACCCAAACGATTGATCATGTACGTAGTCATCCAATTTCAATCATCAACCCAAACAAACAACCCCATCAGACCCAAACGATTAATCAACGACGTAGTCATCCAATTTCTGTTTGGGTTTATCTGAGATTAAAATTCCACCGGACCTTTTGTCCCGAGGGTCTTCAGACTGTTTAGCCCCATATAAAGGCACTTCCAAGTAGAGTGCACATCGCTTGCCTTTCGGGGAAAAAGACTCCGTTAGCCTAGGTCCGGGACCATTGATTCGAGAAGTCCTTCCAACCGTGCGCCGCTTATTGATCGAAACGAAAGATCAGTCCTTCAGAATCTGTCTTCCCAGCTCTCCACAATCTCCCCCTCTGTATGTGACGAATGGTCATCATTGGAGTACCGAAAATCCAGCCCGCCTCATTCTGCAGTCATCGACGATCGTCAAATACCACTTTTATAAGCGGCTTTTTGTGTATCTCGATTTGTATGCACTTGGCGGGGGAGCTAATAATCGATCGGGACTAGACCGGCAGCGCGGAATATTTCATTAGCAGCGTGTGCATGCACACGTACATCTGACGTCAACATCTCGAGAGTCGAGCCTAACCCAGCGGCGCAGCCAATTTTCTCTTGATTTTCAAGTATTTAACGGCACGTTTACGTGACGCAAGTGCACCTCTGTGTAATTGTAGCCTCGCGCTCTTATATACATATATATGCATGCGCAAGTACTACATACGTTCATGAGTGCGTTGAGTTATCGAATTACAAATGTCCGCGATTGGATATACCTAGGCGCACGTGCGTACGTATTCACACGGGCTGACGGGTAAGTAAGCTCGCGGACATGAACGCGATGTTGCAGAGTTGGCTAATTATTGTACCTCGATTATAGTCCAGCTGCCTGCTCTCGCACTGTTCCAACTCTCTCTCTCTCTCTCTCTCTCTCTCTCTCTCTCTCTCTCTCTCTCTCTCTCTCTCTCTCTCTCTCTCTCTCTCTCTCTCTCTCTCTCTCTCTCTCTCTCTCTCTCTCTCTCTCTCTCTCTCTCTCTCTCTCTCTCTCTCTCTCTCTCTCTCTCTCTCTCTCTCTCTCTCTCTCTCTCTTGGGTGGAAATTCATCAATCCTTGCAATCCCGCGTTTGCCATTTGGACGTGCGTGTCAAACGATTTACGTTCGTTCGCTTTTGAGAGAAGGACGTTTGGAAAAGAGTGAACGACGCTCGGGCCGTTCCGCGAGTGACGATTAAAAAATTAATCGAGTCCAGATACGGAACACCTAATGATTGAAAATGAAACTGGAAGAAACAGGGTAAAGCGTTTGCGATAATTTTCGTATTATTGCGCTGATGGAAACCTCAATGGATAAGACGAAGCCGAAGAGTGTGTTAGAATTATGAGCTCGTGTGTGTACGTGTGTGTATCATCAAGTTGCCATAGTGCGACTGAGCGTTCTGCTATGTGTTCCTGTATAAAGGGTGTCTCGAAATGACCTGACATTCTAATGTGATAATAACACGTATTTTTTATTTGAAAAGTAGGATGATTTTTATTTTACACTGGAATAAAAATTCGTTCATCCAACCAAAATTCAGTTGGTTTAACAAAATGTACCTTCAAATACGTTCAACTTGATTTTTGATTAGCATAACAAACGTTTTGTTGCTCTAACTGCTAGTTTTAGTGGTGAGAACTGTAGCTTATTCAGCATGTCTGAGCAACTGTCAAAACAACAAAATTTCGAGACAACAAAATGCATTTTGCACATTCAACGGTTTCTTTTTCTCATTGTAATATAAGGTACAAACATGGAGGTTATGTGTGGAACACAATATCCGATAAATGGCATAAACGGCCTGGATTTGGAAGACATATTCTTTCAACAAGATGGCGCAACCTGCCACCCTGCGGGCGATAATGCATGAATAATGCAGTTATTGCAGACGAAGTTTCATGGTCGGGTTATCTCGCGCCGCGGTGATGTGAATTGGCCACCAAGTTCGTGCGATTTGGGCACCATTGGACTTCTTTCTTGGGGGTTTTCTGCAAGGACAAGTGTATGCCAATGATCCACAGAACACTTTGGAACTCGAGGAAGCAATTGGACGCACCATTAAGGCGGTCCTCTAGTTTCTCGGGTCGAAAAAATCGTTTTTTTTTCTTCATAAATCACATCTACAACATGTGTAAAAAATGTGTGCCAAAGGATTTTTCGATATTCGAAGTTGTTCACAAGTTACGGCCCTGGAACGGAGCAGGTATACGGAGCAGGTATACTTTCAAACGCGTTTTTCTCGAAACACCATTTTTCGAAACGGTGACCACGATATTTCAGAAACTACTGCGCCGATCTTGTTCAAATTTATACAGCATCTTTAATAATACGTTATAAGCCAGCGATTGAACTAGGATTATCATGATTGCTTCGATAGTTTTTTTTTGTACGAGCGAAAGACTTAAGAAAAAATGAGTAAAAAATAGAATGTAATTTTCAAAAGTGTATAAAAAAGTCAATTTTTGTAATTTAGAATTCACTCTAGTTCAATCGCTGGTCTTAAATATGAAGATTAAAATGCCGTTTGGTTTTTTGATTTCAGATAGGCAGAACAGCCGCAATCTTGGTCACCGTCAAGCACCTCTTTTACTTTATGTCTTCCTGTCGGCCACTATAACTTTTATTCTATTATATATTTTGACTTAAAAAAATTTGTAAAGCTTATTTAAATGTTAATAAAGATTATGCAAAAACAATGAGATTGATTATTTCGATGCTTTGCCCGTAGAAAATTATTGAAAAAGCCGTAAAAAAATAGCCGAGAAACTAGAGGACCGCCTTAATGAAATTAGTCCGCGATTATGCCGAAATGTTATTGAAAATTTCGTCGAAAGAGTGAACGTTTGCAGACGGGGACGAGGCGGCTTTTTTCGGATATTGTGTTCCACGCATAACCTCCATGTTTGTACCATATATTAAAATAAAATATATTTGTATTTTGTTTAAAAAATTCCACGTACAGAATGCGATAGGATTCATCAAGAATCGTATCGGATTCTTTGAATTTTGCATTCCAAAGAAACCGACAGTCCTCCAACAATGATCGGCTTATTAAACTTCTCAATGCCTAACATTACGCACGCAATGCCTGCATATATTCTTAATCTCATGCAAATGTACATTTCCGATTACGTTGAAATTGGCACTGTTGTAATGCAACAATTATTCTTTTTGTTTTCTTATTTTTATTATTACCGAAAACCTTTTGTTTTGCAAATTCTGGTCGTGAATCTCTAATGAGAATACGCAAAAGTCTTCCAGTGACTTTCGTCGCCTAAGTCAGCTAAAGAGAAACGTTGTCAATTAAAAAATTACAATTTTCGTTGCGTTCCAACGATGCTAATTTCAAGATCATCATTTCCCTGCGAGTCTCTTACATTTTCGTCCGTCTTCCCAAACACCTTTAAACGACGATCGATGAAGTCCTCGTAATGGCACCTGTGCAAAATTGTGAAAATTCGTAACAGTATCGATTGGTATCTTGGTGTTTAAAAAAAGATCAGGACCGTCCCCGCACGTGACAAATGTCATCATTTATTTTATAATTCGAAGCCTTTCGGCAAATCGACAAATTCGACAACAAAAAAATCGGCAAAAAAAAGTTATCAATGAAAAATAATTAATTTTCGTTGCGTTCCAACGATACAAACTTCAAGATACGTGTGTGAAGTTAGCATCTTAATAGTTAGCATCTCACAAATAATATCCAGATAAAGTGGCATACCGTACAGTTCTACAGTTCTTGATAAGTTTCAATAATAGTTCCATCGATTTTACTATCGAAATTGCATTTTGAAAAAATGAGATGCTAACTTCGCAAAATATATGATAGCATCTCATCGAATTTAGCAAATTTCACCATGCCAGAGTTGAAATTAAAAGAGTTCTTCAAGATCATGGGTATGAATCCCTTCGTATATACCTACGTGTGCGTAGATACCCAGGTATGGATACGAACGTCCTGATTTCGTCTCCCATCCATTCACATCAAAGATATAATGCAACTCTTGATGGCACGCAATGATTGTTGCACTCTCGTTTTTTCGCGCGAGACAATAATTCTTCGTCGCTCGACGCGCTCGACGGTAGCAACAAAACAAAAAAAAATAATAATAATAATAAAAAATCGCATCAGAAAACCTGCGGAACCCACCGCGTTTGCTTCCGCGTTGACAAACGACCGTGTGCAGACTTTGTCGAGAGCTCACACCGGGCGCATTTATCCATCTCGCCTTTGGATGTGTTTCACACAGAGACGTATAAACGCACATATAAATATACGCGGACTCATTTCGCGCTGGTTATACCGGCTCTACTAGGCTATTTTTTTTTTCGTTCTTTTTCGTTCTTCCTATCGCCATATTTCACTTTTGCCAGACAAACGTGTGCCACGTAATGACGCAATTCGCGACAGCGTGCCACTATTAAACTTCCTGCATGCGAGCACCGAGCAGATTTTCACCGCGGATACTCCCATTCGGGACGATTTTTCATTTGTTTTCCTTTTTTGGAATTGTGAGTGTTGAAAATTCGCTTTGGGGACGCAGGGCACGTTCTCAGGGTTTCGTAGCTGTTAAGAATGAATGGGAATGGTAGAGTGCTAACGTGGTGATGAAAAATTGATTCATTGCTACTTCGTTCGTTCTAAGTACGTGTAAAAAATTGAAGGAGTCTTCTCACTTTGGGCGCTACGAAAAGGCTATTTTCATGATTTTTTTTACAGGTTTATGTTATAGATATTGATATAAAAGTTGTTACACTTAAGGGGAGATATACACCTAGACTCACCAACATTCCGTCGACCGTAGTAGACCTACACTATGGGCCTGGTATCGATGATTCCATGTAAGTTGACAAATTTCTTGATTTATTCATTCCCAAATTTTCAAACGCGTTTTTCTCAAAACCACGTTTTTCAAATCGGTACCCAAAATTTCTCAAAAACCAATGAACCGATTGCCTTGAGGTTTTTTGTGGTTATTCTGTACACCATTATCTAGTACTTCTCATAGGATTTTTCTTCCGTTACTTAGTTTTTGGGTTATAGGCAAAATAATAACTAATTTTTCGCCCAAAAATCACTATTTATGTTCAAACGTCCGCCATTTTGTCATAAATCGATATTTTCAAAATCGGCTATGACAAGTACTAGATTATAGTATCTAATTTAATCATCTTTTTCGTTTTTTTTTTTCAGATGGTTTTTGAATAAACGCTAGTTGGTACCGTATACGCAGATTTTTTTACGACGCTCCAAGGATCATACAATATTCTCGTATATTTTTAAATACAGAAAATTAAACATATTTTTGAATGTAAATACTTTTAGATAATTAAAACCCCAATCCGAAATTTCAAATAGTTTTCCTTGAAAAAATTCGCAAAAATTACCTTTTTTCCGGCTCGTAGGTGTATATCTCCGCTTAATAAATACACTTTCGAAATACATGAAAAATATTTATTTATTTACGCCACGATTTGTAGCTGAAAAAATAGGTACGGCTCGACTAATTATCGGACTAACCTTTCTGATAGGGATAGGAATCTGATAGGAAGTACGTAGGATTTTTTTTTATATTGCATAGTTCATTTGTTATTAAAAATTATCTGACGATTTTTTAGGCAAATTTTTGGAAAGTGAAACATTTCGTCAGAGAATTGTTAATAACAAATAAACTATGCAATATACAAAAAAATCCTATGTACTTCCATAGACAATGTATTTTTCAAGATATATTCAACATTTCAAGTGAATCGGTTGAAAATTGTCTGGGTTATGTTTCCGGCCAACTTAAAAAATGCAGTTTTGAGATAAACCCTGCACAGCCCCCATTTTGAAATTAATCGCTTCAAAAAAATTATTGTATACAGTCACTGATATGTATGATAAACACCCTTTTTGTAATCCCGATTTATTTTGTAGTTTTCCTGAGAAAAACACCCCCAATAAGCCTATTTTTCGGCCTCTAGGGTGGCCTAACCCCTTAATGTAATCACCGAATGTTCAAAAATGCATATTTTCACAAACAGATGTAGAAAAATCGTTCGAAAACGCACGTTTAATATGACGATTATTTGAAAGCTAACAGTTGGTAACAGTCAATCGGTTCCGTGCATAAGCATAGGGCGCTTCCCTCGTACTCCACCCCCGACGGCTAGACCCCACAACAATCTTAACATAAACAACGAGGCGATTGGCGCGTCTCGATCGACCCGTGCCGTAAAATGATACGAGCGAGGGACGTGCTCTCTCATTGCCGAAGTTTCCATCCCTTTCTCGCTCGTCCAGCCGAGGACTTGTGCGTTATCCGGGCGGCTAGGCACTCGAGACATTGCAGGCTGCAACTCCTCCTCATGTCCCAATGAAGAAGCTCCGGGAAGTTGGAAAAGTGCCAGACGTTTATCAAGATAAGAATGCTCAGGGTGATACGCGAAAGGCCGCGAGGCTCACAGTTGTCTTTACTCCCTTCGTACGACTCTCCTTAGGCTCTCGTAGTCTTTGTCCCCAAGTTTCTCGTCTTCGCCCACACTAGGGATCCATTTTATTGGAGTCTTACGATCAAAAGGTATACCGAGCATTCCGCACGCTCGACGGTTTTTCCTTAATTAATTTCCAGCCTCGAGTCCTCGTCGTTATTGCTGGGGGATGGTCGTCTCGTTGGCCAATGTCGATCCAAGCATGCCCTCAGCCTCGTGGAAACTTTGGAGGTTTTCCACATTGAGTAGACGGCACTTGGCCGCCATAACTCCCGGGGACTCGGCTGTATTAGTCAAGTATATAAATTACCCAATAAACGTGGAGTTGCTCGTAGAACTATACCGTCGTAGGATTATGTGGCGTGAATGGGACGGCAGTTTGGCTCTAGTATTTTCAGTCTTTTCAACGTTGGCGGTTGACGAATTTCACAGAGCCTCAAGAGAGGAGAGATCAAGCCGAGAGCTCTCTGGGATGCGGGCACATCTTTGTTGCGTGGATGGGAAGAAAAAAAAAACGATCTCGTGATCTAACATCGTACGACGGCGATCATTGTTCGTCGCATATGGGGCCCTCGGTAGCCTCGGGACACATCGTAAGTTGGATCACGTTGTTGTCGCATCCTGTTTGCCTTGGTGTTCGACTCTTCCTTTCTTCGAGACTCCCTCGTCGATTGTCCCTTTCTTGTCCGATTCTTTCGCCATCGACGACACGCCTAATCTCCATTAGGATCCCCACGAATGTCCGCTGAATTGGATACTTCCCCCCCACCACCGGTGGGCTCTCTTATGTCCAGAAATTACCGCAGTCCCCAAATTGCCGACTGACGGTACGTCAAATACCTTTTCCCCGCAACCACGAGATGAACGGTAAGCGAGCGAGATGCCAAAAGTATTCGTGCAATAAAAGATGATGAATGGAGGTCATATACTGGCGTTGTTTCATTCAAAGTGTGGTCCGTTAAACGAATGAAGGTATGCATAAAAACTGCCGAGTGTATGCAAAGTATACGCGGAGACATCCTGCCGTGTGTTGTAGGATGAAACGTCAGCCCGTTAATGGAAATTTGTAATTGGGCCAAACTTCACCGACACCCAATCAAGACGAAGCCTCCCGGGGCGATTTAATTGAATTTCCCGAAGTGAGAATCTTCTCTGTACGGTTCCTTGCATGCGGGTCGAGATCTTCGGGCCTGCAGATGGATTTTTCTTTTTGGGCTTCCGGCCGATCCGAATGGAAAAGCCGTGCCGTGCGTGGGCTCGATGACATGACTGGGAGGCTCTGTCGAACACTTTGAGGTCGCTGCATTGAAAATGTTTCGTAATTGGAGTGGCGGAAATGTATATCGAAGCTTGATTCGAATCAACGATGCAAACTTTCATACATACATTCATACATTCTCAAATAGGAAGATCATCCCCATACTCATATAGGAAGATCATCCCCATGCTCATATGGGAAGACCATACCCATGCTCATATGGGAAGAGCATCCCCATGCTCATATAGGAAGATCATCCATATGCTCATATAGGAGGATCATCCCAACAGCAGCCTACTGGCTCCATACCCAACATTATGCAAAACCCAATGTCTTCAACACCAATCCAAGATAAGTGTGAGCATCTTCACTAGGAGATCATTTCAAAGATCGTCTTTGAATCACCCAGATGTGCTGATAGTCAATATTCCACTGCTACAACAGGTTCAAGATGTTCTTTCCTCATATACATCCAAATTTCTTCACGTGACCAAAGAACCAATCGTTCTAGCTTGGAAGACTCATTCAGTAACATTCAGCCATAAGGAATTTTGAATTTTGAAGCACGACCTAAAGATCTTTCACATCGCAGCATCACCCTACATCTGCACAGCCATGTCATCCAAAGCTAACTTAGCTTGCGGTGACTTTCCCCACTGCATCACAACGTAAGTTGTCTTCAAAAAGAGGCTGCTTTCCGCATTACCAAACCCTTGGAATTCCAGGATCAGCACTCCAATTTTGGAATTACTGTCTGGCGGTTGTACATCAAGAACCATGAACATTTTTCTATTTCGTTGGGGTGTTCAGTTTTCGTGGGTCATCCGTACATCTCTGAACTGCCGAGGACACAATGACGGTCGATAAAGGCCTTTGAACGGCAAGTCCGAGTGGCTTGCTCGTTCCGTTGGTAAGGTGAATGACCGATGGGAGAATTCTTTTTTTTCCATCCACCTACCGCTCTCCGTCGACCCGGCCGTCCCTACTGAAAATCAATTAAAAGTTGGTAAAATAGCGTTGCACCCGTATCGTCACGTAATTGCAGATCTCTGCCTTGCCGGCTCCGCACTCGCCGCTTTCTCCAAACGTGACGTGAAACGAACGCGTCATAACACAGTCGTGACTTATACATGTCTTCTTCAATTCTCGAATTAATCGCGTAATGATAGGCCTGCCTAGCTACATTGGTATGGAGACGTGTGTGCGCCGCGAGCTAATTGCAGATTTCTCTCGTTGCGGGCAAGGGTTAAAAGCCAGCGAGAGATTGATACCCATGGGGCACACGATGACGGTGGCGCCATCCTCTCTTCCTCACTCACTCATGGAGGATAAAGGTAACGCTAATTAAATCCTGGACGATGGAACGCGTTATTTTCTCGCATTATTCGATTCATGGGATGTTGTCTTTTCCCATGGGTGGGAAATGATGTCACAGCGCAACTTTTCATCCATTGCAATTCCTCGGATCGTTGAAATGACCACGAAAATTAATTTTCCTCAATTAGTCAATTATTTTGGTCAGCTTTAAACTGCTGCAATAAATCGATTTTCGTTTGTACCATCTGCAAAAGATTTTTCAACAATCAGATGATATTAATAACGGAGTGCAATCCTCAGCTACGAAACGGTCGATGGGGGTAATCGATGGAACGATTAAAAGAGCGATAATTTAAAATCGAAATAAATTGGAGACCGGGTTACTTGAAAAATTGGCAGAAAAGAACACCAACGATTTTCTGGTCTCGTGCTAGCAGTCCGGTATTTTGACTGAAGGGAAGACTTTTTCGGTGACGCATTACCGACTGCCGGGCGAGGAGGCGACAGGGATGCCGAACGAGGGAACAAAACTCGTGGCATCCCTGTCGCTCGACAGCGCCGGCAAATATCCGACGGAGGGATAGCCCGCCGTCTCGGGCGATTGCCGGGCGAGGTGTTATCGACCTTGCACATCGATGGAATCGTAGCAGCGGAGCTGCGATTCAAATTTGCTGCGTTTCTTTCATCCGAGCAGTCGACAACGAGGCGCTCGTATCAAAATGGATATATTGTGTT
Organism: Ophion ellenae; assembly: GCA_963210295.1. Classification (NCBI taxonomy): domain Eukaryota; kingdom Metazoa; phylum Arthropoda; class Insecta; order Hymenoptera; family Ichneumonidae; genus Ophion; species Ophion ellenae. The sequence continues at coordinate 32,921,165 of OY723393.1, read as the reverse complement.
ATACACACATATACATACATACACATACATACATACATACATACATATATATATATATATATATATATATATATATATATATATATATATATATATATATATATATATATATATAAAAGAGCGATGATTGAAAATCGAAATAAAATGGAGACCGGGTTACTTGACAGGAAAAATTGATAAAATATGTGTACACACACACACACACACAAAATATACATATTATGGCAAAACATTATACATATATAGAGGTTTTTGGTAAGAAACTTCTGTTATTGGATTCGTTCCAAATTGTATCTTTAATTAATTAATAAAAAAAAATTGTTTGGACACTTGGAACAGAACGATATTAATTTTTGGAAGAATTTTATCGATATCGCTTCTCTAAAATATAATCATGCAAAATTCACGTTTCAGAACGAGCATATTACCATGATATAAAAAATACGATCTCCAACCGTTACAATCTGACTTGGCGATTTTATTGTTTTGAACATGAGAGTTAAGCAGTTGAGAAGTCGAAAACCTTCGCCGATCATTTTTTTCTTAACCATGTACGCCAAGAGGTTGCACATTATTTCCAGTGCACTTGTGTGGTTCATAAGTTGTATTTTTCTATAATAGTGATATAAATTTTTTATTATAACAATGTGATTTTTTAACGAAAAATAAAACATTTTAATAACATTATTTCTAAAGTGTAACAATGTTGTCTACAACATTTCTTGTACACTTGCATTATGCGTGCATTATACTTGGCCATTGCGTCAATCATTTCATGTTTTTGTGTACAATTGATTGATGGAAAAATGACAATAAAACCACTGTTTGAATTTAAACGGATAATCATTATTTGTAAGGTAAACCACAACTTTTTGTAAGGTTAAGCGAATAACCATGTTTTCGAGGGGATTTTTTGTGACTTGGTGTACTTTTTCATGATGAAGTTTGCATCGTTGGACTGCAACGAAAGTTAATACTTTTTAATTCTTTTTTAGTTAATAAGTTAATTCTTAATAAGTTAATTCTTTTTTAGTTAATTCTTAATAAGTTAATTCTTTTTTAGTTAATAAGTTAATTCTTTTTTAGTTAATCAAAGTTTTTAAAAGTTAATTCTTTTAAACTTTTTTAATTTCACTCAAAATCGCTCTACCACTTTTACCGATTGTTATAAGAGACTTATGACCTCGATTTTTTTTAAAGTCGGCTTTGGATGAGTATAAAAATTAAAAAACGAAAAAATCGTCAACTTTTTTCAACTTTTTAAAAGTGTAAGTATACTTTGAGAAAATGCGAGCAAAACGAAAATGGTTTTTTCATTGCCTGTCACAGTGGCCTTAAAAAGCCTTGAAATAAACAAAAACGGAAAGCATTATCTGGTTTTCGGCTCGAGGCTGCGACATATTTCTACAGCGCATATAAAAAAAAAACACTTCAACAGCAATGGTGCGTATAGACCTGAACTTCGCGTCACACGCAACGGCACTTGCGAAATTGCATTGTTCGCGAACGTCATCTGCATTTTGTATTGCGATACGTATTTTTATCGTCCGTTTGTGTACGTACATACGCGTATGTGCGTCCTGGGTAATAACTTGGCGGCATGAAAGTGACCAAGCGTCGTAAAATCTCTCCGAATCGCAATAAACTCGGAGAAAAATTAAAAGACCCAGAGAGCGAGAGCGAACGAGAGAGAAGCGAGAATCTGAAGCAAAAAAGACTTTCAAACGAGTAAAAAAAAATTATTCAAAGGATGTGCGTCATCTAGCCGTTCTAGTTTTTCCGTCCAAATTCGCAGATGACCCAAAGCGGCGCTTCGAGAATTGAAAAACAAAAGGGAATTTCACTCGGCGATAAATGCCTTCCGTGCGTTCACGCGCGTGCACACGAAGGCCCGATCAATAGTTTTGCATCGCGCGTGGTTGCACGAGGTTTTTTAAAATTGAACTTTCGCCGTGGTTCGGGGTTTCGAGACCCATATGGCGAATTGAAAGGGACGAAAAATTAAGCGCCTGTATTAAATTATTAATATGGTTTTTCCCGTGGGTCTTAGGAGGGGGAGGGGAGTCCGGGGAAAAGAGATTCGAGGAGCGTACGGTGCGTTGTGCAGAAGGGGGAGGGTTCGAACGAGTACACGCATCACACGCGCTTGCAATGCAAACTTTGCTTTGCTCTCTCTCGCTCTGTCCTGTTTGCCTCTCTCTCTCTCTCGCTCTCTCTCCCTCTCTCTCTCTCTCTCTCTCTCTCTCTCTCTCTCTCTCGCTCTCTCTCCGTGGGGCTATCGCCCTGGGGGACGAACAGAGCGCATCTATGCGCTGCGTGCCCCACGGATCCGACGAACCCTCCACCAAGACTCGTCCCTCTTAATTCGGTTAGTCATCTCCGCATCTGCGTCAGGCAGCATTCGAACGAGAATTTTTTTTTTTTAAACAATTCATCACGGAAGAACGAAGTCTTGGGAAAAAAATGTTTTACCGCTAAATATAAATAATCGATCTTGAACGAATGACAAATGCACTTGATTTTATTCTTCTCTCCTATTTCTACCCAAATAGAATTTATTCACGATGGTGAAGTTTGGAATCGTTGGAATGCAGATAACATTTTTTTTAAATATGTTGTTTCTTCATTTTCTTTATGGAAATTAGTCATGGAAATTGACATTTTCTTTGCTGAAATTAGTCATGGAAATGGACATTTTCTTTATGAAAATTAGTCATGGAAATGGACATTTTCTTTATGGAAATTAGTCATGGAAATGGACATTTTCTTTATGGAAATTAGTCATGGAAATGGACAGGTTCTTTACAGAAATTAGTCATGGAAATGGACATTTTTTAAATGGAAATTAGTCACAGAAATGGACATTTTCTTGATGGAAACTAGTAATGGAAATTAATATGGACTATAAGCAACACAGGCTATAGAATATTGAGCTCGTAATCTTATCCGGAAAATATGGGCTTCAGATTTGTCATGAGGATCGTAAAAAAACATTTGAGTTTTTTCTCACAGCCAAAATTTGACGCAAAGAAGATCGGGCTAATGAATTTGCGTTGTGCTCCAACGATGCAAACTTATGACGTTGAAGTTTGCATAGTTGGAATGCAACGACATTTTTTCCATTTTTTTTTATCATTACCCAAAGCATTTTTTGCAAATGGAGATCGTACATTTCCAATGAGATGACGTAGAAATGTTTGAGCGATTTTCAGAGCCTGAAACGACCAAACAAAACTGGAGCAATCAAGAAGAATTAATTTTCGTTGCATTCCAACGATGCAAACTTCAATATCATATTTATCATTCGTTCTTATTGTTGCCTAAATCCTTTTGATGTCGGACTTGTTGGGATGCAACTGAAATTCTTTTTCATATACCTATTTCCTTCTTTTCACTATTTCAAAAAATCTCTTTCGCAAATTGAGATTGCAAATATCTAAATAAGTAAATTAAAGAATTGTTGGGGCATTTCATTTTGCAGCAAATGAAAATTCGAAATTTTCGTTGCATTCGAACGATGCAAACTTTACCATCGTTCTCTAATGAGGATCCTGATGTAAAAAAAAACACTCGAGTGCAAAGAAATCAGGCGATTCTAAAGTTTTTATTTTCATCATAATTTAACGCGGCGAACTTTCATAATTATTTGTCGTCTCGGTCAGAAAAAAAATTTCGATGGCGAAGAGATAGATCGGTACAAATGGGACTGGGTGAGGGGGAGGAGAGGGGAGGTGAGAATCGAGACAAGGATAAAAATAAAAAGAACGAGTGAGAGAGAGTGAGAGAGAGAGAGAGAGAGAGAGAGAGAGAGAGATAAATAGAGAGAGATCGAGGAATGCTAGGACCCGAGGGAAAGACAAGGAGAAATAATAAAAATGGAGAGTGAGAGCGAGACGAACGCGAGCACCCGAGGAGAAGACAAACGCGAACAATCGTCCTGAATCCAACGAGCCGTGAGGGACGCGAATCGCGAAACTCTCGTCCCCCCCCCCCCCCCGCCCCCAGCTCCCAATCTCCTCGTCGTAGTTCCTTCTCCCTTCCGCGGTCCCTGCGGACGTTTTGCGTTCTTCACATCGTCGCGTCCAGCGCACGGGAGAGTAACGCAAAATTCAATGTGTCCATTGTACCTATTGTTTTACGTCTCTCTGGCCGATCTCTCTCTCTTCCTCTGAAGTTACGTGATTTCGACATAACTCAGGCTTCGTGTTCTAACGCCGCTCATACACACACACACGTACTCGTGCAAGCTACATAATAATAAGAACAATAGTATATATATATATATATATATATATATATATATATATATATATATATATATATATATATATATATATATATATGCAAGTTCATTATTACCATTATTATCACTTCAGCTAGACGTGATTACGATTTCGGCTAGGTCCAGAAAAGTCGTATTGAGAAAAACGCGATAAAAAGTTTTAGTATACGTAAATCGTTGGGCTACCTGCTCTCAATAAATTGTCTGTAACTTGATTCAATTTTAATGCTTTAACTTGAACATCTTTCCACATATTCTTGAATATATATATACTTTAAGAAATGGGAAAAAAATGAATTTTCTTTTACCCCTCACAGTGGTGTCCCGCCTTAATATCTTTTAATTTTCCAATTTATTTTTCTTTTTTAATATTTCAAAACAACAGCTGTACGACACTTGCATATATTTATAATGTATGTATGTATGTGTGTGTATATATATATATATATATATATGTATGTATATATATAATTAAGTTTTGTTCTTAGCTTTTGGCACATATTTTATTGAGCCACCCACACGCGAACTGAATTACACACCCACACACACACACACACATTTATATATATATATATAAAGTCTACCGGAACGCTCGGTCCGTTTTTTAATAGAAACAAAAGAAATACATTTTATAAACATTCATTGATATTCGCTGAAGAATATAATTCCCATCGTTATTATTGTGGACCTCGTCCCAGCGGAGGGGTCGTTAGTAATGGAAATTACATTGTCCAATAATGATTCATAAATCGATTGAAAATGTATTATTTTCTTTTAATTGAAAAGTGGACAGTACTTTCCGATAGGTCTAATATATAATTAGTATTCAGCTTGTGGTATACTCATTATAAAACAGTACGAAAAACCGTATCCCATACCTGCAGCAGTCGCGAAACTCATTTGTAACTTTCTTCCCCTGTATTTTCGCAACTCTCGTATCTAAAATTCGTTTGGACAATACGTTTTTTTTCTCGAATAAAGTTTTCCCTTCAGTACGTCTTAAAACAAAGTTTTCTTATGGCATCGAAGTTTGCATCGTTGGAATGCAACGAAAATATATTTTTTTCCGTATTCCCAAATTTTGTTGACCCACTTAGTCTACGAAAGTCACTGAAATGATTTTAAAATCCTTATCAAAAATTCATTACCCAAAGCCACAAAAAGCGATTTTAAACAATGATAAAAATAAAGAAATGAAAAAAATCAGGACGAATTTTCGTTGCATTCAAATAATTTTTATCATTAAACAATGATAAAAATTTTCATTGCTCACAAGAAATGTGGAAGGGTTCTTATTTCCCTCTGGGCATATATATATATATATATATATATATATATATATATATATATATATATATATATATATATATATATATATGTATATATAGGGGACGTAAATATATTTTTTCCGTATTCCCAAATTTTTTGGCCCTCTTAGTCTACGAAAGTCACTGCAACATTTTTGAGAATAAAATAGATTTTATACAATGATAAAAATAGAGAAATGAAAAAAATCAGGAAGAATTTTCGTTGCATTCCAACGATGCAAACTTCGACACCATTGATTCTTTCGGATTTGTACACTCCGAAAGGGTTCTTCTCATTTTCCCTCTAGGCATATATATGTGAGTGCGTTAGTTTGGTAATAAAAATAGCCTTCACGTGCCATATGCGATACGTTATGGTGTAAAAGTCCACCGGCCCACATGGCACCCACACGCTCCCTCAGCGTACAACCGCAAGCACTCTTCCACCGAGAATTCTAGGACACGTATCTGCACGTTATACACTCCACGCTCGGGTCTAACGAATTTTTATTACTCAATCCTTTTTTGTTTCATTTTCATCCTTTCCCGCTCCCTACTTGCCACGTGTTTTCACAAATACGAAGAAAAATGAATTTTCGAATGTACTTTAAAAAGTCAAAGGGCCGAGAAAAAAATATGAGAAAGAAAAAAGAATCGTACAAATGTTGTGTCACTCATTGGGAAATTAAGCGTGTGCACTTATGTCAGATCCGCGTATGTACTCCAGTGCGATAGACACTGTCGAGAAGCGGTGAAATGGTAACGAGGGAAAGGATTAGAACACCCGCCGTAAAATTCACAGTCGGGTGGTGGTGAGCGAGCGGTTTCTCACGTCATGCCGTTGCAACTTAATTGGTGCTTTCCACGGTCCTCGGTGCTCGATGCTTTTTTTTCGAATTAGCTTATTCACCTGCGAGTGCTCGTTCAATGGATGCACTCGCGTTGAGTGTCGATCTGTGAACGAGAATGGTCGTGAAGTTTGCAACGTTGGAACGCAACGAAAATGCTTTTTTATATTTTCATTTCCTCAATTTGATTATGTAAAAAAATATTTTTTGCAAATTTGTATCCTGGATCTCTGAATAAGCGCCGTGAATAATGATCGAGGGATTTTCGTACCAGAAGAAAATCGAGCAATTGAAAAATAATAATTTTCCTTGCATTCCAACGATGCAAACTTCAACATCATGAACGAGAAGGAAGGTAATGTAAATGTGAAGAATGGATATAAGAGTAATATAGCACATCAATGACATATAAGAGTAATACAATCAATTAATAAAATATAAGAATAATATATGAATGAAATTTATTTATAATATAAGATAAATTATGAGAATAATATTATAAGTAAATGTGAAGGGTATGTTGAAATTATGCATTCCAACGACGCTTTGCGTTGTTGAGGTGCTATGAAAATTCCTTCTTATAGCCAAATTTTTTTGGACCACTCAAGATATGAAAGTAACTCGCTTTGAAGGCTCCTCATCAGAGATCTTCATGATATTGAAGTTTGCATACTTAAAACGCAAAGAAAATTAATTTTTTTGGATTGCCGAAATATTCTTATGGTCAATTTGGACTATAAAAACCACTCCAACGTTATTCAAGATCCTAATTAAAAATCTACAATACAAATTGGCAAGAAAATGTTTTCGTTAATAATAAGGAAATAAAAAATAGATAAATAAAAGAAGAAAAAAAACTGTTCGTTGCATTCCAACGATGAACACTTCAACACCGTAGATCTTTAACCAAAGTGTGCAAAAAAACATTTCGTTGTAAGGAAAATGATTAAATGAAAAAGAATTTTCGTTGCATTTCAACACTGCAAGCTTCAAAGCTATATAGAAAATTGAAAGAATCTTAAATGAATCTCAATGCATCTTCTTGAAGTTCACATGCCTGGAATACAATAAACATTATCGTTTTTAATCGCCGTAGTTATTTGTTATGCTCTTGAAGTTTGGATCGTTTGAATGGAACGCAAATTCTCATTTATATTTTCATTTTCTCTTTTTCATTATTTCGAAAAATCTTTTTTGCAAATTCATCCTTTAGATACCGAAATACGCAGATAAAACATTTTTCGCGGGATTTTCGTAGCTATGATTTGTCACAAAAAATTGGAGCGAATTAAAAATTATAATTTTCGTTGCATTCCAACGATGCAAACTTCAACATCGTTTTTTGATATTACTCATTCGGAGTGCGCAAATCACTCAAACTTTTTTTCTAATCCCTACAAAAGATCTGCAAACTACATTCGCAAA
>OY723393.1:32793718-32913103 GCA_963210295.1 Ophion ellenae | reverse complement strand
GTCCATTATGTACTCACGCCTTTCGTTTTTCCATCCAAGGCATTCGGATCCTTGAGGAAAATTTTCTTGCTTCTCGATTCGCAATTTCATCATTGAGATCGCGACAGCGGAGAGTCTCGACAATCATCGCGATAATTTTCTGTCCCATTTGCCCGCCCCCTCGTCCTCTCTCTCTCTTCCTCTCTCTCCTTCTCTCCTTCTCGCTTCTTATTTCTGCCTGAATTTGTAAACTCCACTGCAATGTCTATTTAGGAAAATCTCAGATGCAAATACACGGGGCATTCCACTTCGAAGTTTTCGTCAGTTTTTGCTTGGGCTTTGCATTTGTTAAATGAATTTTTTAATGATTTTTTTAAATCAATTTTTTCATGTTTTTTTTAAACGCTTTTTTTGCACGACTTTTTGAAGTGCATTTTTTAAATGCTTTTTCAAATATTTTTTGTTGTTGCATTTCATTAAATACTTTTAATAAAATCAATTTAATTAAGTTTGCATTTTTTAAATGCATCGATAATTCTTCCCTACATTTTTCTTTCCCCATTTCTACATTTTTATTATTATTCAAAATCGTGTGTTTAAAAAATTTGCATTGCACATTCTAGAAAAGAGCCCAAAAACGTGTTCACTAATTTCCGGAGCCTGATTCTGCCAGGACGAATTTGTTCAATCGAAAATTTATTGCATTCCAACGATTGCATTCAACCGCATCAATATTCCTCCATCCCAGCCATTTTTTTCACCAAATGAATTTCAACCCCAAAACCCATGGTCCTGTATTCTCACTGTAAAAAGGAAAACATCACCAAATATTTCGTAAGCGGATTATCGAGGATTTTCCGAGCGTGTCCGTGACAAGGATTCGTTGCACAAAATGATTTTATGATTTGTATCGTAGGTATTCGATTCAGCAATACGAACTACACATTTCATCGTTGATCGGACAATGAAAGGGAAACTCTCTCACGCTAGACAAAATACGTAACGTGCGTACGTGTAGTTATGAATAATAATGCGCGTAATTCATATGTACCGTGCGGTTTGATAAAGCCTATATATAACGTGCTTTAATGCCCGTTACATTATCCTGTCCGCGCGTTAAAACCGACGTGCTTATTACAATATCATGTATAATCGAGCTCGTAATTGAAGTCAGACACAAATTTTAATGCTTCGTGACGCAGCGAGACAAAGAGAAAGAGAACGAGAGAGATATATCTATATATATATATCTCTATATATCTCTCTCTATATATCTATATATATCTCTCTCTATATATATATATATATATATATATATATATATATATATATATATATATATATATATATATATATATATATATATATATATAGAGCGAGATAGAGAGAGGAAGAGAAAAAGATAGGGAAAGATAGAATGATATGACATGAAGAGAAGAAGTGCAGGCTAAAGATGGTTATAAACTTTGAATCTTTGGACCGCAGCGACAATTTCGCAGCTCAATTTTTTTTTTTCGTCAAGTTGGTACTACGAAAATCATTTAAATATTTTTCAGCAACCTCGTTAAAGATTTATAGGCTAAATTGGCGAGAAAAGATTTTGGATCATAATAAAAATTTAAAAAAATTATAATATTTAACAAATATGTATAAGAAAAAAATTCGTTGCATTTCAACGATGCAAACTTTAACGTAAATCGTGTGTATGTATGCATATATATATATATATATATATATATATATGTGTGTGTGTGTGTGTGTGTGTGTGTGTGTGTGTGTGTGTGTGTGTGTGTGTGTGTGTGTGTGTGTGTGTGTGTGTGTGTGTGTGTGTGTGTGTGTGTGTGTGTGTGTGTATCGCGTATGAGCAGAGTATACGCACACCCAAATTTTTGGCAAATTTGTGGTCCGAAAATTATTTAAGTGTTTTTCAGGATCTTCGATAAAGATCTATAGCCTAAATCTCTTTTCAGTTGGCAAGAGAAGATTTTGGATGGTAATGAACATTAGAAAATTAAAATATAAAATAAATGCTGTATTTCAATTATGCAAACTTTAACGTATATCGTGAGTGTGCATAAGTGTGTGTGTGTTTGTATATATATATATATCGCATATGAGCGGATGCACATACACTGGTATACAAGTTTATTAGACTGGACAAATAAAGTACGCACTTTATTTTGCATTATTCCGTGCCTATTTTATTTGATCTAGTACTATATATATATACACGAGTATACGTCCGTATTTATACCTCTATTATGTATTTACGTACACGGAACGATAAACTCAGCTTAGCCGGCTATTTTTATCGATCACCATATATTTCCGTACTCTCCGATCTGGAAATCTGTTCGTGTTACGAGTGTTGCAGACCAGCGATCAGCTGTGCGCGCAGCTCTCCTTTTTCGAACTCTCAGCGCGTTCGCGTGGGAAGCCGGAAGAGAACGGTGGCGCAAAATCGCGTGTTCCACCGTATGAAACATCATGTTCAGAAACCCTGCAGGATGCTGCGTAAACGATATCAAAAAAACAACAACAAAAAGATTTTTTTTTAATGAACGCAGACATTTTTCCTCCGGGTGATTGAACGATTTTCGCGCACTTTTGGATAGGCCCTTCTGATAAAGAGTAACTTGCGCGCGCGCGAGGTTTCTCGACGCGTATCGTATCTGTGGTTGGACCGGAAAACAAACCACGTCGTGCTATAATCGAAACCTTGACGCTACTTCCGGTAGAGTTTCGGGGGAAAACGAATGGCAGCAGGGAGACGAAAAAAAATGGCGGGGAGGAATGTCTTTTTTATATTGATCGGAGTTATTTATTTTTGTTGATTTGGATCGTGCTGAATATATATTTTAATTTTTTATTTCCGGACTTTAGTTCCTGATTACTATTTTAATTTTTTTATTTTCTGACTGCTGGTCGGTTCTGCTAAATATGTTTTTTTGTTTGATTTTTTATTTTCTGAGTACTGGTCGGTGTGCTGAAAATGTATTTTTATTTTATTTGTATTTTTTTGTTTCCTGAGTTCTGGTCGGTGTGTTAAATATATATTTTTCTTTATTATTCTAAGTACTGGTCGGTTTTACGAAATATTTATTTAGTAGATTTATTAGTATTTTATTTTATTCAGTATTTTTATTTGATTTTTTATTCCCCGAGTACTGGTCGGTGTGCTAAATATGTATTTTTACTTATTATTTTCTGACTACTGGTCGGTTCTACTAAATATTTATTAGTATTTTATTTTATTTAGTATTTTTATTTTATTTTTTATTTCCTGATTTCTGGTCGGTGTGCAATATATATATATTGCAATATATACTAATGCAATATATACTAATAAATTCACTAGATAAATATTTAGAAGAACCGACCAGTACTCAGGGAATAAAAAATCAAATAAAAATACTAAATAAAATAAAATACTAATAAATCTACTAAATAATAAATATCTAAATACTAAATATATATATATATATTGCCGTTCTCCTTCGATATATACAAGACACGCGATGTCGATACCTTCGACATCGGAAGGTTGACGAGACGCGACAGATCACCTCTTGTTTTTTTCCTCTTCTTTTTTTTCGCCATCTATCGCTCGGTCTATTGCGAAACATCTATACCGTGCGTATGTACAAATACGCTGGTACTCCGGGGACATAAAAAATGCACGAGTTTGTCTCGAAACGGGTGATGTCTGCGCTCTGTGGAGTCTCTCCTGTACAGAGAACTGATCGGAGCACCACCGGGACACCGAAGCAGTCCAATCGACGATTCACAAAGATTCTTCGTATACCGCGCAAGCGAGTAAGATCGTCTCGTCAAAGATTGCCAATGAACGGCTTTGCAGCTTGTACACGCGCGCGCGCGCGGAATGAATAAACGAAAACGTTTTACCGCGATGGTTATCTGACATTGTAAAATACCACGCGAGATTACTTTCCGTCTACCTCGAACACACGTGTGCCCGATGAATTTCACTTGCTTTACAACCGTGTGAAATCGCCCGGGGGATACGCCAACGAGTTTCAAACGAATTAGTCAATTTCGGACTGGCTAAAGAAAATTACACGTCTATTCTTCCTTTTTTTTTGTGCGACGACTTTTTGGCCGGTGCGCATTTATCGTCGTGCTGAAAATTGTCATTTGAATCTTTGTTCGCTTGGTACGTTTCGTTGCTGTCGTTGCGGAATCATAATTTCAAACGCCTTTCATTCCTGTGTGAAAGTCATTCCACAACACGATGTCTCGTAAGGTGAGACGATTCTCGCTCGCAGTATTGAGAGAGAAAAAATCTTGTATTATTCGCGTTCGGAGTGTTTTTGTAGATTTTGACGTTTCATAGTGAAAAATAAGTTTTTCTTGATCGGCGACTGCTTTTGTATCGATAAGTGAGAATTTCGGGTCTTTGGGGTCGACATTTTTCTTTTTTTTTCTTTGTGTAACAAACTACCAGTGGACTACCAGTGAGCAGAAGGTCAATACTTCACGTATAAAAAAATTACTCTTCTTAAAGACGCAATTAAGAAAAACCTCTTTAAATACTTTACCGTTGCCCCCACTTGTAGCGCAAAAAAGGCCTTTTTTCATGAATTTTTTCAAAGAAAACTACAAAACTTTTTTAATCGATCAATATACCATCTTGAAGAACACATCTTGAAGAACTTTCAGTAATTTTTTTATTGAAAAATATTACATTGTTTAGTGGCAAATGGCCGTCAATGAAATAATGTTTTTATATGCACGGTTTGCGGTGACCAACATTGCGGCGAAGTGGATCATCTGAAAAAAAAAAAATGCGGATGGATTTAGTCAAATATAAGTATAAACTAGTCTTTAATCGAAGGATTTTAAAAAATATTCATTTTTCACAAAATGGCGGACAGTCAAAGTTAATGGTTCGATTTTAACGAAAATAACGGCCGTTTTTTGGCTATAGAACGGCCATTTTTTTTTTCGAAAAAAAAATCGAACGATTAAAGACTACATTTTTATGTATTAAACAAGCCTGCAAAATTTCAAGAAGATCGGTTCATTAGTGTTCGAGTAATCTTGGTCACCGACTTCAGAAATGCCATTTTGTGAAAAACGCGTTTAATGTTTCTCTTTCAACGCGGATTCTTCTCTTTCAACGCTCATATCTCAGTCAATTTTGTTCGGATCGACTTGAAATTTTCAGGACATATTCTCAGATACTTATACTTCAAAAAAATGCAATAAAAAAAATCGATTTTTTCAAAATCGCAAGTGGGGGTAACCCCTTATCACAATTAATTCTCCTTAGATATGCAATTTTTTTTTGCTGATTTAGGCTATGAAAATCGCTTAAACGTTTTTACGTATTCTGATTAGAAAATGACGACCTTAATTTGGAAAAGAGGCTTTGGAAAATGATTGAAAAAGAGAAAAAAATATATCGTTGCATTTCAGCGACGTAAACTTCAACGCCATAGAGTGATGGTTTGAAAGCTTGCGTCGTTACAACGCAACGAAATGTCTTTTTTATACTTTCATTTCACGATACTGAAGTTTGTATCGTTGGAGCGCAACGAAAATATATTTTTTCTTAATTGTCGACATTTGTTTGGCACACTTTTGGCTACCAAAATCACTGGATTAAAAAAAAATTATTGGAGATCTACGGCATAAGTTTGCAAGAAACGGTTTTCCATTATGATGAGAATGAAGGAATCGAATAAGCGGAAAAGAAGTTTGGTTGCATTCCAACGATGCACACTTTTGGCTATCAAATTCACTGTATTTTTTTTTTTTCAATTCTCATTGGAGATTACGGCATAAGTTTGCAAGAAACGGTTTTCCATTATGATGAAAATGAAGAAATCGAATAAGTGGAAAAGAAGTTTGGTTGCATTCCAACGATGCACATTTTTGACTATCAAAATCACTGGATTTTATTTTGAAATTCTTATTGAAGATTTACGGCATGAGTTTGCAAGAAAAGGTTTTTCATTATCATGAAAATGAAGAAATCGAATAAGTGGAAAAGAAGTTTGGTTGCATTCCGACGATGCAAAGTTCAACATCGTTTTATCTCCTCATTTTTATTATTTTGCAAAATATTGTTTTTCAGAATTAATTTCTAGATCTCGGAATAAACGGCTTCGAAAAATGATTGAGGGATTTTTCGTAGCGAATATTTTTCAAATGAATATTTATATTGGCGTAACGAATATTTGGCAAAAGAAATTCGAAACATCATTTGAAATTGCAACGATGCAAACGTCAATCTCATAAAGTGCGTTAAAACTCGCGAAACAAAAAATAAAATAAAATTATATATATATATATATATATATATATATATATATATATATATATATATATATACATATATATATATATACATGTGTAATCCTTACCCTTCGTTGTAAGAGCTGGCAAACTTTTCTCACACCATCAGCAATCGTCCCATCAACGCATCAAAGTCACGGTACCGCCTCCCGAATAAATGTTCTCTCCCCCCCCCCTTTCTCTCTCACTGGTGTCTCGATTACTCTGATCGATCCACCGCCTCCGTTAAACGATTTTTTTTGCATTGTCGCGTCGACGCGAAGACGCGATAAACTCGACGCTCATATATGCTACAACATTGAGGTCCCGCAACCCGTCTTGACAGTTGATGGATCTAATTTTATTCACCCGATGTCTTACATCTATGAGATCGTCGCGATAGTCCCGCCCGCAGAATGGAGAAATCGATGCGCAACTTGGCGCTCCTCCGCTCAAGCCGCGCACCGTACGTATCAATCGCAAATTTTCATTTTTATCCTCGCGTTCTCCAGATTCGTTTCGCACTTTGGTCAGTTTATCGGTCATTAGACCACGTCTTTTGCTACTTTTTTTTGCAACACAAATGAATTTATTTTGATTTTTTTATATATTATAAAAAATATCCTAAATTTCAATTTTTTATTTTATATATATTTTTTTTATTTCATATTTTTTGAATGAATGTTTTATTTGTTTTTTTTTTTTTCATCGACTAAGGTATTGTTTTGACATTTCCGCGTGAATCTCACTGAAACGCGGCGAATTGTAATTTCAAATGGCACGCCCCCGATTTCCGAAGGGTCTCTCAATGATCGAGGCTGATTGCGCTCTTCCTCCCCCGCGCTCTCCCGCCACTCGTCGATGATATTTGAATGATCTTTTAATGGATCTCTCGGGGATCCTCGAAAGATTCTCGAAAGGCGATCCGTTCTCTCGACATTTCAGGGTTCGCCATGCGGTTTAGTCCATTGCGGCAAAAAGTCAACCAGATGCGGGAGCGAGCTCTCGTCAATAATTTTCTCTACCAGCGAGCCTCTTAATTCGCGCGGACCAAAGTAAAAAATGCTTTTTACCATACGTTTGAAGAAACCTCAAGTTCGAGCTTGCGAACGAAATAACCGTGGGAAATTTATTCGTTTTGAAAAATTGATCATCGAAGTTTTTTTTTCTATCCTTTCCAATTTACCGTCGACGATTTTTGGCTGACGTCACCGAACTTCGCGCCGGCGTCGAGCTCCTACAAATATATATATATGTATATCATCTTTCCTGTTTATCTCGGCCCGACCTTTTTAGCTCGCCCCCGCCACACACAGCCGTTTCTCGTAACGATCTCGAGACCGATTTTCGCATAATAATCGGCTTGAGGCCTCATCGAACCCCCCCCCGGATTTCATTATCCGCGAGAGGCTCGCGACTTTTTCTTATTATTTTTTTTTGTTTCCTCTCTTTCGAGTAGATTCGTCGAGGGGCGATTGCGAAAGGTCGTGGTCAGCTGCAAAATCGGACGAGGCGAGAGTGACGCGCGCAGTTCGTGCAAACATTCTCTAATTCATGGCTAGCGAGTTTTAGTTGAGGCGAGAGAGCCCCAAAGAGACTGGCGAAGTAGAGAGAGCGAGCCTTCTCTCTCCTGGAGAACGACAACGACGACGATGAGAAATAGCGATCTCTCGCGCGCTGCCGGTGATCCGCACCAACGTTTGCTGATGACTTTCTCCGCGATCTCGAAACTCAAAGCCTCACATATATATGTTTATTATATATATCTATATGCAAACGGAAAACAAGAGAGTCGCGTGACCCGAGCACGCGACAAGGCCCTTTCCATTTCTCTCTGCCTTTCTCTTTTTTTTTTCGCAAACGCTCGTTCTTACCTCTCCGTTTCGAATTAGTTTTCGATTGTTGCCTGATTTGTTGCGAACTTGGCACTTTTTGGGATATTTCAAATCGTGTTCGGGAAATAGAGAGAAAGAAGAAGAGAGAGAGAGAAATGGCATGGAGAGTAAGGCGTTCAAGCTTGCCTCGTTGAGATGCAACGAAACTTCATTTTCAATTTCTTAAATTTCTTCATTTTCATTCCAACGCAAATTGTTTTTTCATCAAATGTGGTCGATGATCTCTACTAAACATACGAAAAGTCATTCGACTGATTTTCGTACCATAAGTGCGCTAAAAAAATATGGCAATTCAACATCTCTGAAGAGTAAAAGTGCAAGGTAAAGACGATAAGAAAATTTGCACCCTTGGAAAGCAACAAAAATTTCGCATGTCAATTTTTTTTGTTGCCAAACTTGCACTTCGAAAATCATGGAAATCTTTTTCAGAATCCTCGTTGAAGATTTAGTGCCCAAATTGGCAAGAGACGATTTGGGATTATGATGAGAATAAATAAATAAAAACAGTGAAAAAGTTGAGGAAAACTGAGAGGAAAAGTGAAAGGGAGAGAGAGCGTCAGCGACGCGTTCGAATTCATTAACCGAAATTCAGCTCTTGTAATGTTTCCGGTTTCTTTGTGCTAATTGTTTCGCGAAATTTTACATTGTCACAGCGGGATATCATATGCGCGACAGGGTGTGGCCGGTCAGTGAAGTGAAATCGTTCGGTTCATTGAGAACAACAATATATATATATATATATATATATATATATATATATATATATATATATATATATATATATATATATATATATATATATATATATATATATATGGGGCATGCCATACCAATTCGACCTGGGTCTGACCTTCGTTCCCGCAAATCTAGTTCCCGATTTTTCCTATCATTGCTCTCACTCTATCAAGCAATTACAATTTTTTTCAGATTTTTCAAAGTAAATTTGAGCGCGTCATGAATTTTTGAATTTCTTTTTTTGAACACCTCGATGGCCGTACTCGAAAAATCTGAAAAAAACTCCCTACAATACAGTGTCAGATATAAAAAATGTTGGTGTAAAATTCACAATGTCTGGGCTTTTGCTTCAACCCTTTTTTTATCTTTTTGAGCAAAAAAATGAAAAAAATAAGAAGCATAGGTCAATTTACTGTAGACTGTTTCTCGAAATCTTGTATGTATAATACCAGATTAAAAAAAAAATTTCTCCGATTTTTCTAAAGTGTATTTTGTAATTTTTTTTTTTTATCATGGTTGACAAAAACCCTACTTAGGGGTTGAAGCAAAAGCCCAGACATTATGAATTTTACACCAACATTTTTTATATCTGACACTGTATTTTTGGGAATTTTTTCAGATTTTTCGATTACGGCCATCGAGGTGTGTTAAAAAAAAATTCAAAAATACATGACGCGCTCAAATTTATTTTGAAAAATGTGAAAAAAATTGTAATTGCTTGATAGAGTGAGAGTAATGATAGGAAAAATCGGGAACCAGATTTGAGGGGTTGAGGGTCAGACCCGGGTCGAATTGGTATGAAATGCCCCATATATATACAACAAACGGCTATACGACAACGACAATGCAACGCACTATCGGTGAATGCACATACCCGTGTGCATGTATGCAATAGCACGAACACGTACACCATTCAGCGTTTTGCAAAGATGCTTGCCCCCCCCCTGTCCCTCTGGCCCTTGCCCCCCGTTTTTCTTTTGCAGTCCTCGGCTTAGGTTAAAATGGCCTTTTGTCATGGCAGCTGGCGAACAGGTGTGGGGAGAGAGTAAGCCAGAGCATTTTTCTCTCTCTCTCTCTCTCAGTCGTCCTTGTTAGTCTCGTCAGATAAAAGTAACCTACCAGCTCTGTCGAATGCTTCTCCTTTTGCTATTCACGTCTCTTTATCCATATACGTTTGCACTGTCCCTAAGGCACGATCTGTACTTTGTACGGCAAGAATCGCGCAAAACGATGACGATGATTGTTCCGTCCTGCAACGTACAACCGCAAAAAAAATGTCCTGCTTTGCAACCGCCATTGCGGGCTGTTCCTTTAGCGCGACATCCAACGTTTTTTTTGCTGAAAATCGTGGGAAAATAATATCAATAATCATTAATTAATAATAATAATTATCGAAATTCAATAATGATGAAAAAAAACATAAAAATCACCGAACAATAATAATAACAATCGCATATAAATAACAAATAATAATAATCATTATTCAATTATGTAAATCAATGTACATCGAAATTGAATAATAAAGAAAAAAATAATTATATCATTCATTAAATAATAATAATCGCAAATAAAAAAATTAAAAATAATGATGATGGCAAATAAATAATAATTGTCATCACAATAACAGTGTTATCAAAGTAGAATAAATTGTATTATTATTGAATGAAAAAACGTCTTTTTTTCAATATTTTATTTTTATTTCGACGCATGCGTGGCACGAATACAAATCGTTCAGGGGGTGAATGTTTTATTGGCAGAATGACATTTCGTCGACCCGTCGATATGAATTCGCCTGCATTGGAATCGAATCTGCTCTGACAGTGCAAAATTCGCCAGCTCGCCCAGTCGCCTCGTGTTAATAAAACGAAAGATAAACAACCGCCCCGCGAGTTCCGATACATAGCGCAGTATGACGTCTTATGCACGCCGTTTGATCGATCTGCGGTACCCTCTTCGTCTTGTCCCCATTACGTCGTCGTCGTCGTCGTCTCGGCAACGACGAACATCTCGACACTTCGTATCACACCTCCCTACGATTTTCTCCCGTTCTTCTACGCAGCTCACTCTACGTGTCAACGACTCAACGCCGTAGGAAAAAAAAAAACGAGAACAATAACGACACCGAGAATAATTGTACAATGTTCGTGTGAAACTTGCCTCGGTAAAGTTTCCCAATGACATATAGCTACGAGGAAGTGTGTGCGGTCGATTCCCGCGTGCGCAAAAGTCCGAGATAGTAGGGGTGGATCGAAGTTGATGATTCGCATTGAGAGAGGATTTTAAGGTCGGGTGGCGCGGGTCGTTTTTTGGGAAAAATATGGAGAATCTTTGGGGAAAAGTTTTTTTTTACTCTTTGCGCAGGAGGTCATGTGCATTCGCGTAATGTGACATTTATTAATGAACCCGATGCTTGAATCGGTAGAATGCAATGATAATTCTTCGTTTTTTTGCTTTTTGTTTGTTATTCGGAATAGCAGTTTGAGAATAAATGGAAAACAGTCATTGATTGTAATTTTGGAGTACATGCAATTCAATTATTGGTTGCAATTTTGGAATTAATGCAATGCAATCGTTTATTGCAATTTTGGAATTGAAGCAATTCAATTGTTTATTGCAGTTTTAAAATTTAAAAAATCCAATCATTTATTTCAATCCAATCACTTATTGCAATTTTGGAGTAAAGACAATCCAATCATTTATCGCAATTTTGGAATAAAAGCAAACCAATAATTCATTGCTATTTCGAATTATATGCAAGCCAATTATTTATCGCAATTTAGAAATAAAGCAATCCAATCGTTCATTTAAAATATCGAAGTTAGCATCGCTAGAATGCAACGATTTTTTTTTAACGTTCTATCGTATTTTTTGCCCATTTAGGCTACTAAAGTCAATAAAACATTTTTGAATTTCCTCACTACAAATTTAATAACCAAAATCTGGTAAAAAAAGATTTGAGATAATAATAAAAATAATGAAATAAGAACGTCGAGAACTTTCGTTGTGTTCCGACGATTCAAATTTCAGCAATATCGCTTATTGCAATTTTAGAATAAGTGCAATCTATTCATTTTTTCCAATTTCAAAATAAACGAAATCGATAAGTTATTGCAATTTTGAAATAAATGCAATCGATTTATTTACTCCAATATAGGAGTATATGTAATCCAATCATTAATTGCAATTTTGGATTAAACGCACTGCAATTATTTATTGCAATTTTCGAATAAATACAATCCAATCGAATATCGCTACTGACCAAATCATTATTCACTACTCCAACGATGCAAAAATATCTCAGAATGATCAACTCCAACGTCAAATTTAAATACCACACATACATTGTATTCCGATTACAAAAATCGTCAAGTTTTTCGAAATTTCCATATTTTTGGACAAACCCACCGCGAACTTTTCACAGCCTAACGCAAAGTACATCAATGCAACCAAGATCTATCAACAAAAACAGGATTTCAAGTCTCACATCGCATGATGATGTATTCTTCAATTAATCATTGCCCCTCTGAGTTCCATTTCCAATCAGCCATTGAAGCTTCCAATTCCACTCTGCTTTGGATCTACATTTTCGTGTTTTTTTTTTCTTCCCTTTTCAAACGATTCGCCGCCCAGTTCGGTGCACGTACAAATCTGTCGCCACTGCACAGGAGACCGCGCCAGATTTTTTCCCGGGACATTTTTGTGGCAGTCTACTTGCACATCGGGAGCGAGGCAGAGAAGGATGAGGATGGGTTTTGGGGCGAGGGTGGCTGGGTTATGTCGCCGGTGACGCAAGGGTAGGATTTGGGTTTGTGTATACATGCCCTCTCTCTCTCTCTCTCTCTGTGCGCTGACAGCGTCGACGCGAGGGTTGAGGGAGCACAGAGAGAGAGAGGGGGTGATGGGGGTGGCTCTCTCGTTGGGGAGAAACCCGCGGATCAATACCGCAGCTAGTCGCGCCTTCGTTCCACGTTCAGCGTTCGATGCTTCTGCTTTCTCGTGCACTTTTGATCCCACACAAACACACACACACACACACATACATATACATATACATATACATATATATATATATATATATATACGTATATATATACGTATATATATATATATATATATATATATATATATATATATATATATATATATATATATATATATATATATATATATATATATATATATATATATATATATATATATATATATATATATATATATATATATATATATATATATATATATATATAGTGTGCATCTACATAAATATTTCACGACGAAATTGTTTTTAGCCGTTGCCAAGAGACTTTCGAGAGCATATCAATTTTCCACCCAAAACAACGCAATGGCGACCAAATCATTTCGAAATGTCCTCAAACCCAAGCTACCAATTGTCACTCGTGATATTCACCTCATACAATTTTTCGTGCCAAAAAAGAAAGCTCCGAGCAGCACGAAAAAACGCGCGAAAAATAGGCATCCCAAGAGCCGAGTCAAGGGTGTGTATGAGGGACGAGCGAAATGTCAATTCCAATTGACTGAAAAGAAGAAAAAAAAACTTGGCTCCATCCCCGAATAAATTGCCTTCGACAATGATCGCACCGGGTCTTACGTCATCGCGCACAGATTTGAGAAGAGACGGTCGAGAATCGTCCCCGGAGAAACATCGATCGATCATTGTCACTCGTTATGTTTTCGGTTTTTTTTTCTTCTTCGTCTTCGTCTCCATACGCACGCGATGAATATTGCATTCTGGCAAAGGTGGAAAAAAAAAGAGAATGATCGGAATCGCCGTTTCTCGATCAAGGACTTTGTGCCTCGTCCCACGCTCGGGGACGGGCTATAATCTCGTACGCGTTGCGGATCATCGGAAATCATCCATGTTTATCGGATTTTCGACTTCCGGTGGGGCTTTTAAAATGCATTAAGAGCCGCGAAGAGTTTTTTGTACGAGGCTCTGTCTTCGTCTACGGAGACGAAGAATTTTGCGATGCGCTTCGGGTCCGAAATTTAACACTTTAAAATTTATATTTGGATAATTCTTGTGAAATGTTTATTGAACGTTTTTCTTCTTGTGGTTTTATTGGGAAAACCAAAACGAATCTAAAGAACTTTTGATAAGATAAATTGTTCAAGTTTATAATGTTATTACATGAGAATATATTAATGATAAAAGGGAAAATTGATGCAAATTTGTAAAGTAATAAATATTTTGAAAAATTGAGATTATAGTAATAATAATTTGACATATGTCCATATAAGATTCTTTTAGGTGCCTGTTAGATGCCGAGACTTGTACAACTTGGGCAATATCAATGATAATAATAATAATAATAATAATTGATTTTAAGATTCGCTTTTAATAAAAAATAATCGTAGTAATCGTTATTAATGATAATAATTGTAATAATCTTTATTATCACAATGGGAGTATACAAATTTTGCTTGTTTTTTTCGAAAGTTTATCTCACAATCTCTGCCAAGTACGAGAAAGAATTCGCAATGATTTTGCACCAAGTATTATTGACAGAAAGGACTGCAGGGGAGAGCAAGAGAGAGAGAGAGAGACCGAGACTAAGAGATAAGAAGTATTACATGTGTGAACTGCAACGTCGACTCCCTGACGTTTAAATGTTCTTCAAGGAAGCGTCTCACGATCTAATTTCCTCTGTCGTTTATCAGACCTTGACCTTTTGAGCGCAACGAGAATTAACATGTACTATACACACGTTGCAGCGAGAACACGAAAAAAAACACGCGTCGTATGCTCGACACATATGTACTACTCCTTACATAACAAAAAACGAGTGAAAAAATAAGAATCGAGATAAAGTGCAATATGCATGCGAGGTTGCGCGAGAGATGCGGCGTTGAAGAAATCGGCGACGCAGGCGCGCTACATTGTACAGGAAAAATAAAAACTGGGATTGGGCAGTTTTGTTGCGGTAGGTAGGGAAATCTTGTACGATGCTGAAATTGCTTCGTTGGAGTGCAACGAAAATTATGATTTTTCATTTGCTCCAGTTTTTTTTGGCAAATATTAAGCAAGAAAGTTCCTCAACGTTTTTTAAATTTACTCATCTAGAGTAATTTACTTATCTATAATCTAAATTTGAAAAAAGATTTTTCGAATATAATGAAAAGGGGAAAATAAAAATGTACACATTTAGAAAATATATTTTCTCGATTGAAATGTTGATATGAAAACTATGATTTTTTATTTGCTCTAATTCCTTTTGACAAATCTTAGCTACGAAAACCCCTTGACAATGTTTTAATTCGCTGATAAGCAAATTAACAAATTGCTGATAATTTAATTTGATTATTTATAATAACTTGATTTGATTGATTTTTTATTTTCCGATGGGCAAATTGAAAAATTGCCTTTGCAAAAAATTTGCAAAATCCTTTTTTGCAAATTTAGATTATAGATTTCTAGATATAGAAATCTATCATCTGAATTAGCAAAAAGGTGTTTTTTTTCATTCATGAAAAGGAGGAAATCGAAATGTAACGATCTAAACTGCAAGAGCATAATCTCGATGCATGACTGCAGAGTCGACGTTCATCGAACGATAAACGGTAATCGTTTAGGGTATGCTTAGATGCAACGAAAATTTTGAATTTCATTTGCCTCAATTGCTTTTGGCATTCTTGGCTACGAAAATCCCGCAATAATGGTTGAATTTGCTCATCTAGAGATCTATAATTTAAATTTGCAAAAAATACTTTTTGAAATAATGATGCGGAAATAAAAATATAAAAAGCGCATTTTCGTTGAGTTCCAACGATCCAAACTTCAAAGGCGATCCAAACTAAAAAGGCTATTTTCATGAATTTTTTTATTGGTTTATATTGTAGATATTGGTATAAAAGTTGTTACACTTAATAAATACACTTTGGAAATACATTTTTTTTCAATTATGTATTTATGTAACCCAAAAAAACTTAAAACGCGCTTTTCTCGATACTATTTTTTTAAATTGTGGTGGAAAATGGATTTTTTTAAATTTTGATATTTACTTTTTTTGTCAAAAACAGTGAAAAAACACGTTTTTTTTGTTTTTTCGAAAAATATCCGCCATTTGGTTATTTTTGGATATATAAAAAATCGTACGATTTCATCAACAGCGTACACCTACAATATTTTTAACTACCATTTTCGTCTATAAATAGTAACTTAAATAAATTTAAAAAATTTTAAGAGTATTTCGAAAGTGTATTTATTAAATGTAACAACTTTTATGTCAATATCTATAATATAAACTTATCAAAAAACTCATGAAAATAGCTTTTTTTCAGCGTCTAAAGTGAGAAGACCCCTTAAGAAATATCAATAATAAAACTGCTACGTCGAAGTATGTCAGTGCAAATGATTTACCGATGATGCAGAGCTCATTGAATGTCACCTTCGCTTGGATACGCGTAAAAAACGATTGACGCGAAATTTGAGATAATCGCGGGTACTTGCGGGTGTGTGGCGTTTGGACGATGATATATCGGAAATTGTACGAGAGCGCTCTCGGCCCCAAAAATTTACGCTGCGGTGGGCTCGTCCCGAGCCTCTGCCACTGTCCTTCTCTCTCTCTCTCTCTCTCTCTCTTTGGCACTGGCGGAAACACGACCATGGGAAATATCGTATAAAGAGCCATCCATCGATTTCATTAAACCACAAACGTTTCCGAGAGTCTTTTCATTAAACGCCCGAATATTCATGGGAGGCTCGCAGAACCGGGGAAATTGCTGGGCAACCGGTTAAAATTTATCCGGTTCCAGAATAAAATCACCACCCTTCTTTCTCGTTTGAAATGTCACGGGACGTATATCAAAGAGTATCGTTAATGTGGGTACACCTTCCTGAATGAATTTTCACAATGTACCTAGCCACTTTTTCCCGCACTGAATAAAAATTAACTCTGCCTCACGTTCCTGGGCAATTAAATAAATTCCACATACCGTCAATGTACATCATCTCATGCCATTTGAATCAATATGTGGCAACGAGGTCAAACGATCCCGACGATTCGAGAGAGGCCTCCTCTTTCGAATTTTTTATTGAGAGAATACTCAATGGCCATGCGGATTTACGGTGCTTTCAACTGATTAGAGAACCGTGGGATTTTTTCCCATTGCGCAGAGCTTCGTCCAACTGCGTTTAGGTTGACGTTTCGATGCGATGCTTGATTTATGGGAGGGCACAGGGTAACTGAGGAAAACCCGGGTCGGTAAAGGGCGTTACCCCGGCAGTCCCAGATGGTTCAGGCCAACGATGGCCGTAGACAAAATGTGTGTGTGTATATATATATATATATTTTGTTGTGTCCGAAACATCGGTGGGCCTCAAGCCTCTCTACGTAATACAAGGATGTACCTACTTTTTGGCAAATTTGATTAATGCTCGACTCTCCAGGAGAATCGATCGTTTCACGATACATGTTAGAGGATATTGATGTTCTTTCCCATGGGATTGAAGTTTGCATCGTTGGAGTGCAATGGAACTTAATTTTTTTTCGACTTTCTCAAATTTCTTTCACCAGATTTTAATCACCAAAACCCCTCGTCCATTTTTTTAGACGCTTGTTGAGAAATTTGCGAAAAAGATTCGGTATCGTAATAAAAATGAGGAAATCAAAGTATGAATATGAATTTTCGTTGCGTTCCACGCAAACTTCAATACGATGTTTCTTTTAGACGGTGATGCGCACACTGAAATGTTCAAGATCGGAGTTTTCTTCAGTTCCTACATCGTTCGCGAGAAAAATGAATATATATCGAGAAAAATCAATTAAATTTGGGGAAAATAAATAGTCATCGAGAGAAATACGTAAAAATGAAGAAAAACTAATAGAAATGGAGAAAAACAAATAAAAATCGGGGGGAATAGATAGATCGCGAGAAAAATAACTGAATATGGAGAAAAATTAATAAAGATAGAGAAAAGAAAGTGAAAATCGAGAAAAATTAATTAAAACCGAGAAAAAAAATAAAAGTCTAGAAAAATAAATAAACGTCTAGAAAATTATACACAATTTCTGATGGAGAATGGCGAATTGCGTTGGAATTTGATGGTCGACAAAGGCAATTAAGGCGGGAGCCTGAATTAGAAGGGCCGAAAAATCGTTTTTTTTTTAAATTGCTCAAATCGATAGATAAACTATCCAAGAATATATTTACGAAGTTACAGAGGCGAAATGTAAATATTTTCGAAGATACAAGGCCAAAAGCAGAGAAGCGATTGACATTTGATCAGCGACTGATATTTCCTCCTAAAACTTTGAAGCGCGTTTTCTCCAGTTTTCATTTTCACGGATTTTCCGAATTGGCGGGTGTGATAGCAAAAAAACTAAACGACCTATTGAATCAAACCAAAGTTTATTTTCTTCAGTATGAAAATCTCTTTTAAGAGAATTAAAAAAGTCGTTGAAAAAGTCTTTTTAAATCATTTTTATAGCACGTTCGTGTTTTTTTTAACACATTTTTTTTCAAACCCGAGAAAAGTTATAATTTCACGATTTTTTCAGCTTTTTCTTAATTCACCCAGAAAAAAATACATGAAAATTGAACATTTTATTGGTTTATATGGTTCAGTCAAGAATTACGAGCTGCATCTTTCCCACCGTGGGAGACTGCAGGGGCAAGACATACGTGGAATAGGCCGATAAATCTGCAGTAATTTATTGTTTCATGTTGAGCATTTTTTTTACACATTTCAAATATACATGAAAAGATACCTCAATGTTTACTGAGCTCACTTGTTTATTTCCCTTCTAAAAAAAATCCCGAAAATACGCTTTTTTGATATTCTAATTCAGGCTCCCGCCTTAACATATCAAGAAGAAGTATTGATGGTGGCTGAATTGACAATTTTTTTTGCATCCTGCGCTAAATTCCTTCAATGGAATGTATTTTTTCAGCAAAATCCTCGACCCTCAACTCTCTCTCTCACACACACACAAACAATCTCGCGCAACAATGAAAAATCACTCGATAGTTAATTGTGGCATGATTTTTGTACTTTTTCAGGTATAAAGCGAATCGTTGCGTGAGCGGGGGAGGTAGTCGTAGCAGCGGTGCAAACGTCGGTACGACCGGCGGTAGCGGAGGCTTGGGCAACGAAAGCGTGAGCGTCGGCCGCGGCGGCGGTTACGGCGGGGCAGGAGGTGGGGGCGGGGGCGGTGGAAGCCCCAGAAGAAGAGGCGGAGGCGGCGGTGGTGGAGGAGGAGGAGGAGGTGGCGGCGGAGGAGGCGGAGGTGGACAAGAGGGTGGAGCACCACCACCGAACACCTGCCATAATCCCCATCACCACCATCATCATCATCACACCACAACAGGCACAAGACACCACAGGCACAAACTGCCGGGGGGGTGCCCCGAACGTCTCCCCCATCACCACCGGCATCACCCACACCATCGCTCCCATCATCGGGGCATGAACATGGGCCAAAAGATATCAGGTGAATTATTTTGGCTTTTATTAATACTCGTATCTCTCTCTCTCTCTCTCTCCCCCCCTCTCCCCCTCTCACCACGCATGAATTTCATGTTCTGTCAAAATCAAAACGAAACAAAATTTCCGTGTTCCAAAATACCGGAAAAAAATTGGAATTGTCCAAACAAAATTGTGAAACGTTTTTTTCGGACTGACTAGGAAGCGAAAATTTCGTCATGTCAGTGCGTTCGTCATCGCAGAGTGTCCGGTCCCTTTTTCTTTTTTCTCCCAAGCCTTTGGTTTGAAAAATGATCAATAATTCATGAAATTAGTATTCAATGAGAACATTGGAGAGAAAAAAATTTCCGTCACGAGCAAATAATTAGTTTAAAAAAAAATACGAAAAACTGTTCGTCGCTCCTCTTCTTTTTGCCTCCCGAGCCTTTGGTTTTAAAAACTTTGAATAATTCATGAAACTAGTATTCGATGAGTACTTTGAAGGAAAAAAATTGCCGTGACGCTACAATGATTAGTTTCGATAAAAATACGCAAAAACTATTTTCGAGACGATTCGAAAAATTTGACACGCGAAATATCGATGATTGTCGGTGTTTGTGGAAATAATGCCAACATAAATCCACTTTTATATCAATATTTTAATATTCAATAATTCGATACCTCGTCGATTTGTTTCTCTCTCAGTTCTATCGGAGACCCTTCCTCGCTTTTTTTTTCTCGCTCTCTATATTCCCGATAGTTTCATGAATCGCGTCACCTCACGCTGGTTTTTCGATTTCGCCGTGTTCCACTTATTCTCTCGGGCAATTTTACGGAAGTTTCGGCCAATTTCGAAGAGCACCGTTAGACGCTCAAATAAAACATGTACACACTCGGTCTTCGAACTTTCTCGCCGAAAGCCGAAGGAGTTCTCGTGCTCAGCGATCGTCACTTTCCTATTCGAAATTCGCATAAATTTGGAAAAATTCACGACACGAGATTTAGCTCCGAGACTGGCCTTTCAAAGGTTGCCCCAAATACTTAAGGGGGATATGCCTTTGGGTGAGGAAAAAATTGCTGATTTTCATGTTTTTTTTTTTCAAAGAAAAGAGTATTTCAACATTTTGGAGACTTAGCGTATGTTTTATTACAACCTTTCGCTAATAGGTGATAATTTTTTTTTAACTTTTATTAATTTTTAAAAATGGCGGAGTTATGGCACGGTTTGTTAAACCGGTCGCGGTGGATGTTGCCAGACGGCGCGACACATACCGTCAGCGGGATTAATCTGACAAAAACCAACGAAGATTTTTCGTTCATTGACACTCATACGCAGAATACAAACCAAGAAAAAGTGAGAAATGATGAAAATTAATGAAATGGTACGCTTAGAAAAAAAAAGATTGTATTTTCCGAAAAAATGACTACATTTTGCAATAAACAAGTACTTATTTTTTATTTTCAAAAACATTTAGGCTCATATTTTAGACACTAAGGTTAGAAGGATTTAAACCAAATTTAATCAGAATCGGTCGATTAGTTTTTCAGCTATACGTCACACCATCTTTGAAAATGCTGTTCATAAGACCGTGCCACACCTCCGCCATTTTCAAAGATTAATAAATAATAAAAAATACCAATTACCAGCTAAAAGTAGTGCATAAACATACGCTAAGTCTCAAAAATGGCGAAGCTATTTCACCTTCTAAAAAAATCACGAAAATTTCTCCCCAACGTCAAACGACACAATATCCGAGGACCTCAACAAATCCTCGTCTGTGGCATTCAAGGGTCGTAATTTCATTGCGCTGCGAAATTTCATTCCATTGCAAAGGGAATATGAAGAACTCGTGCTTTTTATTTTATTTTTTGTTGTACACGTATCTTCGTCATCGAGGATGCAAAATGATGTGGATGACGAATAAATGGGGCTCGGTGGCAAAAGGTCTCGAAACGTCCTGTGACGATGACCGACGACTAAATTCCGGGGTCAAGGCCTCCGAATGGCTCGATCGAGACCCTCGGTTTCGAAGGAGCCTGTGGAAGACTGCTTTGGCTGGGGGGGGGGGGGGGGGGTGGCAAAGTGCTGCGGGTATAAGAGGTGAGGGCGGGTCGACTTACCTGGACTCAGGTATAAACCTCGTGCAGCTCTTGTATATTTGTCCTTTTGCCAGAAGAGCTGCGGGAGCAACGAAGATGGGGAACATCACGAATGAGCATCGTAGTTTCTCTTTCTCTCCTTTCGCGAGGCCACCTAATGCACCTTCCGATATACCTGAGCGCTTTGGAATTTGGGATTTTTTTTTTCCAAGACCTTCCCTACCTTCCTCCGAGACCCTTCGCGGCTCTCGGTCCTCTCGACCCTCCTAGGGTCGTTCCAACCACGTTACTCATTGCTTCGATATTCTGTGAGGAGAACAAAAATCGATATTTCTCGGGGGGAAATCAATTTTGCGAGAGTATGAAATAAAAACACGAATTTCGTTTACCATTTGGCTCGATGTGTTTTTATTATAGATCTTTGTGAAAATTCGTGTATGCTCGCGCGAGTTTGAAAAATACGTTTTTTTTTAATCTGCAAGTCGTGTGAAACTTTATCGAGGTTTAGAAAAAGATTTTGAGGCATTTGGTGGATCTGAGTAATGTTAGTTTTTGAGTTGGTCGAACAATAAAATGAGAGTATAATCTGCAAACATTTTTGAATTAGGGATCCAAAACCCCGCAAATCTAATCATTGTTCCCCTTTTATTGTTGATAATTTTTTGTTACTGTGTCATCAAAGTACAAATAATCAAAAAGTTTGATTCCATCGACAGTTTTTTGAATTAATTTTTGAAGTTGCCTGCCCCTTAATTAAATAAAAAATTAAAATAATATTTCGAAAACGGTTCACTTTTGCATAAGGCATTACTGCGTTTTTTTACAGCGGCAAACAGGTCCTACAATCATTTCACGGGATCGTGATCGACAATCAGTAGCAATTGTATACACATTTAGTAGTTTGATAAAATAAATTTACTGTGCTGTTTGAAGAACACTCCAGATTTATTATGGTATTGAAGTCTGCATCGTTGGACTGCAACGAAAATATATTTTCTTCGTATTGCCGATTTTTTTGGCACATACAGACTCCGAAAATTACTGACAATTTTTCGAGTATCCTTATCGAGAATCCGTAACCAAAAGCGGCAAGAAAGATTTTAGATAATGAAAATAAAAATATGAAGACAATCGAGAAAAAATTTCGTTGCATTCCAACGATGCCAACTACGTATCATGATTTGTTCGAAATTTTAATTTCGGAGCAATTTTTATCGGAAATTTTAATTTCGGAGCAATTTTTATCGGAAATTTTAATTTCGGAGCAATTTTTATCGATTTTAAATCCGAGCAATCATGGTACTGAGCAAATCTCAGTACCATGATTTATTCAAAATTTTAATTTCCGAGCAATTTCGGAAAAGAAGATTCAATGGCATTCTGGAGTGGCCGCTAATGCACATTTAAGGGGGGAGACACCTTTATCCGAGAGAAAAATGGCTGATTTTCGTGATTTTTATCTAAAAGGAAAGATTGTTTCACCAATTTTGACACTTAAGGTATGTTTTATTACTATTTTTGGCTGTTACATGGCATTTTTCAAATTAATCTTAAAAAATGGCGGAGGTATGGCACGTGCTTCTAAACGAGTTGCGGCGGACGTTGTCAGACGGCGTGACACGTAGCGTCGGCGGTATTAACCTGACAAAAACCAACGAAAATTTTCCGTTCGTTAACACTCATACGGAGAATATGAACCAAGGAAAAGTGAAAAAAGTTGAAAATCGATTAAACGGTACGCTTTGAAAAACTGCATTTTCCGCAGGCTACATTTTGCAATATAAAAATACCTTTTAAACATTTTTCAAAACATTTAGGTTCATGTTTTAGACAATAAGGTTAGAAATATTTACGCCAAATTTCATCAGAATCGGTCGATTAGTTTTCTAGCAATACGTCACGCCAATGTTCAAAATGCAGTTCAGAAGGCCGTGCCATGCTTCTGCCATTTTTAAAGATTAATAAGAATATAAAAAATACCATGTAACAGCCAAAAGTAGTAATAAAACATACCCTAAGTCTGGAAAATAGCGAAGGAATCTTTCCTTAAAAAAAAAAATCGTGAAAATCAGCAAATATTTTCTTCGCCTTAAGGTATCTCCCCCCTTAACGACGACGAGGACGAGCTTCTCTTTACGGAAAATTCGTGGTTGCGGAGCATTCGCCTCGTTCAACGACCGGGACTATTCGTGCCCACGAACACATTTCGCACTCGCGTATCCTCGTTCATCACTTGTGCCCGCGCGGCCCCGTGAACGTTAACGGCCATTTGTGTGTGTGTGCGCGCCGCTTCTTCGCCCCGTTGTCAATAAAAATCGATTTACGGCCGGTTCATTAATCTGTCTCGTGCACTCTGCGCACCGCGCGTCCCTCCCCCCTCGCGAGTCTCAGCTGCCATATCGAGACAAATTTACGATCGATCGCGCATCATCCGGCGTTTCGTTAGGAAATTCGCGTTGCGGAATGAGACCTGTGCGACAAACCGCAAATATATTTGCTCGCGTAAATTCATGATTACGCGTGTGGACAGGAATCGTGTAATTCGCGGCAAACTTGCGCAAGTATCCATAGGCTAATGTTGCATTGGAGTTTACTTCGTCAATCTTTTTTCCGTGACGTTCGCTTATTATGAGCGATGCAATGATATATCGCGAGATTGAAGTTTGCATCGTTGAAGGGCAATGAAAATAATTATTTTGCAATTTCTCGAATTTCCTGTGGCTAATATTCGTTACGAAAATCCATCGACCATTTTTTCAGTCGCTCATTTGGAGATCTTTAATTGACAACTGTAAAAATATTATTTTTAATAATATAAATTAGGTGTGAAAATATTTAAAATAATTTTCGTTGCATTCCAACGATGCAAACTTTGAAACGATGTTTGAAGGGATCTGAAGTATATTTATTTTCGTTTCAATATTATAATTTTCCATAATTTCTTGCGAATTTGAGCTCTAGTTGAGGAAAAACAAATGGAAAAATGAATTTTAAATGTTTTCGACCAACGGGACCCACCCTTATCGAGGGGTGAATTTTGAAAAAAAGTCTTATCCCCCGAGGGTTTGATATAATCCCTTTGTTCATTGGCGTTGTATGCGAGGTGAGCCGACGGGAGAATGCGAAAAAAATTTCAAGCATTTTCATACTCCGGAAAGCACCCTTATCGGGGGGTGAAAGTGGAACAAAATGTTATCTCCTGCGGGTTTGATATAATCCTTCTTTTTATTGGCGTTGTATATGGCGTAGCACGGAACGAGCCTCCAAAATAAAAATCCAACTATTTTCGTGTTCCGAAAAGCACCCTTGGGGGGTGAAATTTGCAAAAAAAAACATTTTTCCCGCGGTTTTGATATGACCTTGATATGACCTCTTTTTAAGCGAATCACGAAGAGGGAGTGATAGGAAAGGGTTCAATTGGGAAGCTTGATAGGTAAGGACCTGCAAGGGTAATGATATTGCTGTTTGCATCGTTGGAACACAATAAAAGTTTCGTAGTCAATTTTTTGCCTATTCAGCCCTCCACTCACTCAAACTCTATTCAGGATTTTTATTCGAGATCTTCAGCCTCAATATGTAAGAAATGTTTCTGGGTAATAACGAAAGTGAGGGAATAAGAAGAAAAAAAATCGTTGCATTCCAACAATGCAAACTTCAACATCGTTAAAGGTATACGTTGGAACTCAGGCAATAAATTAAAAAATCCTCATATATTCATAGATTTTATTAATTCCACATAAGCTCTCAACAGGACCAGGCTTCCCCTGTTTCCCATGAGATTGAAGTTTGCATCGTTGGAATGCAATGAAGATGATTATTTCTCAATTGCTCAAATTTCTCGTGGATAGTCTTCGTTACGAAAATCCATAGATCATTTTTTTCAACGCTTATTTAGAGATCTATCATTGAAATCTGCAAAAAAATATTTTGTAAAATAATTAAAATAGAAAAAAAATTTCGTTGCAGTCCAACGATGCAAACTTCAAGATCATTGTTTCTTTGCTCTTCTGTTATTCGACTTATTACATTTGTTCGTAGTTACGCTTTCGTGGTTACGGTCGGACCGCGAAAATCGCCGCAGCTCTGGGATAACAGTTCAGCTTTTTCTTTCTTTCAATTTTTACATCAATAAATTCGTAGCGAATTTGAGAAAATTCAATATGCTGGAGTGGCATAAATTATCAGCGCGGTGAATGTCTTTGGGTTGATGGATTTTTTTTAGACACGCCTTTTTTATTTTTATTTTTCATAAGTACAGGGAATAAGCAGTTTTCGTATGGCTCGTAGCTGATGATTTTCCAGATACGAAAACTGTTATATATAACTATGCAAATGTATATATGTTTATATATATATATATATATATATATATATATATATATATATATATATATATATATACATATATATATATATATATATATATATATATATTCATTTTCACGTTCAAAACGTCGATGGGGATCGGGCCTTTTGAGACGAAAATGCTGTTTCTCGTAAAAGCTCTTTCGTAAGCAAAGATATATATATATATATATATTTTTTTCTTCCATGTGCGGCACGGAATCGTGCCGAGACAAGGGGAAAAGGATATATGCTCGTTTCTATGCAAGAGGGTCCTTTCTGGCTGAAGAACCCGAGCTGTGCAGCTTATACAGGGTCATTCAAATTCGAAGTATACTCGAATGAAAAAAAAATCACTATTAATTCGAATAAAAAGAATTCGCCGTAAATTAAAATGCTCAAAATAATCCCTCAAAAATCCGTCCGCCGCAATAAACCCCCGATCTTAAGAGGATTCGGAAACAAGCAGATCGATTGGAAAACCGAGCCAAATAAAGTCTAATCCCCAAGTTCCGGATAATAATTTTCCAGCCTGATCGGATGGTGAACGAGAGATTGAAAAAATACTCCAAAAATGTCGAGCAAACATTGGGCGGTTGAATTTTGGGCAATACGTTGCGGTTTCGAGGTAAGCTCGTTTACTTTGAGTGATCCGGTATAGAGGGACATGGTGAGGATAGAAAAGACCCAGGGGTTTTGGGGGTTCGGGATCCTTGCGAGAACCCTCGAGGCCCCGGGGAACAGCTGCGAGAGCAAATAAACCACGCGGTCAAGGATCGTCTGAGAATTGTACGCCATTGAAATATTCTCTCTCTCTCCCCCCGTGGGCTTTTACTTCCCCCCCTCGGGGGTGGGGGAACCCTCTCCGTTTTCGAGTCCCCACAATACCCAACGTGACCGAATCTCCGTCGTCACGGAACCCCCGAAAAATTCTGACGTTTCGTACGACCAGTCGCACCCGCAGTGTCCCTCAAGTATTCACGGTGGTACGAGCGCGTTGGGCGAGAAAAAAAAAAGCCACCGCGAACCATTGCCACGTTACGAGGTCCTTTACGGGTGTCATGTTCACGAAGAAATTTCGCAACCGATTGACGTTTTGCAAACGACGAAAG
Organism: Ophion ellenae; assembly: GCA_963210295.1. Lineage (NCBI taxonomy): Eukaryota > Metazoa > Arthropoda > Insecta > Hymenoptera > Ichneumonidae > Ophion > Ophion ellenae. Next base: position 32,886,215 of record OY723393.1, on the reverse strand, counting down.
CGAGACAATTGTAATTACTTGTTTGATCTTGCAGTGATGGAAATTCAGTGTTTTTTTTTCGGAGCACAACATTTTTTTCGCAGCACATTTTTTTTTGGAGCACAATTTTTTTTTTCGAGTATAAATTTTCAATTAAAAAAAATGACGTGTGTTGTTTTTTAAAAAGTGTATTGTTTTTATTTTATTTTTTATTAATGTGTGTGTGTGTGTGTGTGTTATTGGATTTGTCTCAGGTGGCTTGAAGAGCCTGACTCGCGAAAGCGGTGCAGGAACAGGCGGCGGCGTTGGCGTCGGTGGTGGAGGTGCCGTGGCGTACAAACCGGTAGTGCCCCGAGCGCTGGCCCAGGACTTCTCGAGGCCAGCCCGTCTCGATGTACTACTCGACATGCCACCCGCGTCACGCGAGACCCAGGTACATCATGGCTGGAATGCCGATGATCGGAGTCTCAACATATTCGTCAAGGTAAATTCACGATGCGCAACTTTTTCCCGATTTTTTGTTTTGCTTTTGGCCATCTTTCTGTTCGCACTTTTCAGCCAAAAGAGATTGTTCGTCGCGGTTGTTTTTGTCGAGTTTGAACATTTTTTTTCTCTCTTCGACGTTGGTGGGACGCGTACGAAGTGGAAGCGAATCGGTGTGTGGTGGTTGTTGCGTTCACTTCACGTGGAATGATTAATGATCACTTTAATTTAATCGTCGTTGTGCAATCAATTAGATAGCGATTGTTATGGCGGAGAGTTACGAAACGAACTATTGGGAAATGAATTCTTCAATTTGTAATTATTTATGAATTATTTGGATACAATTTTCATTTTTTTCGTATTTTTATTCGGAATGTGTATTTGCCATGGTGTGGGGTTTTTTTTTTGAGGGATTAGAAGTTTTGATTGCCCGCTGGCAATTTTTTGGTTAATCGCCGAGTACTGACGTTTCGAAAAATATCTACAGGGATATCGGGGGACATTTTTTGTCCCCGATTAGTCATCGGACCGAATAAACTCCGGTCTCTAGTGGAAAAACAGTTCATTTTCTTATTATTAACATTATTTTCTTCTGCTAGGCTATTTTCATTATTTTTATTATTATCAAAGTTTGAAAATCAAATTTGAGCGAAGACACCACTGTGGTGTACCGAAAAAGGTCGTTTTTTCAAACTTTTGTTTGTCGAGTAGATTGTTTATTTCGATTTGGAAAAAAGGTATGTTATACAGCATACATTGAACTTATTTCGTGTCAATTATGATTTAAACATGTAATGACATTAAGGCGTTGACCCCACTTGTAGCGCAAAAAAAGGCCTTTTTCATGAATTTTTTTTAAAGAAAACTACAAAACTTTTTTAATCGATCAATATACCATCTTAAAGAACACATCTTGAAGAACTTTCAGTAATTTTTTTATTGAAAAATATTACATTGTTTAGTGGCAAATGGCCGTCAATGAAATAATGTTTTTATATACACGGTTTGCGGTGACCAACATTGCGGCGAAGTGGATCATCTGAAAAAAAAATGCGGATGGATTTAGTCAAATATAAGTATAAACTAGTCTTTAATCGAAGGATTTTGAAAAATATTCATTTTTCACAAAATGGCGGACAGTCAAAGTTAATGGTTCGATTTTAACGAAAAAAAACGGCCGTTTTTTGGCTATAAAACGGCCATTTTTTTTTTTTCGAAATAAAAAATCGAACGATTAAAGACTACATTTTTATGTATTAAATAAGCCTGCAAAATTTCAAGAAGATCGGTTCATTAGTGTTCGAGTAATCTTGATCACCGACTTCAGAAATGCCATTTTGAGAAAAACGCGTTTAAAGTTTCTCTTTCAACGCGGATTCTTCTCTTTCAACGCTCATATCTCAGTCAATTTTGTTCGGATCGACTTGAAATTTTCAGGACATATTCTCAGATACTTATACTTCAAAAAAATGCAATAAAAAAATCGATTTTTTCAAAATCGCAAGTGGGGGTAACCCCTTAAAAGAGTGGGTTCGAAAAATGAAAATAAAAAAGTTTTCTACTCTATATAAATGTAGTTCTCATTGTAGGCAGCCGTTTTTTCAAAAAAAAATACCAAATTTACGTGTTTAAAAGAAGTGTAATTTTGCCGAAGTTTTCCTCATATTCGTGGGCTTGAAGAATACTAAAAAAAAACAGCTATGTACAACGATAGCTACTGCAGTTACAGAAGTTTTGGTTTCTTGAATATGTACACTTTGACAAAAGGCAAACAAAAATCCTTTTTTTTTTACCTGTCACAGTGGTGTCTCTTGATATAACAACTGATAATTAAGTTATTTTCATTATTATGTATTAATTATATATTAATTATAAAATAATTAACTTATTTTCATTATTATATGTTAAGTTATATTCATCATTGTTATCATAATTGCAATTATTACGCTCTATTTTTACATTATTTTTTCATTTAAATTTATTTTTTACATTATACACACTAAAAATATCATTGTTACACATTTTCATTATTATTATTCCTGATCAGTCGCTAGACCTCACAAACTCCGATCTTTTACTAAATACAAGAAAATTCTACAGTGGCAATGTTCCTCGTTCTTCTTTGCCAGTTTGCAAATTCGTGCATTCATCGCGTGGCAATTTGCATCGGCCGAGTATTCATCGAATTCCCAATAGGGAGTCATCGACATTTGCCAGTCGGAATAAATAATCGCACCGATGCAAGAAAGATTCGCCGATACTTTCACTAATCATACGCTGATAGTTGAAATGGCAAGTGAATTCACGAATTGATAATTCAAAAATTGAGCGAACATAAAGAATCCGTGAATTTTTTAACGTTATCGTCGAAAGACTCGAGAGATCGGGGAGATGCACTTGCAAAAGTTCAAGATCGTTTGGCGACCGGTTTTTGCGGTAGTTTCTCGCGATTGCACATGAAAAAAAATATGCCAAAATATCGAGGAACATCTTTTTACGCTAATGCAATGACGGGGAGGTGGGTCGTGACAAATGCGCCAGACAACATCCTTTTTTTGGCTTCGTTGATATTTTGTCGTTTCGGATGAAAGTTCGGGGGGATTTTATTTTTTCGCGATTTAGCCACTGGAGAAAAAAATTTCCGACTATTTCCTGTCTGTGCCGTAAGCTTGAAATACACTTTTTTCTCGTAACACAAACAGTAATCGTTCGAGTTTGCCTCGGCTCTGCGGGAAGAAATTTTGGTTTGGGTCTTTGCGTATAGGGACTTTTATCCGAATGACGAATACGGGAAAATGGAATTAGGGCTCTGTGACGAATTTTGAGAATATTCCAGGTAGCTGCTCTGCCAGGTAGTCAAATTGAATGGTATCGCGAAAAACCCTTCCCGAGTAAATATTTTATTCGAGGGATGTGAAAAACCCTCGCCGTAGGTGTCCTCACCCCAAATTTTCCATCCAGACACTGACAGCTTGATTTATTCGTTCCGTCACCCTTGAAATGTGATTTATATTATGTATCACACCTACATTTTATATACTATAATATGGAGAAATATATTTATGTCCGAAATATATATTAAATATGTAATACATTAGGAAAATTCCTCTAAAAAATGGATTTAATCTTATTTTGCAAAATGAACATCATTGATCCACGAATTTTTTAAATTATTCTCGAATAAGAAGGTTTGATGGATTAAATAGTCATATTATTGAAACTACGATTAAAAGAGTACGTTTTTGTATCTGCAAAATTATTCTTGTACGCCTTATTGATTGAGGTATTGAGGTAATAAAGGATTCTATTAATTGCCTAACTTTAATGGTACTTTAGAATTTCCACAGATTTGAGGGTTTACACCTAGTTGGCACTTTTGACAATATCGATTTTTGGCCTTCGGCGGATTCTCAAAATATAACATTTTAGAAATATTCTTTAAATTCGTTTATAGTCTTTGTCAACATAGGTAATATTAGCCTTTCAAAGATAGGTCACCACGATATCTAAAAAATCACTGCACAGATCAACTTCGAATTTTACAAGCTTTTTTAACACACCAAAAAGGAGTGCTCGAGCGGAGGATTCTTTTTTTCTATGCATGGTTCTTTTTTATCAACTCAAAAAGAGCGTTTCTTTCACCGAAAATTGATACTTTCACTTTGGACTGCGGCCGTTTTTTTAAAACAAATTATTTTTCAAATTCTTCGTCCATTTGCGTTTCATGCAAAAACCAAATGCGTTTGATTTTTTTTTATTTCGGTCGATTTGTTTTGGAGCAGCAGTGGTGACCGCAAAGGACGTTTTTCAAAAAGTCCTGCTCAACCATTGTATCTGCCACATTCATAAATACTTTTCAATACAAAAATTGTAAAAGATACTTAAAACCATACTCGTCAATGAAAAAAAAAAAAATTTAACCTGCCACGTTTGCCCATAAAATTCACGAAACTTCCTTTTTTCCGTTTTTCCATTTGCAAAATTATTCTTGAACGCGTTAATTGAGGATTATTTGAGGAATTGAAATAATGAATACTTCGGTTAATTCCCTAACTTCAATATTATTTGACAATCTCCATCGATACAAGAAGTTATTCTTTTTTGCCCATGTGCCTTTTTATATTAACAAAATTAAATGTACGTGCCAAAATCCGAAGAACAAACTTAAAAAAAAACTTCTTACAAAAAATACCGAACAATAATCACAAGAGAAGGATTTCAATAAAAAAAACCGCATCCTTCAAAAAAGTATTTGACGTTACCGACGGTCGGTATCATCGCGAGCGGCAAATCGACCGTGTGGAATCTGTATCTGTAATCTGGACGATCTGTTTTTTTTTCAGGAGGACGACAAGTTAACGTTTCATCGGCACCCCGTAGCCCAAAGCACGGATTGCATACGGGGGAAGGTCGGTTACACGAAGGGCATGCACGTGTGGGAGCTCCACTGGAGCACGAGGCAGCGTGGTACACACGCGGTCGTAGGGGTCGCGACGTCCGAGGCGCCACTTCACAGCGTCGGCTATCAGAGCCTAGTCGGTAACAACGAGCTCAGTTGGGGCTGGGATCTCGGTAGGAATAAACTTTACCACGACTCGAAGAACAACAACGGCGTCACGTATCCGGCGCTACTAAAGCCGGACGAAACCTTCATAGTACCCGACAAATTTTTGGGTACGTGCAAACCAAATGTCTCGTCGACGCTCGCGCCAAAAAGGATTTCTCAACGATTCACGGAAATATCGTCAATTTGTTACCTTATAAAAATGAGAAAAACCGGTTTTAAATAGATAATTGATTTTTTTAAAAGAGATTCGACGTATTTTTAGTTCCTCAAAGATCCGCTAGGAGTGCTGCCATCCTTTGCACAATTTTCACCTGGCGGAAAAGGCTCTTTAATCGAATTAAATCTTTATCGTTGTTATCTCGCTTGTCTTTTCAGTCGTACTGGACATGGACGAGGGCACGTTAGCGTTCGTCGTTGATGGTCAGTACCTCGGCGTGGCCTTCAGAGGCCTCAAGGGAAGAAAGTTGCATCCTATCGTCTCGGCAGTGTGGGGACACTGCGAGATCACCATGAAGTACATCGGTGGCCTTGATCGTAAGCGTTTCTTCTCTCTCCTTCGTTCCGCTCACTCCAATTGCTGCCTCGATCGAAGCCAATTACAGTTAAGGGGTCAGGCTACTGTGACGACCCGAAAATTAGGCTTATTTGAAAAAATTCATTCTCAACGAACGAGTAAGACGATTGAAAGATCGCTCGCACTTTTATTTGTATGTACATTAACAAAGTTGTGTACCTAATTTCATTTGAAAATATTAATATTCAAAGCAGTTGTAAACAATCTTGTGAAGGACCTTCGAATGTGAGGGCCTCAACGGTGTACTCGATTTTGGCCACCCGGTTGAATTGAAATGAAAAAACGAGTTTTTTTTTCTTCTCAAAATAAATAATATTGGCTGAGACCTGACCGACATTATTATTGTTAGTAACTAATGGAAGAAGAATCTCAACAAGAAAAACGTCGGTCAAGACTAAATTACTATTACACTAAATAAATGTGCCAAATTTCAAGTCGATCCGTTTATTAGATGTCGAGAAATCGTGTACACTTTACTTTGACCATTTATTTTGGGAGTATGAAAAAAGGAAGAGGATTTCTTTTGAGAGCGTTTATTTAACACATATTGACGTATAAAAAAATGTATTATAGTTTTCACACAAAATGGCGGCGACAGAGCCCATCTTGAAAAACGAGTTTTTTTTTACAAATTATTGCAACAACAAAAAAAAATATAATCTATATATTATTAGCTTTGGGACTACAACGGGATTTTTTAAATAAAATTTTAAATAAATGGCGCACTGTTATTTTCGTTATCCGACGAAATTTTTTACTTTCCAAAAATTCGCCTAAAAAATCGTCAGATAATTATTAATAACAAATGAACTATGCAATATAAAAAAAAATCCTACGTACTTCCATAGACAATGCATTTTTCAAGATATATTCAACATTTCAAGTGAATCGGTTGAAAATTGTCCGAGTTATGTTTCCGGCCAACTTAAAAAATGCAGTTTTGAGATAAACGCTGCACAGCCGCCATATTGAAAAAAATCGCTTGAAAAAAATTATCGTATACAGTCACTGATATGTGTGGTGAACACCCTTTTTGTAATCTCGATTTATTTTGTAGTATTTCTGAGAAAAAAAAAATCCCCAGAAAGCCTATTTTTTCGGCCTCTAGAGTGGCCTAAGGCCTCAAGCGATTTGCACAGCCGGACTCGCGAAGAAAAGAATTTGCGCGATTAAAAAGAATTCATTTTCGTGCAGTACCAATGATGCAAACGTCAACGTCATAAATTCGGATCGTCGTGAAGAATGATTGGAAACTCACGTTTGGGAAGTAGAGTATTTTGTTTGTCAACTCGGGCCCAAACTTTTACCAGCTGTTCTATCGATGTAATTGTAACTTTACCTTCAATCGACGATTCCTGCACCACACGTTGGACCTTCCTCGTCAATTTCACTCGCCTCAGGCGACGAACGCTCGTTCGTCATTTTCACAGTAGCCGACACCCTTAACCTCCATTTTCCTTATAAAAATTAACACCACACATTTGAACATTTGCAAAAGTTACTCCGCCAAAAAAGACACCACCGAACTTTTCTAATCGTTTCCTATTCTCTTTTCGCCATCGCCAATGGAAACAGCCGAACCTCTGCCCCTGATGGATCTCTGTCGAAGAGTGATACGACAGCGGATCGGCAAGCATCGACTCGAGGAGAAGATAACAGTGCTGAATTTGCCGCGGGCGATGAAGACTTATCTGCTTTATCGCGACAGGAGGTAACAACCGTACGGCGAAACGGACAAGAGGAACACGAGGAAGCGGAAGAGGAGAGGATATAAGGAAAAGCCGAAACAACGTTAATACTACGATCACGACTGAGATACGACGAGAGATGCGAAGAGCGGCGAGGGGATCGTCGATCGCCGATGACGACGTTTTACAAGCCCCGAATTGACAAGGAATGATTCTCTTTCGCATCTCGCCACCGAGCACAGCCCACACGAATAGCCGCGTGTCCCTGAATTCGTTCCTCTTCAACCCTAACCCTCATCTTTTTCCACCTCGACGTCTTTGGCCCTCGCGAACGATCTCGGCAGATCTTACTTCGAGAGAAAGAGAAAAAGAGAGAGAGAGAGAGAGAGAAAAATTGCCCCGTTGTTAAATCGATTTGAAAACAACACACCCGAGTCGCCGTTCTCGTTCTCCATTCGCCACGAGCACGATTCTTATTATTCTTCCATTTATTTTTACGTTCGTTTTTCATTTTTCGTTTGTCCCTTCGATCTCACACGAGATACGAGAATTGACTTTTTTGTTTGTTCGAATATCGAACGACTACATCGCCGAAGGAGATTTTGGGAAGTGTCTCGGGGGCTCGCGACGCGCGTCGAAAAAATGTTCCCCGGGCCCCCGAGAAGCGAGGGGCGAAACAATCGCGTTTTTTGACGAATCGATGCGAAAAGTTGGAGGGGCGCGAGACGGGAGGCAGGACAGAGAGCGGACGAAAAAGCCGGAGCATTTGGGAAGGGACGCATGGCATTGAAGTTCGCATCGTTGGGATGCACCGAAAACTTCTTTTTTTCTCCTATTGCCCGATTTTTTCAGCCCATTCAGGCTACAAAAATCCGCGAAACTTTTTTCGAAAGTAATCCAAACTTGGGAAAAAAACGTTTGGATGGTAATCAAAATGAGGGAATGAAACGAAAAAAAAAAAATCGCGAATTCTCGTTGCATTCCAAGGATGCAAACTTCAACGGCAGGCAAGGAACGAGCGAGGGTCGAGCGCTAGTGAATTATTAGGTAATATTGTTGTTTTATGTTGTCAGTACGGTTTTATTTTTAAATCGTAGAGCCTTTATTAATTGTTATGATTAAACGAAGAAGGAATCGACCTCGCGTGGTGACGACGTCACCGAGCGTCGTCACGTCGATCGCTACCACGCGTTTTCTTCAATCTCTTTTTTTTTTTTCTTATTATTTCCCGTTTTTTTTTTTTTTTCGTTTATTTCGAGTATGCTCCGGTAGCGATTTGGCGCTATTACTGGATCAAGATGAACATGACCCAAGAGAGATTCTCTCCTTTTTTTAAGCTTGTTTTTTTTTTTGTAGCAAAATTTGTCGATCGACAGTGCGTACGTGTATGTGTGTGTGTGTGTGTGTGTGTGCGTGAAGCGTGAGTGAGAAATTGGGGGACGAGGCGGCGACAGCGACATATTCCGTCTCTCTTATTCTCTCCTAGGATAGAATTTCGGACGTTATTGAGAAATTGACGATGGACACGCGGCTCGAGTCCCACGTGACACGCGTACGTCGAGCATCACGGTTGGCCAGTAAAAAGAAAGAAGCAAAAAACCGAGTTCAGACACTTAGTCCAGAGAGCCAAAGTACGCGGTGGTCGATTGGCTCGTTTGGTATTCCCGCAACGACGGGAAATGCCGAGAGTGCACGAAGTTGCCGAGCTGGAGAAGAAACGAGAGAAAATTCAGTGACATTTGGAAGGAACGAGAAAAAAAAAAAAAAAGATAGGAAGTTTTGCTAAGTGGAATACGAGCTCGCGCTCTAGTCCGGCTCTCGGGGTTGACCAAGCAAGCCGCGAGAGATAGAGATAAAGAGAGAGAAAGAGAGAGTACCGATAATCGCGCTTACGTCGAGAAAAGTCGAGGATCCAATGCGGGTGGTGAGCGACAATGACGAAGATGACGAAAACAATGACGAAGGAAAAGAAAAACGACGCCAAGATCGTAGCGACAATTGAAGGAGCGGAGAAAAAAGTAATGAACTTGAAGCAACAAAAAAAACAATGTTTTTTTTTTTAATTATTATTATTGCGATTTAAGGGAGAATAAAATTAAAATAAATAAAAGCGCGTGTATGTACAGTAAACGGGAGAGCGAGAGAGTGCAACTGATGAAGAAAGTGCGAGTTTGAACCGAACGAAAAAGCCACCTTCCAATAGACTCGTTTTTTTCAAATATTTTCTAAGCATGCCTAGGTCTAAATCGAGGTTCATAGAGGCGTAGAAGACAAAATACTTCCTCCTCGACGCAAATGTAACCGGCAAGGGTTGAGACGTTCGATTGGGAATATCGAGAAACAGATGACGTTGCAGCTTGCAACGTTGGAATGCAAGGACTCTTTTTTTTTTTTTTTTCTTTTTCTTTACGTCATTTTTATCACTATTCAGAGCCCTTTTTTGCAAGTTGATGCCAAAAATCTCTAACGAGAATACGTAAAAACATTCGAGCGATTTTCACAGCGAAAATTGGCCAAAAAAAAGTTGATTTAAAAAAAATTGATTTTCGTTGCATTCCAACGATGCAAACGTCGTAGAGGCAGATGGTCCTCGACGAATCGATATAATTTTGACCCATGTCCTCTGGGATTTCGTTCGCAAGAGCGCTGAAGGCGTCCACGAGACGTTTTATCGTTCTTCTACGATTTTTCCTCCACGCGGCGCTGTCTTTTTTAACCCCCAAAGTATCGGCTGGAATTTTGTTTTTGAATAAATACGTTTTTTTCCAGACCTGAGCTCGGTGAGGGCTCACGTTTTTTTTTTCGCCGCTCATATCGGCGCTGATAATTGGAAAATAATTCGACAAGCGCCGATACAGGATACGCGCGTGACGAAGGAGTGTTTGCAAAAGTCACTCGATTTTAGAGTTTCGTGGATGATCAAAAAAAAAAATGAAAATGAATGAAATGGGTGAATGGGGAAAAATTCGAGAGAACGAGGGTCAAAGGTACGTGAAGTTGGACGACGCCTCGTTCAAGGGAGCCGGGTAGAGAGCGCTGTGTAGAGAAAGAGACGAAGCAAAAATAAACACTCGTGATAAAGAACGTTTTTCGTACAGCTGCGAGGGGGCGATCTTTGATTGGCGTGGGAATAGAGAAAATAAAATGTCGAAGAGCAGGACGGGAAGAAAACCGCCGACAACCCCGGACGGACTCGATCGAAACGAGAGGCTCGAGGGGACAGTGTCGAAAAGGGACAATGAACTATTATTGAAGTTTGCATCGTTGGAACGCAACGAAAGTTTAGTAGCCTGATCTTTTTTTTTTTGGCAAATTTGGGCGAGACTCAAACGTTTTTTTGAGATCCTTATCGGAAATCTGCAGCTCAAATTTGCACGATGAGACTTTGGACGACGAAGAAAGCGAAGAGATAGAAAATTGAAAGAAAAGAATTTTCGTCGCATCGCAATGATGCGAATTTCAATAACTTAATGAGAATTGGATTTTTAAGGTACGCGAGCGTTGCGTGGGACAAGCGACTGAACACACGGGCATTGGCAGAATTCCAAAACACGAATAAAAACTGTCACCTGTAAAACGAGATCGAGAAGAGGAAGGAGAAAAAAAAACAAACACATTTCTACGTTGAATATTGTAATTAACTAATTATCGATGACGATTAATCATTCGCTGATGATGATGATGATGATGATGATAACGATGATGATTAGATATTGAGCGTGTAACTATTGTACTATTAAGCATGACAACTTATGACTGGTCCCTAGTGATTATTATTTTTTACGCTCGTCCCCCTCGGCACAGAGAGAGAGAGAGAGGAATTAGCCAAGAGGCAAACGAGAGAGAATATTTGAGGACAACCACCGACTGTGTACGCGATCTGTACATATGAAGTCTTCTTTTTTTTTGTTTTGCCAATCGCGACGATTATTCGCGATTTACGGGTAGACGGGAAGAAAAAAAAAGACTCATTTTTCTCAAGAGAGCTCACCACTGTGACCACGAAAAACGTCGTTTTTTCCGATTTTTTTTTTGTCTATGAAACTGTTTATTTGGGATTTGGAAAAAAGATATGCCATTCGGCATACGTTAAACTTATTTCGTGTAAATTGGAAGAAAAAAAAAATTAAAAATTAACAACGTTATGGCGCTATAAAAGAGTCCGTATAAAAAATGTGGCCCAATGGCCGGATCGATGACTTGGCAATTGTCTGAAAAATAGAAAAGTTTTATAATCTATATAAATGTAGTGGTCGATAAAGGTAGCCGTTTTTTACGAAAAAAAATTCTAAAAATAGCGGCTGTTAGAAAAAGTATAATTTTTTCCGAAATTTTTACTTATATTCGGAGGCTCTAAAAATACTAAATAAAAAAAAACCGCCACGTACAACGATATATATTAAAATAAAAGAAAATTTGGTTTGTTCAAATTGAAAATCGGACAATTATAGCTACAGTTACGAACTTGGTAAATCTTCAATATTTCAACTTGACATTTTTTTTTCACATATTCTCGAATATGTATATTTTGAGGAAACGCAAAAAATCGATTTTCCCGCTCGTCACAGTGGTGTCCCGCCTCAATTCGATCGAATCGCGAGTTCATTCGCGTTTCTCTCCGTCTACGCCGCGCGATTCGCAAATGTCAATCGGTTCGTGTTACTTTTTTTCTCTTTTATCTCGTTTTCTTTTTTTTTCACCTCAATAGTTCCCAACTCGATCGATCGTACAAAGGGCCTGGCCTACTTTTATCGCGACACGCACACTCCGCAAATGTCTCTCGTAATTTTCACCTCTTTCCTCCCCGCACTCATTTTTTTCTCCCCGAAGCAACACGTTGAGGGGGGAAAAAAAGGGCGAGCCACGAAAGGGCGAAAAAGGGTGGAAGGGAAAAACTTGACCCGTCTTCCGGAATTTTTACCAACGAGACAGAAGCAACAACAACAAAAAAAACATCCTCAGCGGCGAGGAGGAAACTTTTCGCGTTTTTACGCACACCCGAGCGTTGTTCAATACTTTAGTCGCGCTATTTGCGTCTTTTGTCCCTATTTAGCGCGAAATTTCGAGACGTTGCTCGACGGTGCAATCCGATACTTTGGCCACTCATAACTTGTCGTATTTTATAGAAATTCGAATATTAAGAGTGAAAGAGAAGGAATGAGAGACGGAGAGAGAGAGAGAGAGATAGAGAGCGGGAAGGGCGTATTCGTTTTTATCTTCGTACTCGAGTCGGGGGACCCGCTCGGTTTTCAAACTTCCGCGATCGCACGCGCCGACGAGACCTCACCGCAAGCCTAAATAAAATTAAACCGAGAGAAAGAAGCATCGACGGTCAAATAAAAGAGACGAAAATCCAGCATTTTTCAGCATGGAGCATGCATTTTTGACAGAATGTCGATAGTTCCATACGGAAAGTAATCCCAATGAAAATTTTACCCCTCAACTCGCTCCAACCCTAAAAAATAGGGGATGAAAACTTAAAAATCGCTGTATCTCGATAATTAGCAGCCCGATGAAAAAATGTTTCGAACAAAAGTTGTTCGGAATAATGAAATACGTATAAAGTTATCCGACGTGAAAACCCCTATCTTTGAAAATAGCGAAGAATTTACCGAAACGTTATTGTGCCGTTATTTTCAAATATAGGGGCTTGGTCGTTAGATAACTTTATACGAATTTTATTATTCCAAACAACTTTTGTTTGAAACCTTTTTCGATCGGGCTATTCATTATCGAGATACGTCGATTTTTAAGCTTTCAACCCCTATTTTTTAGGGTTGGGGCGAGTTGGGCAAAATTTCATTGGGGTTACTTTCGGTACGCAACCATCTACCTTCGGTCAAAAATTCTGCGCTTAAAAGTGCCGGGTTTTCGTTTCTTCTACTGGACCAAGAAACGAAAAATCAGAAGAACGTTCACAGCGAGTAAGCACACGATGGAATATATTTTTTTTTTTTTCGAAGGATCAATATCGAAGAAAAAAACAGCAACAATCAGTGTAACACAGAGCCAGCCACCCGCATTGTCGTATCGACGGATCAGCGAGGCGTAAATCGTCGACGCGAATTTATGCGAAACATGTACAAATTTACGCACGAGGGAACGAATCGACAGGCGAGGCACGAGCCAGAGCCCGAATTCTCGGTCGTCAGCGCTCGAGTACTCCAAAAGCCAAACCTCGAGCGCGAAGCTACCGAAAAGTCAGCAGAGTCGAGCCTAAGTTCACGCGATAATTCACGCAGCGTGCCGGAAGTACAAAGTTGAGTAAAAACCCAAACAAACCCGAGCAAACTTGATCGAAAAGTGTGCTCCTACTGGCACAGAAATGGAAATTCGATTTTTGGGTCTCGTGCTTCAGCCTGGATTCGAGATCCGACCAGACCGGAAGTTCGCGATCCAACCATCGAGGGTTCTTCCGGAAGTTGAAGTAGATCGTGAAAAAAGAAAAGAAAAAAATACATCGGGCGCTGACAATCGAAGCTTCGGGCCCCGATTCGAGCGCAACGGCAGGGATGTGAAAAAGAAACGGACACACACGTACGGGAAAAAAAAAGTAAATATGGAAAACTGAGAGCACAGGTATATACAGGATGGAACGGAGCGTGATGATTTTAACGAATAATATTTTATAATGTATGTGGGGGGAGGGAGGGGGGGGGCGATAAACGTCGACGTGTTTCCGTCTTCACCGAGACGAATATAGGACATATTAGATTCTAGGATGTTGTACATATTATTATTATTAATAATATTAATAATTATTATTGTATCAATTGATAGAGTTTAATGATTGATTAAGACGAATCATCGTGTTAGTCGGCATAATGTGGATTCATTTTATACGATATAGGTTTCGATCGATCCTCGTCCTCGTGACGAGAGTCGATCCTTTTTCCTCTTTCCCTTTTGATTTTCTCTTTGTCGAGCTCTCGAGCAAAGCCAATTGTCGCTGCATCGCGATTCGTAACTTGGGAAAGATGAGGAAAAAAAAGACGAAGAATCGAGCCGCGAAACAAGGAGACAAGACAAAAGCTCGTGATTTTTGTGAGTTCGAAAGCGATAAATCGAAGAAAAAATGCGAAATTCGCGAACGAGATCGATGAAAAAAAAAAAAAAAAAAAAACAAGTGATTCGCGATAACGCGGCCAGGGGAGGGGGGGCGCCCCGCTATAATTATGTTGCCGGCTCGCCGTGTGCCCCCTTCCTATATTAATATTAAAAACAAACAAAAAATTGCCTCGATGAATAAATGAATGATGCTACATCCAATAAATAAGAAGAAAATTGAAAAAAAAAACAAGACGGTGTCTCGGAATTTTACAAGTTTTTCTGCGCGATGGAAAAAAATTATTTTTTGATTTTTTTTTCCAAATCGTCGTTCTCGTCCACTTTCCTGTACTTTTTGCCATTTTTTTCAATCCCTCTCTCTCTCTTTCTCGCTCTCTCTCTCTCTCTCTGTTCCTCTAGCTCGCTGCTCTTGATTTCTCTTTTCGGTTGAATTTCTACGAGAATTCGCAGATCCCTCGAAACACGTGATCGACAAACGGAATCTTCGAAATCAAATTGAATTTCGATGATCGAGACGGACGGAAGAAGAAAAAAAAGTGCAGTGCCATTATCGCAACGAGGATCGGGCAAGGCGCGAGCTCGTTCTTCGTGTAACGAAATAAGTTCCTACGAAATCGTTCGAACACATTAATTTTTTTTTTGTCGCTGCTTTTTTTTTCACGAACTCGCTCGTCCGATCCGTTCGGAGAGAAAAACGGAGAAGAGAGACCACGCTCGTTTCGTTTTATTTTATCTCACGTGGGCGTATACGCGTAGTTATTAATTATATTTTTTTTACGATAAAAAATCGTACCGAGGAAGAATTAACGATGGCAGACTCCTTCGTTGACTTTGAATCGATATTCACATGGAAAATTAAACCTCAGTATTCGTCCGCCTCACACTGAGGCGAACCAAGTTTTTTTTTGTCGTCTCGCGATCGGAAGTTCGTCGACAATTTTTTTACTCCACTTTTTTTTACATTTCTTCTACGAGTGAACGTGATTGTCGTTTTTTTATTTCCACGTCGCTGATACTCGAAAGAACGTGTTGAAATAGCGCGATGTTTTGTTTCTTCCGCCTGGAGAAAATAAATTATTCGCGATTCCTAGTCCAGTAAAAGAGACGAAAACCCACCACTTTTTAGCGTGGAATATGCATTTTTGACTGAAGGTAGGTGGCTGCATACCAAAAGTAACTCCAATAAAATGTTGCCCCTCAACTCGCCCCAACCCTGAGAAATAGGGGTTGAAAACTTAAAAATCGCCGTATCTCGATAATGAACAGCCCGATCAAAAAATGTTTCAAACAAAAGTTGATTGGCATAATGAAATACGCATAAAGTTATCTGAGGTCCAATCCGCTATCTTTGAAAATAGCGGCACAAAAACACGTTTACTCCGCTCGCACACGCATCAACCCCGAATTTTCGAATGGTTTTTGTGCCGCTATTTTCAAAGATAGGGGGTTGGACGTCAGATAACATTATACGAGTTTTATTATTCCGAGCAACTTTTGTTTGAAACCTTTTTTGATCGGGCTATTCATTATCGAGATACGGCGATCTTTAAGTTTTCAACCCCTATTTCTCAGGGTTGTGGCGAGTCGAGGGGCAACATTTTATTGGGGTCACTTTCAGTATGCAACCATCAATCTTCAGTCAAAAATTCATATTCTACGCTAAAAAGTGCTGGGTTTTCGTCTCTTTCACTGGACTATCCCGTTCGCTTCCAACGTTACACCCCGGGCATTTTTTGCCCAGGAATGATAAAAACAAAAGCTCAGAAAAATCCTCGCTAAACTGCCTACACCTGCCCGCGTTGTTCGATTCCTCGAACATTCTCTCTCTCCAATTCATTCACCAAACCTGTGCGAGGAAAAAAAATCACACCTACGCACTCGTCAAGCAAACTTAAATATTCCGACGACTTGGGCTCGATAAAGAGGAAGCAAATAAAATTCGCAAAGTTACCTGTGCTTTTCGCCCCAAGTGTCATTTGCCATCTTGTGAATCTTTCTTTTTTTTTCTTATTTTTCAAAAGTACTTGTCCTAGCGATCAACGGTACCGGTATTTTGACTTCAGGGGTCGCGATCTTTTGGGTAATTTTATTTCTATCCCAATAACGAAATAAAATAAATAAATAAACGAAAACTGGCAAAAAAAGCTTCACAAGACCCCCGATCTGCCACGTGAGTCGAGAAAGCTCGAGGGGGGCGGGGGGGAATGAAAAGTGGGGAAAAAAAATGACAAAAAGTTGCGTTAAGCCTGGACTATTGCAACGAGCGATCTCACGTCTATCATATAAGTTTACGAGTTAGCGTGGCATTGCCGTATAGTAGCGAGTGACGAAGAATTTATAAATATGTAATGCCTTAATGTTAACGATAATAATAATAGCGTTATATTAGTTAATGAGAGCAAACGAATGAGATTAAGGACGAGGAATAAGATGACGAGGAGGAATGAAAACGCCACGATTATAATTGTCTCCATTATCTCTGCGTTATGTTCGTGATTTGATATTTTTTTATAAATATAATTCCAAGGGCGGTCACTCGAGACGAGTGAGGCGACTAAACTTTGGCAATGTATAGAGCAGAACTGCTGTCTAAAATAGTTCAGGCTGAATGTCGATGTTTGTAGCGGATAAAGCAGAAACAAAATCGAGCAACGTATTATAATTAAAAAATGAAAATCATTAACAATCCGGCGACTTATATTCGGTGAAGGTGAAATTCATTTCGAATTTTCTTTTTTTTTTCCGCCTATTTGCATGCGTTTGAAATATCCTTGCTCCGACAATTTACCTCTCGCACAATCGAGGAGAAAGAGAGATTGCTTCGATGAAATGATTACTCAGCCATCCGAGCGCGAACAAAGTGCAAGTTTGGAGAGAAAAACAATCCAGTCCGCAGCAGCTCCTGAGCGGTTTCGTCGAAATCAGCAATGTATTTTAATCGCAGGTAGATTTGGGTCAGGAGTTCAATCGTCGCTATATATACGTGCATGCTTATCGCTTTTTTAATCGTCCCGTCGTATATGTTATTTATTCACGCGAGGGGATGGAATCAGGGGGTGTTCTATTTTTTTTCTTTGCCCCTTTTTTTTTTCGCTCGTTCATACTTTGACGAAACGGCGGAAGTCCCGGCGTCGCGGTGCAATCGCGATAGAGAACGGAACAGTCTTCACCCTTCACTCCAGCTTGGCCAGCGTCCTCGATCAGACGATCCCAGCCCGATGACGTTTCAACCGATTTCTTCACCCCGTTTCTTCGAGATGTATATAGTGCTTTTTTTTACCCCGAGCATCGGTTGACGCGAATGAAAAATACGAAATAAACCAATCGTCGGTGGAAAACTTACGTCAAAAATTCGGCGAGCTTCGTTCCAAGGAAGCCCAAATTTTCTACGACTTTTCGGTTCTCCAGGCAAAGAGTTCGCTGTATGCATCGCAGCTTCGCGTCGTCGTTTAAGATTTCTTCCTGCTCCGGGGTCTGGGAAAAAAGGAGCCTCGATTTGATTTTTCTTCGCGATTTTTCACAGCCGTTCGTTGAGGAGGAGAAAATTTGCTGATTTTGATGATTTTTTTTAACCAAAGATTTCTCCACTATTTTTGAAACTTAGGGTACGTTTTGTTACTACTTTTGGCTGTTAAATGGTATTTTTTTGTTAATCTTTAAAAATGGCCGAGGTCTAAATGGCACGGTCTAAAATGCATTTTCAAAACTGGCCTGACGTGTATCTAAAACACTAATCAACCGATTCTCATAAAATTGTGTATAAATCTTTCTAACCTTATTGTCTAAAACATGATCCTTAATGTTTTTGCAAATTTTTAAGAAGTATTTTTTCATTGCAAAATGTAGCATTTTTTTCGGAAAATTCAATCTGTTTCAAAGTGTACCGTTTCATCAATTTTCAACATTTCTCACTTTTTCTTGGTTCATATTCTGCGTATAAGTGTTAATGAAAGAAAAACCTTCGTTGGTTTTTTTTTCAGATTAATCCTGCCGACGCTACGTGTCACGCCGTGTGACAAGATCCGCCGCGACCCGTTTCGAAGACCGTGCCATACCCCCGTCATTTTTGAAGATTAATAAAAACAAAATACCATGTAACAGCCAAAAGTAGTAATAAAACATACCCTCAGTCTCAAAGACAGCGAAGGAATCTTTCCTTTTAAAAAAAATCATGAAAATCAGCAATTTTTTCCTCGCCGAAAGGTACCTCCCCCACTAACTAGGAAGATTTAATTAATTCTAAATATAGTATTGAATTTTACCAATTCTATTAATTAGAATATCTAATAACAAACAAGTAAATGGATGGGAAAACCTACCGTGTAAAATGACAATAATTTATTTTGAATCTTGCACATTTAATCGTTCGATTACCAATTAATCAATAACATGATAGCCGTACCATCGGTCTGAGTCCACGAGTGACGAAGAGATCGCGCTTTTCACGTCCCGTGAGAGCCTCGACGATCGCGTCCTTGCGTTTCGCCGTCATCAGGGAATTTTGAATAATCGCGAACAGCAATAGGAGCCCGATGAAGCTAACGATCGCCAGATGTTTCGTACCGATACTGAGGGACGTTCCCGAGCCTTGGGAGACGATCGGCAACGGATGGCTGTACTCAACGTTGTCCGGGAGGTATGCGTAGTGCTCGCTTCGAACCTGCCCCAATCCCGCTCGCAGGGGTGGTCCTGCCGATTTTTTTACCGATTAAAACTTTGTACAACTCTCCACCCCAAAAGAAGCATCGATAAAAAGGATAAGGTTCCACCCCCCCCCCCCTGATTAAGCTGAAATTTTGCACAAACCTTCCTTTTAATATTTTAAATCCCTAAAGGGATTTTTGAATACGCGCAATAGTTTTTGGGTTTGGGTTTGTTTAGGGTTGTTTGGATTTGTATTCTTGGTTGGAGAAGACGGAGAGCGCGATGACATATATAGGTATGAATGGAGGCGTACCTGAAATAATCGGCGCGCGTTAAAATAGAAACTTAAAAATTAAATATCTTGAAAACTATTGCGAGTCACCAAAAATCCCTTTAGGGGTTGTCTTAAAATATTAAAAGGAAGGTCTGTGCCAAATTTCAGTCCGATCGGGGGGTGGGGGGTTCGGAACCTTACCCTTAAAACATTTCTTTATCTCGAAAACTGTTGCGAGTCGCCAAAAATTCTTTTAGGGGTTGTGTTAAAATATTAAAATTAAGGTTTTATGCAGAATTTCAGCTCGATCGGGAGGGGGGGGGGGGTAAATCCGATAAAATTCCTTATCGGATAAAATTACGAGTAATCCCGTGTCAAATTTTTACCCATGGAATTATCTATATAACGAAATAATCAAATATGCAAATATCTTTATCGGCACAAAGTGGGGAAAAAAATGTGGTGAAAATAAAATTTCCTCGTCATTGTATCGAACGCTTTCTCGCACTTTTGGGGGTTGGAAATTGTCCTTTTACGGTTAGGAGGACCATTGAGACGAAAGAGGATGACGCGTAGATCGAATTCCATTGATTGATTTTGTCGTTTACCGGATAAATAATAATTGCCGGGTATAGGTGGTTGTTGCCAAGGTGAGTACTGGTAGCTACCGGACTGGGTGACTTCCCGATCGAGCGGCACAGGAATGCCAAGAGGCCACCGTTCGTTCCTCTTGTCGAGCAGCGGCTTCGGCGCCTGCTGCTCGTTTCGAATCGTTCGATTTTCTTCGATCGACGGATACGTCACACCAACGAGCTCTTGTGCGTAGCACGAGCTTAAAAAAAGCTCCTGGCCGGCCAGGATCAGGGAAAAAATGGCGAACGACGCGGCAAACATTTCCAAGCGAGATTATTCTTTTCTTTTTCACTCATGGAAGTTTAGAGCGTGACTGGGAAGCTACGTAGTCCAGTCAAGCCTTCTTAAAGCCACTCGAAGGCTTTGACATTATTTTTTTTTCTCCCGATCTTCGTGCAAATACGTCTGGATCGTGGGGAGTAAAAAATTCGATGCGCCTCGCGAGCCGCGCGTACAATTTACCCCCATCGTTCTTGCCGGATATAATTTTAGAAAATTACAATCTTCCAGTTCGCCGAGTACATCTCGGTACTCGTTTCTCCGTGTACGCGTCGTCTCGGACCAGAATTCCCATTTTTTTATCCTACTCTCCGCATCCGCTTGACGAACGTATAGAGGATCGGCTGATTTGGAGAGCAGCATTTCTTGTCGCTCAAAACCAAGTTTTTAAGGGGGCGACGTAAAAATGGCTGATTTTCATGATTTTTTTAGAGAGAAGATTTATTGCCTGTTTTTGAGACTTAGGGTATGTTTATTGATGTTTATACTTTTATGTTTATTGATGTTTATACTTTTGGTTGTTACATGGTATTTTTTTTTACTAATCTTTCGAAATGGTAGAGGTATGGCACATTCTTTTAAACGGGTTGCGGCGGATGTTGTCCAACGGCGTGACACGTAGCGTCGGCGGAATTAATCTGAAAAAAAACACCGAAGATTTTTCTTTCGTTAACACTCATACGCAGAATATGAACCAAGAAAAAGTAAGGAATGTCGAAAATCCATGAAATTATACGCTTTGAAACAAAAAGATTGAATTTTCCGAAAAAATGCTACATTTTGCAATTAAAAAATACTTTTTTTTATTCTAAAAACTTTTGGGTTCATGTTTTAGACAATAAGGTTAGAAATACCGTAGAATACCGTGCCATACCTCCGCCATTTTTAAAGATTAATATAAAATAGGTACCATGTAGGGGGGGGGGGGGGGGGTGTAAAATTATAAGTTTGGCGAATTTTTAATTTATATTCGGGGGCTTCGACAATACTAAAACTCGAACAAACAAAAAACGGCCACGTGCAACGATAGCTACTGCAATTACGGAAATTTTACTTTGTTAAATGCAGAATTGGACAATTATAGCTAGAACTATGAGTCCGGCCAGGTCGAGAAAAATCGTTTCAAGAAAATAGCGATGTAAAGTTTTAAGGGGCTATACCAGTGTGAACGCTGAAAATTTGGGTGATTTTTAGGAATTTTTTGCAAGAAAAGTACTCAATTAAATGTTTCAGAAAACTAAGAATATATTTGGCTACATTTGACCTATATTACATAATTTTTTCATAGAAAAATATTAAGATCCGAGCGACTTATGCGCTTCCTTCGGAGGGGCCAAAAAAAAGTTCCGCCACTGCTGACATGATTCCGGCCGATTGAGTAGCTGAAACCGAAAAAGGAAAAAACGTCGTTAAATTGAAGGTATTTCCTGTACAATAACGTACGATTTCCGAAAAATAAGAAAATCTAACAAAATGGCGTGGTTATGAAAAAAAGTCTGTTTTCTCGACTATAAAATGGTCGTTTTTTTTTCAATGCCATATCGTCTATTTTCATCCGATCAAAAATATCAGTTCAAATTTTCAAGTCAATCAGATAATTGCTCTTTGAGTTACAATGATAGCAAATTTGAAAAATCTCATTTCGAGAAAAACGCGTTTAAAGATTTAACTATCGATTTTTGCAAGATTAACTGATTAGAGATACGGTCTTGAAATTTTTACAGGATACTCTCGAAACTATAAACTGTCGAAAAAGGCAAAAAAATCGATTTTTTGGAATTGTCACACTGGTATAGCCCCCTTAATACACGTGAACCATTGCGCCGCCTGCTTTCACTAAATCGTCTGTAACTTGGTCAATTTTCGAAATTTCAACTTGAAACTTTTTTCACATATTCTCGACTCTCCAACCTTGGAGAGAAAAGCAAAAACAACCGACGTTTTTTACCCGTCACGATGAGGGCCCGCCTTGACCTGATTGACCCCGGTGACCCGCCTTGTCCCGCTTCTCAATTAATCGGGACCACCGTTGTCCCAATCTGTTCTGAATTCCATTTCACGCTTTCAAGCCCGCAGTCACGTATTGAGAGAAACTTGAATTGAAGCCGGTCAGAATGTGGTCCCGAGTTTCCCCTCGAGAGATTTTCCCGCTCATTCGATAAGCTTGCATTTGGAGGAGAGTCCGGGGTAATGGGGGTCGGGCTCCGCAGTCATCCCAAAGCGAAAACGGAAAAACATTGTTAGGTTTTGTTTTTTCGCAAATTCGATTTATCGAAATATTCACCCAACTTCAATTTGTCTCCAGATTAATATTCGGATTGAGTAATTCGGCACTCTCGTGTTCTCTGATTCTTTCTCGTTTCCTCGCTGTTCCACTTGCTAATGTGGCGATAAACGAACACGCGTCGAACCCCATCAATTTTTTTTCCCCAAACGTTACAGTGTCGACGGGTGCAGCGTTTTTATCGTCCGCACGCCGACAAAAAGGGAAGGGAAAAGTGGGAGTGCGGCGTAGGGGCTGAAGGATTTGGCTATTGGAAAAAGTGCACATATATGTCATGCAAATTCGTGATAATGCTGATATTTATGACGTTTCGTCTGTGCACACGCGTACGCCGTGGAACAGCGAGGCGGGATGCGCGAGGGAGCGAGTTTGCGGGATTTCTTTCTTTTTTTTTACGTCCGTTGGGGTAGGCTGAAGTGGGCGGGGGTAGGGCTGGTATCGGGCTGATGCCGACTGCAAGCACCGATGCAGAGGGGTTGCTATGGCGATATCGCATACCACCGACTGAGGGTGATCGTCCGCCGAACCGAGGGCTTCGTCAGTCCGAAGCTTTCCTGCAGGGGATGATGCCCTTCCCCATAAATATACACATACGTTTCTGGGGAAAAGTGACTTTGAAGATATTCGACTCCAAGGACCACCCTCGTCGTAGCCACCGAGGACAGGCCCCATAGTGAACATTACGTACACCCCAAAGTCCTCAAAATCGATTTTGGATGAATACAAGCATATTTGTACAAAGGGCATTCTGAGGACCTTCGTGTCCCCAAAATCAACAACTCGTTTCCACGACCACCCTCAAGACCTCGATATATATTTACGCTCCGAAGTACTTGACACCCACGCACCAACGTGCTTCCTCGTTCACCGGATTCACCGCCGAAATTCCCTCGCACTTTCCACCAACCCACGAACACCTTCGAAAATACAGTCATCGTGGCGCGATTCTTTTTTTGCCCAACGAGGATCACGACCACACGAATTTTCAACGTTCATTCGGATGAAGCGTAATTTCATCTCCCGCCCTCTCACGTCCTCGTTCGCAGCACTCCTCGAGATTCAATCTCCTGTCGAGGGGCTGATAACCCTTGCGAATCTCGTTTAGAATCGAGAACGAGACAAAAATTATCTTCTCGCTCCCTCCCACGCTCTATCCACCTCGTTCTATCCGTCAATCTCTGCGCCAATCTTTGAAAGACTCACAGAAACGTCATCCGACGAAACTATAAATCGTTTAATCTCTCGCTCTCCCTTGAGACGGATATTCTATATATGAGGGCTCTTGCACGCTTCGACTTTCAATGGCGATCCTGTCGGGGAAGATTGAAAGTATAATTTCCGGGGGAGGGACGCTCCCTCGTGAGATTTGCACAATCTTCGCCAGCAACCTTTGCTCTTCCTTTCGAATCTCAATGAATAAATAAACAGAAATTAATTTTATATATATATATATATATCCTATATATACATATATATATCCTATATATATATATATATATATATATATATATATACATATATATATATATAGAAAATCCGAAGAATATGGGGCTGTCTATACTGGTACGGGTTTTCCACAGTTGCCCGGTGTCCTCGACAAATGCGGCATAGTGGAGCTTCAAGGAGGCGATGCCTTTAGGCGAGGAAAAAATTGCTGATTTTCGTGATTTTTTTTTAAGGCAAAATTTCTTCACCATTTTTGAGACTGAGGCTACATGGTATTTGTTTTATTACAATTTAAGAATACGGGAGATATAGCACGGTCTCTTAAGGGGTTAACCCCACTTGCTATTTTGAAAAAATCGATTTTTTTTGTTGCATTTTTTTTAAGTAAAAGTATCTGAGAATATGTCCTGAAAATTTCAAGTCGATCCGAACAAAATTGACTGAGATATGAGCGTTGAAAGAGAAGAATCCGCGTTGAAAGAGAAACTTTAAACGCGTTTTTCTCAAAATGGCATTTCTGAAGTCGGTGACCAAGATTACTCGAACACTAATAAACCGATTTTCTTGAAATTTTGCAGGCTTATTTAATACATAAAAATGTAGTCTTTAATCGTTCGATTTTTTTTCGAAAAAAATGGCCGTTTTATAGCCAAAAAACGGCCGTTTTTTTTTCGTCAAAATCGAACCATTAACTTTGACTGTCCGCCATTTTGTGAAAAATGAATATTTTTTAAAATCCTTCGATTAAAGACTAGTTTATACTTATATTCGACTAAATCCATCCGCATTTTTTTTTCAGATGATCCACTTCGCCGCAATGTTGGTCACCGCAAACCGTGTATATAAAAACATTATTTCATTGACGGCTATTGCCACTAAACTATGTAATATTTTTCAATAAAAAAATGACTGAAAGTTCTTCAAGATATGTTCTTCAAGATGGTATATTGATCGATTAAAAAAGTTTTGTAGTTTTCTTTAAAAAAAATCATGAAAAAGGGCTTTTTCTACGTGTCAGATGGCGTGACACGTAGTATCGGCAGGATTAATCTGAAAAAAAAACCAAGGGAGATTTGTCTTTCATTAACACTCATACGCAGAATATGAACCGCGAGGAAGTGTGCAATTTTGAAAATTGATATAATTGTACTGTTTGAAAAAAACCATTGAGTTTTCCGGAAAAACCATTGAAATGTCCGGAAATTTTCCTACATTCTGCAATAAAAATGTCGATGCGGGTCGAAAAAAAAATCGCAATTTTTCAAAGTATACATATTCAGGAATATATGAAAAAAAATCAAGTTAAAATATTCAAAATTGACACACTTATAGACGATTTAGTGAGAGCATGTAGCGCAACGAATTACGTATACAGTCGAACCTCGATATTACAAATCTCTAGAGAAGTTCGTTATTTCGAGTTTTCGTTCTATCGAGGTTTTGTTATATCGAGAACATGATTCTTAAATTGTTCTGTAGAAAAATATATTAGTACTATAAATATAGGGATATTTTTTTAACAAAGAAAAGTTTAAATTAGATCAATTTTTACAAGCAATTAGCAGTTAGAGCACAATGTATATTATTCTGTTGTTGTGTCAAGGTTTCGGGTATCTATCAGAAGGGAATGGACAAATCTTCGTTATATCAAGGTTCGACTGTACTTAAATTTTCAATTGCGTTTTTATCGAAACGACTTTTCTCGACCTGGCCGGGTTCATAATTTTAGCCATAATTGTCCGGTTTTCAATGAAAAAAAAAAATTCCGTTACTGCGGTAATGATCGTTGTGCGTAGTCTTTTTTTTTAATTTAGTATTTATTAAGCCCCCGAATGTAGGTAAGCAAAACTTTCGCCAAAATAACACTTTCTTTGAACACCTGCCATTTTACGATTTTTTTTCTTAAACTACATTTATATAGATTACAAAACTTTATATATTTATTTTTTACACAAACTATTATCAAGTTCTCGATTCGACAGTTGAACCACATCCTTTTTACAGAGGCTCTATTATACCTCAATAACATTGTTAATTCTTAATTCGTTAAAATAAAGATTTACACGGAATAAGTTCAATGAGCCTAATAAGGTACTTGTTTCCAAATCCTAATTAAATAATCTAGTAGATGAACAAAATCGGAAAAACGTCCTTTTTCGGCCCGTTACAGTGGTGTCCTCTCATACAACGGCTCTGGACGCACGGAAGTTAGTTCAGATTTGCGGAAGTTAGATCAGGGTTCAATTGGGAAGGGTAATACGTAAAAACCCGCCAGCGTGTACGTTGGAACTCCGGAAAAATAACATAGCGGTAGAATATATCTGTATAGTCGTGTACGCGTGGGTGCTTCTCTCTAATAAACTGACGCGAAATAATCGCCTGTTGCAAAATCCTCGATTACGTAATATAGACACGTAGTGGCATCTTGGTATATGCTGGTCGAGCTTTGTCATATCGGGGTCACATCGATATTGCATTCGACCCGAGAGAATGAGAAAGAGAGCGAGAGGAGCAGTGATGAAGGGGCAAACGGCGCCCGGTAGTTTAACGCCAACGGGATGAGAGCCCTGTACAGATACCTCTTTATATTTTTAGCGTCAATGCTTCACATCGCTCCGATAACACCTTATGTTCCCATTTTTCCATCGCCGCTGCAATCGTCGACACATATAGCCTGTATTATATACACGCATTTGTGTATGTGTATGTGCGTATATATACATATACATATACATATATATATATATATATATATATATATATATATATATATATATATATATATATATATATATGTATGTATGTATATATATATATATATATGCACATATAAATAGACAGGGTGTCCTGTTACGAATGGATAATCCTGCAAGTGGCGATAGGGCAGATCATGTCCTACTATAGACTGGAATATCAGTTTCGTAACAGTCCCACGGTTTTCGAGATGAAAATCATCTGCTTTTGGTTTTTCGCATGCCATTTCCACAAATGATAACTTTTTTACCCGGTTTTTTAAAAATCCTCTTCGTTATTTGTTTTATCCAGGAAAGCATTATTTTTAACCTTAAATGTTAAGGAAACTATGCCAAAAGACATTATGCAGAATTTTCATACAAACCAATTCGAACATCTGACTTTGATGGCCTGCGGTATAAAAAAATATGCTACGCATATCGTGCCAATTACTTCAAAGAGTTGCTTAGTTATTGTCGATTCATATCATTTGTAGAAATGGCATGCAAAAACGAAAAGCAGATGATTAAAAAAAAAATAACATAAAGCCCAAAATCTCGAAAGCCGTGGGGTATTACTAAACTGAAATTCCAGCGAATAGTAGGACATGATCTGACCTATCGACAGTTGCAGGATTATTCATTTATAACAGGATACCCTGTATATATATATATATATATATATATATATATATATATATATATATATATATATATATATATATATATATATATATATATATAGACACTAAATAATTACAATTGGGATTCCATTAAAAGTGAAATAATATAAACTCAAATGGGACAAAACGTGAAGGTATAAATAGCATTGCCTAAGGATTGAAACTTTTGTCCCCGTCGGGGACGATATTAGATGACATTTATGTGTTATACGTAATATATACAGCTGGTGAACCCTTCACCCAATTCTCGTCTCCTTTCTACTACTACTCTTTACACGTTTTGTGTTGGAATTGATGAAAAAAAAATGGTTACAGAAAACGCGTACTACTCGATCGTTTGAGTTTGTATTTTTATACGAGAAGAGAAAAGTTCTTGTCTGATTATTTTTATCAATTGGCTGGGCATGAGACAGAGGAGGAAAGGCTTTAAGAAGTCTGTGGAAACTGGAAATTTTATTTTCCAGCTGAGATTTGGTAAAAGTTTTGAAAAAATTACCGATTTATGACAATTTTTGGTCACTCCGATACGGCGAATGACCACGTTGAGATTTCCTCTTTTTCTTTTCTCGAAATGATGTTTTATAAAGCAGTGTAAGTTGTATCTCGAAATTTAAGTTTGATTCACTTCAAATTTGGACAGAGCATATCTTATAATATTGGAAGGATGATTTTTTTTTTATTTCTGGTTGCCGCTGCAAGAGCTCTGTTAAATATCTTCATAATTTTTACCCATTAGACAATTATTTACAATGGTACACTCGAGTAAATTTTGTGAAGTTGGCACGCCAAAAAAAAAAACGTTATTAACAACAAAACTATCAATAAAAAGTTCATAGAACTCCAGAACTATGTGAGAGGCAACCAGAACGGATTTTTTTCCTTCGACTTAGCAGTGGATTGATGACGCGACGGAATACTGTAGATGAAACCCGGTTTTTGTTCGGAAAATTGATTTTCTTTTCGGAGTTCTGGTTGCCCCCATAAGAGTTCTATTAAATATCATTGCAACTTTTCCTCATTAGAGAAATATTTATAACGGTTCACTCGAGTAAATTTTGTGAAATGCCCCCCCCCCCCCCCCCCGCCTTGAGAAAAAAAAATTCTTAGTTAAGCCTGAACTAGGAATAAAAAGTACATGGAACTCCAGAACGATGTGAGAGGCAACCAGAACGGATTTTTTGCCGTCGACGGAGCAGTAGATTGATGGCGCGACAGAACGCTTTAGATGAAACTAATTTTTTTCTCTCGGAAAAATGAATTTTTTTTCGGAGTTCTGGTTGCCCCCGCAAGAGTTCTGTTAAATATCTTTACAACTTTTCCTCATCAGACAAATATTTACAGCGGCACACTCAAGTAAATTTTGTGAAATTGCCCCGCCGCGCCCCTAACGACAAAAAAAAAAACGTTAGTAACAACTGAACTATCAATAAAAAGTATATAGAACTCCTGAACTATGTGAGAGGAAACCAGAACGGATTTTTTTTCCGTTGACTGAGCAGTAGTTTGACCGCGCGATGGAATGCATTGAAAGGAAACACCATTTTTTTTTTGGCAAAATGAATCCTTGTTTGAGTTCTGGTGACCCCGTAAGAATTCTGGTAAATATCTTCACAACTTTTCCTCATCAGACGAATATTTACGACGGCAGACTCGAGTAAATTTTGTGACGTTGACTCACCCCCTAACGAAAATAAAATCGTTTCTAACAACAGAACTATCAATAAAAAGTGCATAGAACTCCAGAACTATGTGAGAGGCGACCATTTCTGTAAAATATTTGTACAACTTTTCCTCATTAGATAATCATTTACAACTATACACTCGGGTAAATTTTGTGAAGTTGGCCACCCCCTAGCAAAAAAGATCTGTACTAACATCTGAAATATCAATAAAATGTACATAGAACCCCAGAATTATGTGAGACGCAACCGGAACTGATCTTTTTTTTCTCCGACTGAGCAGGAGATTGATGGTGCGATGGAATGCTTTGAGTTGATCCAATTTTTTTTTTGTAAAATGATCATTTTTACAGTTCTGAGTAAATTTTTCAAAAAATCGATTTCTTTTTCTTGTCGTTTGTAGTTCAAAGAATATTGGGTACAAATTTCATGTAGAAATTCGCAATATTGAAGAAGTTATGCGTTATCCTGCGAAAGGCGGCAGAACGTCGAGCGCGCGGTCGGTTGGGTCTGCAGCTGTTGCGCTGGCGCCTTTTGTTATAGCGTTAACAGTATTTTCTATTCTGTGCATCGTTAGCGAAATCGATCAAATGAACCGTAAAGACCAGCCAAACAAAATCTCAAGAACGGATATAGAAACGTTGAAGATCCGTAAAGACAATCCTCCGAAAAAAAACCGTCAGTTGAATAGCCATGAATGTGAAAAAGATGACAGTGAAGTGAGTGCTTTTGCCACAAAAAATCGGAAATCAATCGATTTATAACCGATTGTAAAACACGATATCGAATACGTTTTGCTGAATTTTGTGACTTTTTTTTCCGTTTATCACGTGAACACGTAAAATGTAACTACTACTTCGGAGTAACGACTAC
Organism: Ophion ellenae; assembly: GCA_963210295.1. NCBI lineage: Eukaryota > Metazoa > Arthropoda > Insecta > Hymenoptera > Ichneumonidae > Ophion > Ophion ellenae. The sequence continues at coordinate 32,856,329 of OY723393.1, read as the reverse complement.
TCGGAGCGACTACTTCGGAGGGACCAATGTATGGCCCAGGGATTGCTGATTAACGGTAAGGTAAAAAATATCTCTATCCTGCGAGTTACACTGACAAACTTCGAAACAGCATTGAAGTACACTTTTTGAAAAATCGATCTTAACTTCTTTTGTTTCAATGTTTCAAGTACGCAGAATATTATGTGAATATTTCATGTTTATATTCCGCAATCGCCAAAATTATACGGAGAATTTTACCGAAAAATCGTGCAGCGGCCTAACGGCCAAGCGCGTCATTTCTTTACCCACTTTTCAAACGCGATTATCTCGAAACACAGTTTTCAAAGTCAGTGCCAGATGTATCTCGAAACGGCTTGGCCGATTTTATCCAAATTTGGATACAATATTCTTTGATAGTTTATCTCGTGCGCCACGTAATTGCTTTTCATTTGATTGAACCATTGCTTTTCTATGTAACCAAAATCGTCGGAAATTGCCAACGAAAAACGAATGTTAAATCAAAACAGTCGCAATTCCGTCAAAAATGAAATAAAAAAAAAGCCTACTAGGTAAACTCCTTTGTGTATTATGTTTCAAGAATCCGTTGCGTTTTCGTGTTTCAGATCAACCGACTGCTCGGAATCCTTGGTACCACAAGCCATGTCAACGAACAACACGTCTGACGCTGACCACAACAACGGCGCTTCCAGTCAACGAATTTATTTTAAAAAATTCCTAAACATACCTCAATGTACATATTTTTCAATAAAAAAAACCGGATCCAATCAAAACATTAGTTTTTGAGATAAAAATTCCCGAAGTATACCTGTTTATCTCGCCGTTTACTCAGGTACCTCCCCTCAAGGAGCACTCCATATAGAACGCCACATTTTAGTCGATATTCATGATTTTTTTCATCAGGTAAGAAATGTATATATCGTTTCAGAGTCATAGGTGCTTTTTATTACATAATTCTAGTTTTCAAAGCAATTTTTCTTGCTACAAAAAAGCTAAAAATGGCGGACATATAACCAGTCGCCGTGAAGTTGTCCGGAAGGGAGGCTGAATGCGGTGCATACCCCAGCACCTCATAGCATTATCTGAAACAGTCTGCGCAAAAAAATTGATTAGCATTTACACGTGGTCACTTGATGAACCATTCATATTGGAAATACAATCATAATTGGCTAAAGGGCAGGCTTTAGGACGAAAAAGTTGTTTTTTTTCGGAAATAATTTCAAATTTTGATCCAGCCAAAAACATGTTTATTTCGATACCTTTTAGTTAGTCTTAGGTTCATCAATGGTACATAACTAACATGAAAACGTGTGCCAAGCGTGAGCTCAATCGGTCAAATAGGTTTTGAGTAATCGTGTACGCTGATTTTCAACTCATTGAAAAAAAAAATCGCGATAAACTAAATTTTCGGCAAGGGAACAACGTATGATTATGTGACTTACCTACTAGTCAGCTATTCCAGCACAATATAATAGTCCTTCAGCTTCCTCTCATCTCTGCTCCAAACGGAGCAGAGATGAGTCACACTCAAAGGCTCCGGGGACGTCATTTTTGAGAATTGATCATAATCACTAACTGCATCGTATTCTAAAGGTTTCAAACTATAAATTTAGACAATAAAAAAAATTATTTTTTTTCGTAGCCTCTATATGGAGTGTCCCCCTTAAGAGTACGCGGCAGGATTGAACGAGTTCTTAGTATGAAGTGCAATAATTGATTCAAACACGATCGATAAAGTTGCCGTTTGGAGCTACTGATTTTTTTTTCAATTCTTATCTCTTTCCCCCTCTTTCTCTGCCTCGTTTGATCCTCGTCTCTTTTCCCGCAACGTACCACAGTTTACCATGTGCATCGAAACCGCGACAATTTCCCACATATTTTGGTGCGATAAGTATAAATTTTGCACGCTTCACACACGCGCCGTTTCCCCAACAAAGCAGATATTTGCGGTCGCGTTTTTTTTTCCGGGTCATTCGTTGAACCATCAGTCGCGCGATCTGATAACCCAAAGATCGAAGATCTCGAAATATATATGCTTCTCGCGTGTTCGACCTCGCGACACCGCGAGTTCACAATTTATCGCAGCCTCCCGCACGCATGTGCCGAATGCACGTCAAATCGCAACTTTCGACGAGTGTGAAGGGTGAAGCCGAGTAAAAATAAAAATATGTACACGATTGAACGAATTATGTTGTAAATAAAATATTTATGGAATTATGCGGAGATTTAATTTGGTAAAATGATATTTTTTTTTGAATATTCTATAAAATTATTTTTTATTAAAAAAGATTTCTAATTAATTTTTTAATTACAAATCTTCAATTAAAATTTTAAGTTAAAAGTTTTTAATTTAATTTTTAAATTAATTTTTTTTTAGTTTAATTTTTGTAACTTAAGTTTATTCTCATCTGAATATTTATTAATTAATGCTAGCCCAAACAAACACTAACAAGCTTAAACCGAGCCTCCGTACGCCGCCCACGTTAGGGAAATGAAGTGGAAATCTTTGAAAAAAGGAATACTCAAAATCTGGGTTATACGATTCGAGAAAGCCTTGTCAAGAGGCTAAGAAAACTCGAGCCTTTTCAACGTCGTTTCTTTCATTGAAAGCTCCTGGTTCGATTCTTTTCGCTCCCAACAGCGACTCTGACGCACAGAAAAAGAAGCTTCTTTTTCTACAATTAAAAAAAAATTGAGCGAGCCAGGTTGAGCGATCACCCATCCGCGTATAGGCCCAGCCCTAGACTGTCGGACGCAGGAGGTCGCCGAAGCCGCACATCAACGCGCATCTAATACCAATTTTTATTTCAAAGTTTTTATTAAATTGTATACAGTGCCTTACAATCTTTGGTCTTTTACGTGCGGATAAACGTTACATACTGAACGCATCTTACATTTGTATATATGTTGAACTTTAGGCTGGGTTATCTCAGCATCTCTAAATTCAATAATATTTTTCTATATAATATGATAAAATATATCTCAGTTTTGGCAAGAGTGGTTAAGGTATATTAGATTTGCGTGGAAAATGTTCATTACCATCGCTCTACCCTCGAATACAGTGGGTAAATAAAGTAATTGTACACGAAGTCTTTTTCAAATGACCTTTCGAATGCTCCTTCGAAAAAAAATACAATATTTTATGAAGTTTCTATGCTCGATAGCTTATCCTAAAAATCTTGGGAAAACACGGACAAAAAAATTAAGCCACTTTAAGGGGTCTTCTCACTTTAGACGCTAAAAAATGGCCATTTTCATGAATTTTTTTGATAGGTTTATATTATAGATATGGATATAAAAGTTGTTACACTTAATAAACAAACTTCCGAAATACATTTAACAAAATTTCATGTATTATGTAACCCAAACAAACTTTAAGGTAGTACGAGCGCGCAATCTTGATTTCTATAGATTCCGTTTAAATTTTAACCAGACATTGTTCATATCATTATGCATGTTTGAGTGAAAAGTCAGAACAGTCGACTATTTGGATTGGGAGATTAAGAGATTGGGAGCTTTTAAAATTGCAACTTTTATCACTGCCGGGTCTGCATTTAAATTTAGACAGAATAATTTTTCGTAAAAAATATTTGTCCCCTATAATAAGAAGACATATGGCAACACCGCAGAACAGTATTGTTCAATATTTCGAGAAAAAAATAATTATCCAGTTCCGAAAGTTAAAAATTTTGTCATAAAAAAATATTTGCATTATAAATATTAAGATTTTATATTGTTTATTTTATCTTCATTAACAAATAAAAGAGTTCGTTCAATCATGACTGATTAAAAACTTTGTTCGATTAAAAATTGCTTCGCAATAAAAATTTGTTTTGAAGTATTATTTTAAATATTCCTTTATTTAAAAACTATAGCTATAGCGCATACCAAGGATTTTTCTAAATTTTTATATTTACTTTTTTTGCCAAAAAACGGTGAGAAACACATTTTTTTGTATTTTTGAAAAATGTCCGCCATTTTGTTATTTTCGCATATATAAAAAATGGTGTGTTATGCGCTATAGCCATTAACATACTGAATCTAAAACCGTTTGTTTTTTTTTCGGATGAACCATCTCCGAGATTTCATCAACAGCGTAGACCTACAATTTTTTAAAGAATTTTTTTTAACTCTCATTCCCGTCTTTAAATAATGACTTAAATAAGTCATTTTTTTAAATATGGATTTCAAAAGTGTATTTATTATGTGTAAGAACTTTTATATCAATATCTATCATACAAACCTATCAAAAAATTTATGAGAATATCCTTTTTTAGCGTCTAAAGTGAGAAGACCCCTTAACAACAGTTTCGTGTGAGATGTACAAAAACTTTTTCTACCCACTGTATGCGTGTGTAGAATGACGATATTTTCGGTCGCCCGCATTGTCCGTCCAGGCAAAATCGTATCTACTGTGCGACACTGCTCGCTTCCTCGCCTGTGTGCCGCTGCCGCCTCACTCGCCGAATCCACTGACGTATCGTCCAATGTTTCGCCATCGCAGTGTCATTGCGCCAGTCTATGTATATCGAGCAACTGTGTGCTTGCGGAAACGTAGCTCTGATCGTCGACCAAGCGCATGAGGTGCGATCCGACGTTGAACGAGCGGCTCTTCAGTGCCTCGGGGTCGCGATGTCCGATGTAATCTCGACATTGCTACTTCGAGCCTCGTTACCCGAGCCCGGGATCGATAAATTCGCTACCAATTAGGATCTTCCTGATCAAGTCAGCGTTGAATAAAAGCGTGCAGAAAAATAAGGTCTTCCTGGAGCCGAGGAAATAACGCCTGTTGCAAAATGCATTTCCTGGAGCTGTGGAAACATTTTCTGGTTCAAAACGCATTTCCTGAACTCGTGGAAGCATCAAGGTCGTTCAAAATGCATTTCCGGGAGCCGAATAAATGTTGCCTGGTTCAAAATGCGTTTCCTGGAGCCGTGGAAATATTGCCTGGTTCAAAATGCATTTCCCGGAGTCAAATGAATATTGCCTGGTTCGAAACGCATTTCCTGGAGCCAAATGAATATTGTCTGGTTTAAAACGCATTTCCTGGAGCCAAATGAATATTGCCTGGTTCAGAACGCATTTCCTGAAGCCAAATGAATATTGCCTGATTCGAAACGCATTTCCGGGAGCCGAATCAATATTGCCTGGTTCAAAATACTTTCCCGAAGGCGAATAAATATTGCCTGGTTCAAACTGCTTTTCCCGGAGGCGAATAAATATTGCTTGGTTCAAAAGGCGCTTTCCGGAGCTGTGGATATATTGCCAGGTTTAATACGCATTTCCTGGAGCCAAATTAATATTGCCCGAATCAAAACGCTTTTTCTCAAGGCGAATAAATATTGCCTAGTTCAAAACGCTTTTCCTGGAGCCAAATTAATACTGCACAGTTCAAAACGCTTTTCCTGAAGCCGAATAATTGTTGCCTGGTTCAAAACGCTTTTTTTAGAGCCGAATAAATTCTGCCTGGTGACTAACGCTTTCTCTGGAGCCGAATAAATACTGTCTGGTTCAAAACGCCTTTTTGGAGCCGAATAAATTTTGTCTGGTGACTAACGCTTTCTCTGGAGCCGAATAAATACTGCCTGGTGAAAAACGACTTTTTTGGAGCCGAATAAATTCTGCCTGGTGACTAACGTTTTTTCTGGAGCCGAATAAATACTGCCGGGTTCAAAACGCTTTTCCTGGAGCAGAATAAATAAATTGTCTGGTTCAAAACGCATTTCGTTACCTCGAGCGATTGTCTTTCCTTCGAAAAATTCGGACCCATCAACGATTGAATTGTAAATTACATAAATTCAACATGGTCCATTGCCAAAATAATTTTCATTCATTTCGTCAATTTGATTACGAACAAGATGAATCTCCCCGAAATTATAAATAAATACGTTACACAAGTAGGTCCATTGTTGCGAATAAAACCTGTCATGTATTTTCGGAAACCTGCGAAGGTCTATTTTCCATTGAGCAATATGACATAATATTCGCGGCTTGGAATGTAAAAGACCGCTCGTTCAATGTTCCTATTTATTTGCCATTTTGTTTGCCCGCGTGCTCGTCCTTTTTTCTAGATAGGAAAGTGGATAATGACCAAATGGGGTAAGTTTACGGGCCACGGAGCTCCATTATTCCCGCATCCGTGAACGAAGTTTCTCCGCGACGAGGACGACGAAACCGCGCACAATGGCATTCAAATCCATCGTTTGTTCTCGGGCCTTTGTGTCATTAGCGACTTGCGGAAAATAGAGATCGGTATAAAAATTCGGTTTTTCCTGGGTGTAGAAAGGTTGGATGAGTCGATGGACAAATGCCTAGAATTGGCCGACAGGAATGAAAAATCCACCAAAAAGTGAATACTATTTATTCAATATATATTCGGTAACGACTCATTATTGGGGAATAATGGTCTTAAAAAATGTGTACTCTGTACACCGTGTGTCAATGCAACTCTGCCTGTCTCCTGAACCGAAAAAAAATGACTATTCACTGGATATTCCTTGCTATCCAAAAGTGTCGGTTTCCGCAGGAGTGGAAAATTCCATTTCCAATTCTGGATCCTTATGCCCTTCTTCACTTCAAATGACCTTGGTTGCTTTGATTCCTCCGGTACTTCTCTCTTAAGGCGGGAGCCTGAATTAGAAGGTCCGAAAAATCGTTTTTTTATTGCTTAAATCGATAGATTAACTATCCAAGAATATATTTACAAAGTTAGAGAGGCCAATAGTAAATATTTTCGAAGATACATGGCTAAAAGCAGAGAAGCGATTGACATTTGATATTGATATTTCCTTCTATTGAAAACTTTGACGCGCGTTTCTTCAGTTTTCATTTTCACGATTTTTTCGAATTGGCGGGCGTCATTGCAAATAAACTAAACGACCTATCAAATCAAACCAAAGTTTATTTTCTTCAGTGTGAAATATCTTCTAAGTGAATGAAAAAAGTAGTTGAAAAAGTATTTTTAACTAATTTTCATTGCACGTTAAAATGTTTTTTTAACACATTTTTTTAACCTCAGATAAGTTATGAATTCACGATATTTTCAGCTGTTTGTTACTTCACCCAGAAGAAAAATACATGACAATTAAAAATTTTATTGGTTTATTTGGTTCAGTCAAGAATTACGAGCCGCATCTTTCCCGCCGATTGGGGACTGCAGTGGCAAGACGCACATGGAATAGGCTGATAAATTTGCAGTCATTTATTGTTTCATGTTGAAACACTTTCTTAATATATTTTAAATATACATGAAAATATATTTCAATGTTTACAGGGCTCACTTGTTTTTTTCCTTCTAAAAAAATTCCCGAAAAAATGCCTTTTTTGGATCTTCTAATTCAGGCTCCCACCTTGAGGGCTCACACCTAGTTGACATTTTCGAAAATGTCGATTTTTTATTTTCAACGGATTCTCAAAATATAACGTTTCAAAAATGTTCTCTGAAAATTTCAAATCAATCCGTTCAAAATTGAGGGAGTTACGGGCGCTTATAGGCAAATTCCGCCAGCCGGCGAACCGCGAATCGGCGAACTTTAAACCCATTCCCTCAGAATGACGTTTTTCAAAATCAGTCGCACGATGTCGCAAAAATCACTGCAACGATCAATTTGAAATTTTACAAGCTGCTTTTACATATCCAAAAGCAGAGCTTGAACAGAGGAATTTTTTTTTCACTGCATAGTTTCTTTTTTATCCATGAAAGACGGGCGTTTTTTTACCGAAAATTCAAACTTCCACTTTGGTCCGCGGCCATTTTTCCAAAAATCAATATTGTACCAAATCCTTATTCAAAGCACTAGATCATTTTATACAAAAACGAAATGCGTTTGATTTTTTTTAATCGGATGATTTGTTTCCGAGTAGCAGTGGTCACCGCGGAGCACCTTTTTCAAACACCTTTTGTAAACAAGTATTTTTCAATACAAATAATGTATAAATATATAAAAATAATATATAATATATAAAAGAAACTTTAACATGAAAAAAATGAAAAACAGAACACGTTTTCCCAGAAAATATTCACGTAAATTCTTTTTTTCCCGCCACGAGCTAGGTATAACTCGTTAGAGTATAAAGTTAGGAAATTAATATAAGTATCAATTACCTTAATACCTTAATTAATAAGGCGTTCAAGAATAATTTTAAAAAAATGAGAGCTTCAATTATTTTCATTTTTCAGAATATTGTTAAAGACATTTCTCAAGAGCAATATTTCTAATATATATATATATATATATATATATATATATATATATATATATATATATATATATATATATATATATATATATGTGTGTAAGATCATATATTTAATACACGTTGTGTTTCAATGAAAACCTGGACACGTTTTCTCTGAAAAAAATCACGAAAATTCTTATTCTCTTTCCAGCCACAATCTAGATGTAACCCGTGAAAATAACTACGTTATGATGTTCCTTACGTCACATTATCCAGTTCTAAAAAACGTGACATTCTATTTTGACCATACCCTGCGTCCATCCCACCTGTTTTCATTCGCAGTTGTATTCATCCCATTCCAATTCCCTTTGTTCGCTACTTTACATTTCGTCTCTGTATTACGCTATAGCCCTCGAGGGTGTCTGGTCTCAGGATGAGCTCCACGATCCTTTTTCCTTTTCTCTTCTCAGTGCTATCCTACTTGAACCCTTGTGCTTGCAGGCGTTCCATCCCTTATCCGAGTCTGCATATACATATTTTCTTGCTCACACTCTCGATCATATCGCTTTCGCCCACACTCGCCCTCGTGGTTCTCTTATTGCTCGGTCGGCACCCCCCTCGCTAGCGCTACGTCGCGTCACCACCACCATCACCACCGCCGCCGCTGCTGCCGCCGCCGCTGCCGCCGCCGCCATCTCGTCACCACCCCCGACAATCGACATTCGCCGTTTGCGTTTATCGAACGTTTGCGCGCGCACGGGATTGTATGGGGCGTACGAGACTCGGCGCTGCGTATACGTACGAATGTCCATGTGTCTGCGGGGATCAATGTGTGTTCGTATCAACGTAGAGATGTTGACTGGTCGGCTGTGAGAGCGGCCACACTGGCAGCGAGGTTGCGACGAGAGTTGGCAGCTCTCCTGCTCGTGTCCTGGCGCGACGAGAGCGAGAGAAAGAAGACGCAGAGAGAGAGAGAGAGAGAGAGAGAGAGGGAGAGAGAGAGAGAGAGAGAGAGAACGAGACGTGCAATAAAGGGTTGTACTTTGCGTCTTCCCAAAGTTGCAACGACAGTTTTTATCACAAACGACAAAAGTGCGGGGGTGTCTCGATCAACGAAGGTCGAAAAAAAAATTCCCATCGTACCGTTGGACTTTTTCAACGTGCCGCGAGAGTTGGTTAGCAATTTTCGCCCGGCGCGCCAATTGGAGAAGTAAGAATCGTTGACCGTGATCAACCGGGCAAAATGAAAAAGTGAACAGTTCGGAGTGAGAAGAAATGTCAGTTGAACCGTTTGAGTAATATATCCGAAAATCATAATGACTTAAAGTAATTAGGGGTTGTCGATTATCGGAAGAGTCTTGGAGAGCTGCAAGGGCAGATTGTGCGTCGAATTCCTTCACTCTCGTGATTTCCGTCAAGATCTCCGAGAAAAGGACTGCGTGCTTTTTTTGGTCTCTGGCGATTTTTTCGCGAGCCGAGGATGAGCGCATAATTATCCTCGAGTGTATATTCCTGCGTAGAATATCGTACAGATACGTGTGTGGCGGAGACGCAATAGAGAGAGAGATAGAGAGAGATCGATCGTGTTCGCCATTTCGCTCGTTGGCCGACATACCGCGCGCGGCATCAGCGCCCGATCGCAACTTCCATTTTCGCCGCGTGGGGGCGTTCGGGCAGGTCTGGAGGGTGGTGGATCCCCAACAGAATCTCGTGCATCCCTTAAGATCCACGAGCCAGAGGCGAGCCAGCGAGAAAAAAAAACTACGCACACAGTCATCGACACATCGAGAGAGAGAGGTTCGGTTTTTCTCTCTCTCCCTCGTCGGGTCGTTCGCGCTCGTCCCTCCATACGAGACCCCTCGCAGTCTTCGTACGAGCCTCGATCACGAGGGGGTTGTGGAAGGAGAGGTAACGAGCGAGCGCCTTGTCCTCGGGAGGGAAGAAGAAGAATAAAAAAAAAAAAGTAAGCGAGGCTTCGGAATTGGCGCGTCGACGTTTAGCGGTGTGTTATTGATCGAGCGCCATACTCGCGCTCCACGGTGTTCCCTCGGTCGTAGGAAGAGGGAGGGTGCGTGCGAGTGTCCTCGTCGTCGTCGTGGCCGAGAAGCATTTTCCGTTGCGATAGGGAAGAACTTGGGTGAGCGATAAGAGAGACGCGGCGAGGCGTCGCGTTTCGCGAGGGTGACCGCTCGAAGGAGAGACAACGAAGTGTGCGGAGGTGTGAAGAGTGGCGAGCAAGGTGCGCGAGTTTTGTCCAAGGAGCGAGAGGAAAGACAGAAGAGAGAGAGAGAGAGAGAGAGAGAGAGAGAGAGAGAGAGGTATAGAATTGCCCTGAGGAAATAAGGCAGCAGGCTGGGAGGACGGTTGAGCGAAGTTGTGGGTCCCGTCGTGGAGGAGGCCATAGAGCCAGGGGATGCGACCCCGCTGACGGGACCCTCGCGGGAGGTCTCGATATCTTGGGCACCTCCACCACCGCCGAGGATCACGACCCTCAGCCCACCACGGCCACCGCCACCGCCTCTTCCGCCTCAAAACACTCAACCCAAACAAAACCAGCCCCAACAACAACCCCACCAGCAGCAGGCCCAACACCAGCTGCAACCGCCAGCCCAACGTGATCAACATCAGCCACAGCTGACCAAGAGCCACAGTCAGAGTCAAATCCACTCGTTGCAAACGGGCCACCAGCATCAGTTGCAGCATCAGTCCAGCGAGCCCGGCAACAATCAGTCGTCGAACATGGGCACGGTGCTGTCTTTCAGTCCCCGCGATCGTCGGGCCTCCGCCTATCCATCCAGTGGACATCATCCGCCGACCACCGACTTCACCCTCAACAACTTCAATTACGAGCAGCTAAACAACGCGAAGAATCGCGAGAACAAGAGCGTCGCGGCGGTCGCCCCTGCACCAACCACCCAGAACAATCATCCACCGACGAACAACAACTCGCTACAGAACAACAACATCAATCTCAACAACAATGGCAACGCTCGCATCATATCGGAGAAGATCGCCCTTGAGAAGAATCTCAAGAAGCACTCGCTCTTCATCAATGCCCTGTCGTGGAAGCGATTCAGCACCGCGAACAACAACAAAAAGAAACTCGACAACAAGAACAAGAACATCACGTTCCGTCAGCCACTCGACAATATTCCAATCGTCGACAAGAACAAGAACATACAGACGCCTCAGGTGAGTTCCTCCTCGTATCGATCCTGAACTGCCGTTCGTTTTTTTTTCCCCCATCACCCGCAACCCCAAGACGGCAAAGTCACCCCAACAGCCTGCTTTCTCCATCCCCGAAATGTTCCCAAACGCGATCGAGACGCTTTTCGCTCGTACGAACCGCGTTGTTTTTTTGCTGGGGAACCTCGTTGCTCGTTTCTTGAGCATACTCGCATATCGGTCTGTATAGCCGTCGACAACGTCGATACCTGCACGATAATCGAGCTCGAGAAAACAATCGTAAACAGCAGTGTCAGACACAAATATCGCGTCGACGATACCGAGAACCGATTATCGTGTATTACTCCAGTGGCGATCGGTCGCGTGCTCATTTGCTCGGTTTGCCTTCCCTCGTTTCCGTTCGTTTGCCTTGCATCAATAATTCAAAAATCGACACACCACCTACGCGAATGAAAAGTTAACGTTAAATAAAAACTCGGCACTTTTTAGCGTAAAATATGAATTTTTGACTGTAGGTAGATGGTTGCATACTGAAAGTAACCGCAATAAAATATTGCCGCTCAACTCGCCCCAACCCTAAGAAATAGGGGTTGAAAACTTAAAAATCGCCGTATCTCGATAATTAATAGCCCGATGAAAAAATGTTTCAAACAAAAGTTGTTTGGAATAATAAAATTCGTATAAAGTTACCTGACTACCAACCCTCTTTCTTTGAAAATAGCGGCACAAAAATGATTCGAAAATTCGGGGTCTGGGTCGGTGGTGCTCTCGTGTTTTTGTGCCGCTATTTTCAAAGATAGGGGATTGGACGTTAGATAACTTTACACGTATTTTATTATTCCAAACAACTTTTGTTTGAAACATTTTTTCATCGGGCTATTAATTATCGAGATACGGCTATTTTTAAGTTTTCAACCTCTATTTCTTAGGGTTGGGCTGAGTTGAGGGGCGACATTTTATCGGGGTTCCTTTCAGTATGCAACCACCTACCTTGAGGCAAAAATTCACATTTTACGCTAAAAAGTGCTGTGTTTTCGACTCTTTTACTGGACTACAACGTGTGTGCGTGCCTCGGGTCTTTGACTCGAGGCGATCGAATTTCTGGTCGAGGCTCCAGGTCGGGTGTATCTCGTTACGTCGTACTATTTATTTCGCGCACACGCAATAAATAAGACTCGAACGTACAATGTACACATGCTCAAGTGTACGAATACGAGTGTAGAGCTTTTCAATTTTTCCGAATACCCGAGGAAAAGCACCTTTGAACCTGATGGTCTTGACGGTAGGTCGATATTTCCCACGGATCCTTTCTAACCTGCGACACAATAGCGTACGAATGTACCTGTCATTCGCTAAAGAATTCGTCGAGATTTCGTATTGTTTATTACTTTTATCGCGCATAGCTTTAACGTCAAAGTTGCTGATACCGGGTCGTCAGGCACTGTGGCAAAGAGATCATTAAATATGCATGCATACGCAAACGTCACGAGTACGTCATATGATCCGAGCTGACTTACGCTCGTTATCGATCAGAGTCACCATTGCTATTGACAAAAGTGAAAATGAAAAGCGCGCAACACCCAGCTCGGACCTTGACACCGTAGCGAGGAAATACCATTGTGAACGCGTCCGAATTATATTTGTGAACACACACCCAATCGACAACGTATACACGCACAAACACAGAGTCACATGTGCAACGTAAGCGCCGCGCAATTTCTCGGCTCGACTCGTTTCTTTTGCCGCGATAATAACGCTTATTATCACAACACGCTATTGCCGTTCGATTCACAATCGTGTACCGTCTCAGTTCTCGTCGCGAGGTTCGTACGAGCGATTGCTTCTCGTCGAGCGCTATTTGTCCCTCGCCAACAATCGAATCGCCAAACGTGTGTAGGAAAAAAAAAGCAAATCTCTTCCGCTAACGATTTCCCGGGAGTTGCCTTTATGTTTGACGTTTGATGCAGACCAAACCACCGTTATCCAACAACAATCACACGACGCACAATCCAGCGTGTGAGAAACTCGTGCAAAAGCCCCTGCCACCGCGGAAAACTGTGATTCAAGCGTCAACATCGGAATTGCTCAAGTGCCTCGGCGTATATCTGCACGGCAAGTGCACGAGACTGCGGGACTTTCAGGCCGGTGACGCCGTCATGTGGCTCAGAACTGTAGACAGGAGTTTGCTTCTTCAAGGATGGCAGGTGAGTCGCATTTGATCAACCAAACGCACATTCACGGAGAAGAAACATTGAATGGACGTTATATTTGTATCGCTTTGATTTTCAACCTACGGGCTGCCTGAAGTAGAATTGTCCATGTATCAAATGTAATGAGTATCGTAAAGGGAAGGGGTCCTCCGAATGGCAATATGCTGCGGAGAGAATTAGCCGAAGGGGGACGCTTGGGCACCATATGCATCAGACTGGAAAAGGTATTTTCCATTTGCTTCCTCCATATGTTCTCTTTACAATGGAGCCCCAAACATGGGTCCAGTGAGAAGGGGACAACTATGTGATAACATTTCCAACAAATCTACCGTGATCATGATGATGATTGATGAAAAATCCATATCCTTGATGAAGAGTTTCCTCGTGGTTCAGATCCATGTATCATTCACTCTCTCTTGCCCAAGGTGTACGTTTCTAAAGCCTAAAATATCTCATACAAGGTTGCTTGGGCAAGAAAAACGGTCGAGGAGAGGCTCATTGAAAACCAAGATTTCAAGTCCCTTTTGATCTTTTGGCACACCAGTTGAATAGCCGTGTTAAAAATACACTGCTCCCTTTCCCTTACGTCGCTGCCTCGCAGACTTGGGTCGACCTGCCTTTGAATAACCAAAGTTGCGGTTTCAATTTGGCAATCAAGGCTTCTCGTACTTTTTCATGTCAGCTCCGCCTTATTGCACCCCTAGTCAGTGTAGGATGGATCTATGGAATCTCAGCGATGGTGGTTGGAGCAGACGCCTGATTTGGACTGTAGTCTTATCGGTAGTTCAACCTCTCAGCCCCCGCAAAATTCGCCCTACAGCCCGGCGAAGCTCCGTCGACTGTGCGCGGTCATTGACCACAAATTTCCAGACCCTGACGGTTGTTCGCTTCCACTTGACCATGTAGACGCTGCGTACGTACTAGTACACGCATGCGTGTAACAGGCGAAAATGTTGGTGGATTTTTCGGTGGGGAATGTATGTACTCTTGGGAAAAGTTGATTTCAACGAAAGTCTTGAAGCACTGTTCTCCAAATAACGAGTCATTGATAGCCAACGTTAGGTAGATACAACGGGTTGGAAATCTCTCGTCTCCATATACATCTATCGATTTTCTTCGGCGATACAAAAGTCCCGAGCCGCGAGCGTAACGTCTGTGCGTCATGAGAAGACTTCGGTAAGCCCATTACAAGCTACCATATACGATCTTCGGTATTCATCACGTGTTCAAGGTAGCCTCACGTGTCGAACATGGTCTTAGGTACACGTTTTTTTTCCCCCTCACTTCGTGGCGACGTAAATTCTTCCCGATTTGTTAGTCGTTGCGAACTTTGTTCAAACGTTGATCATTCTGTGACGGGCAACACATGTCGTTTTTGCATCGACGTGACGGGCCAGAGAGGAATTTCCGTAATTGACTTGGACAGTACAGCCCGAGGGCCAAGTCCGTGGGGAGTGCACACTTATTTGTTTTACGAGTCGGAGAATATGTCGATCGGTTTTGCCATCGATGTACATGGGGATGACGTATATCCCAGTGGAATTACGCATACTCCGGTGTGCGGAAATTTAGCTTTGAGTTTTTTCGTCAGTGGAGGATGATAGTGGTGATAAAGGAATGATCAAAGAGGTTGTTGAGGACGTCGAGTTGCTGATTTATTTTTTATCGTCGGATGATTTCGGCACCATCAATGGGCGGTCCACAATCCGATGATGTCGATTTCGGTTTCGACATACTGTTAGAGGTTGAATTTTCGAATCCAATGATCTTGAGAGCATAGCCTATCGATCGGTTCTAATCGAATTGTGAAAATGTCACATCTAATCCAATTGCTTCGGCGAAGTTTCGTGGCCGGCTGATCGAAAGCATGGCGATAATTCGTATCGGCAACCGCGGTCCGTCTGTCGTTTGCCCGTGACCAACGACGACGAACAACCTCGGGGTGAAACGAGTATCGCTAACTCAATTAAAATATTATCCGCGTTCGGGAAAAAAAAAACGATTGCTCCGAACAAATGAAATATGGCTGGAGTGCACACAGTCGGGGCCGAACAGGGCGCTCACCCCTGCGAATATCGACCGAACCATAGCAACCCCGCATCGTCACCGTATACGGCCCCCCAGCGTCGCCGCGACCGTTCTACTGCACAGAACGGGAGTTCTCCTTCGCTCTCTCTCGACGCCTTTTCACCCTCTGCGTTTTCTCACCCGCCACCTTTTCTCAGCCCCCGCGTCTTCCGTCTTGCACCCTCGAGACTGCATCGGTCCGCTGGAGTGGATCGCTCCTCCAGGAAATATTAGAAATTCAAAATCGGGCTTCGCGAAGAGCTGCGAAGAAAGGTCGATTTGTGCAACATTTCGTCAGGATCCTCTTTCAGTGCCCGAAAGCCAATGTAATCCTCCAGGTTGATCTTCCAATCGCCGATTGAACCGTCTTCTTTCTCCATGCTCTCTACGGGTGACCCGTTGCCGCGAGTAGAATAAAAATGAAGCTTGAACGACGTGTAGGTTCGACGTGTGTGAACTTTAGCGTCAGGTAGGCAAGGCGCGCAACGTTGACCAGCGAACGGTCAAAGCACTTACCGCTTATGCCTCGTCCGCCATGGTAATTCAATAATGACGCCAACGTTGTCACGGAACAAAGGTATTTGCTCGGGAGGATGAACTCCCAGGGTGCTCTGGCCTCGGCTTTTCCCGCGTGTCGACGTTTCTTCGTTGGTTTTCCCCGTGATAACCTGCGAGTCTTTTGAAGCGTGAGCTGTTTATGTTACCGCGAAGCGCTGCGCATCTTCTCGGATAGCGGGCGAGAGAAGAGCAGGAGACAGGGGAGCGCGAGAGGGAGTTGTAGAACTGGATAGAACGGCCTGGATGGAACGGTTAAACGTGGCGTATGCACAAACCTTGGGGCGCCATGGGGCGTGGACGAATGATGCTGCGATGCTGGTAAACCGGGACAGCTACCAAGTTGCAGCCGCCGCTTTCAATGAGACTCGTGTAGCAACAGCGTGTGCTAAGCGCGAGCGCATCCGCTCGCTCCAACGGCAAAGCAGCAACAGCAGGTGGATGCAATTTACCGAAGGGAACGTATAGGAGAGCACGTTTGTATCGAGGGCATCGATCCTCCCGGATAACCGTGAGGCATCACCGTTTTGTTGTTCCACGTGCACACACCAGCGACCACTTGCTCACTGGATATACGCTCCAAGTCTCCCTCACTGTATGCATGTTTGTGAGCGCCCACCCGGGTCAGCCAATGTACCTTCGCAGGCCTCTTATAGCCGTACGACACAGACGCTACTTGTACTATAATTAAATCGGGTCGTGAGCCACACCACGTTCCAATTCGCTAATGACTCGCGAAGTACGCCCGGCCTACCCAATGATCCTGATGCTGTTGATAATGCTGATGATGAGGACAACGCCGCGAGGACATCAATTTGCCGCTTCAATCACATCTGAAGCTCAGACCAAAGTGTACAACGTCCCCGTTCGGCGAAGGAGGCCGAACTTCGGAAGAAGCCTCCATTCGTCATCTGGGGAGTAGCTTTTGATGGGGTTCGTTGCCCGGGTGATGACCATTAACAGAGAGGTTATGTGGGATTTCAGCTTTTTGGATGGTGGCGATCCAATTGATGTTGCTTCCGATCGGTTGAATTTTGATAAGATCGCGCTTTGTATGCTTCTCCAGAGGTCTTGCATAATGTATGGCGATCAGCGTAGAAACTTCGGCTTTCGTGACAAAACGTCGTAGTCCGCCGGTCTTTCTTAGGCAATTTGTATAATCTTCGTGATGCCGAGCCCATTATGAATAATCCGGCTGCGAATATTCGAGAGGCGGTTATTACGTGGCAATTTTCGAAGTGGAAGGATCGATAAGAAGCTTCTCGAGTTTCTCCAAGCGCTAGAGCGAACTTGACATCTAATTTGCCGAAGGTGCTCGTCTGTCTGGACATCCGTTAGATGTGGGACCTGCGATACGTTTGTTGCAGCTTCGTGAAAGTTGGTGGAGCAACAATATTCCGGCCCGTGCAGAATTTTGTTGGGAGCCCCCAGTTCCTACAATGTCCCTATAGGGAGACCACATTGGAATCCAAGTGGAGTCCATGTTGGAATCCAAGTGGAGTCCGCGCTATTTTCGGATTGTGGTTGAGAATTTTTATTTGAATTTCTCAACTGGTATTTGGTGGATCTCTATAAAAACATCCTTTTGTGATCCCGTGCACACATTTTTCGGGGAGTCCCAAGAAGCACCCACATCTCTATAGGGATTTGTCAGAGACACCGCACATAAAAAGTCCTCATTGGGATCCAATTGAATTCTGCACTGTTCCCCGATCAGCCTTGTTTAAGAATTCTTACTACGTTCGAATCGCGAGTATGTGAAAAGTGACGAGAAAAACTCGGCGTGTTGAAATATAACCTGTACGCTCCGTGAGCGTGCACGTGGGTGGTGATATTATGTCAAAATGCAGTAAAATAAATAACAAACGTCAATTACAGTGAATTTTCAGGGATGGGATTCAGATCGCTTTTTAAGATATACTTTTTTGAGAGGGGAAGAAATAATTAGTGATTTTCACGATTCTCTTTTTAAGGGGTTACGTGGGTTTCGAAGCCAAAAAAGCATATTTTCTCTATTAAAAAAAAATACAATATATAAATAATTTTATTTAAAATGTTAAGCACATAAGAGAGCAACATTTCAACAATATTTGTAAAAATTTGGAAAATTCAGCTGGTGGGACCTGGTTTCCGGAGACCCCTAAAAAAAGTGTCCTCGTGGTGGTCAGGATAACTCATGATAGCTTTATCTGAAATTAAAAAACCAATTTTTTTCTGTCAGTAGATAAGTATAGCTGGTGATTGAACGAAGAATTTTTAAAAAAATGGAAATTTTAATTTTTGGCAGATATGTAGGCAAAAAAGTTCAATTTTCGATATAATTTACAGCACGTATAGCCTTGTAAAATTAGTTGTAATGGGAAAAAAACCTTCGTTCAATCACTAGTCAACGCTATTTTGAAGAAGTGTGCAAAATTTCAATAAGATCGGTGCATTCGTTTTTGAGAAATCGTATCTACCGACTTCAAAAACAGTGTTTTGAGAAAAATGCGATTATCTGCGTCGCCCCCGGCCGGTCTTTCTCAACGGAGGGAATTCCCAAAAGCTCTCTCTCTCCTAGACTTGCACTCCGAATAACTTAAAACTTTGGGAGCATATTCTAGACATATTGTACTATTAGATGATAAAATTAAAAAATAGCTTTTTTGAAATTTTCTAACCCACGCAAACCCTTAAAGGAAAGATTTCTTCACCCTTTTGAGACTTAGGGTATGTTTTATTACTATTTTTGGTTGTTACATGGTATTTTTTTTTAATTAATCTTCAAAAATGGCACAGTCTACTAAACGGGTTGCGGCGGATATTGTCAGACAGCGTGACACGTAGCGTCGGCGGGATTAATCCGAAAAAAAACCAACGAAGATTTTCCTTTCGTTAACGCTCATACGCAGAATATGAACCAAGCAAAAGTGAGAAATTGTGAAAATCTATGAAACGGTACATTTTGAAGTAAAAAAGATTGAATTTTCCGAAAAATTGCTACATTTTGCAATAAAAATATACTTTTTTTGTATTTTGAAAAACATTTAGAGCGATTTTTTTGCACGATAAAGTTAGAAAGATTTATAGCGAAATTCATCAGAACCGGTCGATTAGTTTTTTTTTAGCTATACATCACGCCAGTTTTGAAAATGCAGGTTAGAAGACCATGCTATACCTCCGCCATTTTTAAAGATTAATAAAAAAATACCACGTAACAACCGAAAGTAGTAATAAAACATGCCTTAACTCTAAAAAATGATGAAGAAATATTTCCTTCAACAAAAAAAAATAATAATAAACAATCAGCACATTTTTGTCTTGCCTAAGGGTATTTCCCCCCTTAAGCCAGTGATACGTTTTTAAGATACGATTTATACTTTTCAAAGATCCACTCGTTTATTGTATCGATATATTTTGTTTAGAAAATTCACCCTACAGAATGCGATGGGATTCATTAAGAATCGTATTGGATTCTGTTCGATAATGTAGGAATCCTCAAGGATTCAAATTGGACTTGTACATTGAATTCAAATGTGGAATCCCGATTAGAATCCAATATACGAGCCTGACGTTTTAGTATAGGGATCCAATGCGATGACCCATTGGATCCCTATCAGGAAATGGGGACGAGTGTGTCAATCCCTATGGATCCCTACGAAAATTTCTGCACGGGGGTTCCATTGAGGTTGCCGAGCAAAGTACAAACTGACCGATTCTGGATTAGGTCCAAGGTAGGACGACAGGTCATACTCGTGTGTGATGTACAGCCATCGACCGTGCCAAAAAAATACCAAGATAACCCGAAAAATCCTTATCAACGTTTATACCGATAGTTGAAGGCTGATGACCGTCAATCTTGAGCCGACAGCCGAGGCAAACCGGATGGAGGCTCTTCCCAGGTCGCTCACAAAGCTCATCGGTAAAACCGTAATCGCACGATTGTTTCAGGACGTTCCGTTCATAAATCCCGCCAACGTTGTGTTCGTGTACATGCTAGTGAGAGAATTGGTCGACGGGGAGGAGGCTTCGGAGCGAGAACTTCAAGCGACCGTCCTGACGTGTCTCTACCTCAGCTACAGTTACATGGGCAACGAGATAAGTTACCCGCTGAAGCCGTTCCTCGTTGAGGACAGCAAGGACAAATTTTGGGACCGTTGCCTCCTGATCGTAAATCGTCTGAGCTCCAAAATGTTGCGAATCAACAGCGAGCCAGGATTCTTCACGGAAATCTTCACCGAGCTCAAGGTATATGAGACCCCGTGGAGTCGGCCGTGGGCGAACGACATCCTATAAAATTCGAAGGGTCTGTACGTAACAAACGCGCGCAATCTTGCACTTCCCCAAAAAAAAAAAGCAAAACAAAAAACAAAAGAATGATGACTAATGGTTTGCCTGTCGTTGATTTCCCTCGTACGTCGCGTTGCTCGTGTTCATCGTCTCAGCTGTTTCTGACCCGCTGATTGTCTGATGCAGGGTTGCGGTGCCGGTGAACGCGGAAGTCTTACTGGGAGCGGCCTCGAGCGGAGCCTCGTTGTCTCCGGAGTCGCGGTTCCCACCAAGGCGGCTTGACGGAGCTACACACATCTGTTCGTGCGCATCGCCAAGCACGGATGCGACGTCACGACCCTCTGACGAATCGAGACATCAGGAAAAACGGCCAACGCAGCATGACACAACGGCGCCGTCAACCTCGAGCACGCATCAGGAGCTCCCTCAGCAGCAGCACCACCATCAGCAGCAGCATCAAAAACAGCACGATCAGCAGGCGCAGGCTAGTAATCGAAGATTTGACGGTGAATCGGGTCGTTGTCACGATTGCGGCAAATTGCGAAGGATCGCCATATCATGGACGATCGAAGATTTGGATACGATCGGGGCGACCCCCCTGGAGAGCAAGTTACCACCAAGAGCCTGCAGTTGCGAGGCGATAAGTTCATTGTTCGCGGACGTGGCGGCAGGCACGAGCATCCACGATGATCATCACGACCAGCGTCCGGATCTCCGAAGGTTTCGAAGCGTCGAGCCGCGATGGGCGACCGCGAGTCTGCTGTCACCCGAGGACGCTTTCGATGGGGAACTGCCCCCGAAGAGTTCGATGGACGGCAACGAGTATCGCTGGGAGCTCCACACGTCCAAAACGGACGTCGATACGACTCGGAGGGTCAAGTGCAGCTGTCACAATCTCACACCCGAGGAGAAGAAGCCCCACGAGCGTGGCGATCTCAGGAAGCATCACAGCGCCGAGACGGACAAGTGGTCGATACCGCCTGATCACTTGTTAACACCGCCCCACGACTTGCGCAAGCATCTTAGCGACGACTCGAGAATGGCAGTTCGCGGTGAAGCGGTTGGCGGCTGGACGCTTCAGGTGCCCGAGGTTATGCCGAATCCAAAGCCCCGATGTACCTGTCCCAAGACGACAACGACCCTATCACCTTCACCCCTGGCCGACAAGAAGTCAAGATTTCAGGATCCCGAGACTAGAACGCTCTACGCCAAGTCCCTGACGACCGAGGAACCAAGGTTGGTCAGCGTGCCGAGCGAGAGACCCGAGCTGAAGAAGCACGCGAGCGCCGACACGAGGCCGTCATCCAAGGAAGCACCATCGCGAGCGAAGGAACGCGGCAAGCTGGTACAGCAAAAAGCCGTGGTTGTGAGTACAGGTGCATCCAAGAAATGGGACGTCAAGGAGCGTCCAACCGCCTTGGTGAGCCCGAGCGACGAGAGCCGCACCAAGGCACAACGCTCCAGATGGGCCGGCATGCCGCATTTCTCGTTGCCCGCCGAGCGGCGGGATTCGAAATGGCGAAAGGGCCAGGATTCGTTCGCCGAGGGGGCCAAGAGCAAGAGCCTGAAGGAACGACCCAAGTACAGCATACGAAGGAGCATCTCACCCGAGCCTGATCCCAGAGGCTTGCTGAGACTGAACAATCGCGTTGTGAAGAGACTGATATCACCGGAAATCACGATAACCGATGCCAAGTGGGCGCCTTACGAAGGCTACTCGCCCCTACCGACCATTGGCATCAAGAAACGCGAGCCCATGCACATAAGCGACATCAAATGGACCCCCTACGATAATTCACCGTCGGAAGAGACTTTCGGACATCTTCCACCGCCCGAGGACGATCCGAACAGGTCGCCCCTTCAACATCCGACTCCGTGTTATCCACCGCCACTCGCCACCCCCGCACGCGTCGAAGACGACGAGGAGAAGGAACGATGGCGCTTTCTCAACGTCATATCACCGTTTCCGCTGTATCAGGGCGCCTGGAAGGACGAATCACCGGAGAAAACGCCACCGAAGAGATACTCCTCGCCGGAGGATCTCTCGCCACCGGTATGGTCACCTCTGGAACCCGCCAGTCCGGTAAAACGGCCGAAACCACCCTCGCCCAAGAGAGCCACCGTGAAGAGCCACGGGGCCTCGAGGAAACGCGTACTGCGCGGTCGCTCCGAGAGCAAACATCAACTTGGCAACGAAAGGCTTCAATTGCCAAACGCCACTCTCGTACGGGCCTCTAGCGAAGAACCCAAGTCCCGCATGAGGCCACAATTGATGCGATCAAAGGCACTCCTCGAGGTGCCGAAAAGCGGCGCCATCAGCGCCGCCAAACGCTCACAGAGCGAAGAAGTGCCGCGCTATAGGTCTTCCGAGGGCTGGCGCGGACCCAGCAGAGCCAAAAGCGAGGAAGCATCAAGATTCGGTGATCCTTGGTTCTCCAGCATTGACTCCGAGTCTCCCGAGGTCCGACAGTACGTCACGACTGTATGAACTTCGGTATCGCAGTTTTCTTTTTGTTTGGTTTTGCGGTCTTTTCGTCGCTTTACACGAAAGACTGACGCGCCTGGGCATGCTCGGGCGTCCGTTTGCCTTCGAGCAGTCTTCGCGACGCTGAACCGAACGCGGTTGCGATACTTTGTTGTCCAGCGGAACATTTTTGCAGAGAGCACGCGTGGATGTTTTCCAAACGATGTCATCACACAGTTTGAACATCATCACTTGCTAATCGCGATGCTTACGAAATCCTTACCTTTTAGCGCATAGTCACGTCGATGGAGGAGATTTCAGTTCCGCTTCCGGTTAACGACGAGAGGCGGATAACTTTTACGTTTCGGGTCCCAAAATTTGATGCTCGCTGACATGTAGCCTGAGTCAGAAGAGAGAGGGAGATGACGCGTTTTTCATTAATTTTTGTCACGTTTTTTCCATTTTCTGGAAAACATCGTTTTTTTCCCTTCACCCGGACATTTTTGTCCCAGTGGATTCCGAATCCTAATTTTGTGATCATTCGGAATATCTTTCAGTGCAGTTTTTATTGGAAATATGATGTAAAAATTGCTACTTCAATTTATCTGAAGAACGCGGACAATCCGACGGAAATCGATGTCTCTCACTGTCACCTTTCTTTCTCTCTCTCTCTCTCTCTCTCTCTCTCTGCTTCTCACATTGTGTCTGCGACGGAAGTGAGTCCCGGTGAAAAAATGGCGGAAGAACGATGGAAACTTCTCGATGAGACGGAAAAACGTCTTCAGCCGAGCCTAGATCGCGAATCGTCGTTCCTTTTGTTACAAAGGCCGGTCTAGTATACACAGCAAAACGAAGCGAAGAAACTGAAAAAAAAAATAACCAAATCGCACTGACGTTGACGTTTGTCGGCCTATGCGGAAAGAGTTTACCGAGAAACGATTCGGACGTGACACGCGAAGGCTCGAGGCTAACGAAAGGGAGGAAAAATTGTTAAGAAATAAAGTGAAACAAGGCAAGTGTTCAGCGAAATTTCGATTCCAGGCTCGATAAAAAAACTGCGGGGGTGGCTGCAATTATATATGTGTATATATATATATATATATATAGGGTTACTGGTCACGATCCCGTGAAAGAGTTGTAGGACATTTTTTCCGCTATCAAGTATATCATTCGAGATATTACTATTGTTATTTTTTTTTAAGCGAAAGGTAAACGACTAAAAAATAATTTTTAAAAACTGTCATATGGAATCAAATTTTTTAATTGTTTTTTTAGTTTGACGACACAGTAACAAATAATTGTCAACAATAATATACGAATAATCTCCAAACATTTTTTAACCCTTCGTTGGCACACTCATATTTGGTCAGGATTTTGACACACTAGGTTAATTTGACCCGGTACTTCATCCACCTGCCATCAACAACCCTTCGGTCGGTTTTTATTGAAAAAAATCAGGTATATATTTTAAGCATTTCTCAATATTTCTGCATAATTAAAATTCGGAAAATATCAAGTTAAGTCGTTAAAAATAATTATTGAAAATGTTGAAAAAGTGAGCATTTTACCAAGGATTCATCCGCGTCAAAATGACCCAGTGGGTGAACGCAGGGTTACTTGGGGGTCCAAAACTCTGCAAGTCAGTAGTTTTGTCAGTGTTTTTGTACCTGTTTTTTTTTTAATGATCCGCAGGCTAAGTAATTTAATGATTTAAAAAATAAAACCTACATTTTTTACAAAGAACATTACAAAAATTATTAGACTTGCAGAGTTTTGGACCCCTAATTGAGAAATGTTTGCAGATTGTTCTTACTGTGTCCTCATACTAAAAATAATGTTCACAAAGTGTGATTCCGTACAGTAGTTTATTTTTCAATTAATTTTTAAGTTGCTTACACCTCTCTTGAAAAAAAATTAATAAAAAAGGTCGAAAATGGTTTCATTTTGCATCAACCAATACTGGGTTATCTGATAGCGGAAAACGTGCCCTCCAACCCACTCACGGGGCCGTGGCCAATAACCAGTAGCCCTGTGTGTATATATATGTATATATATATATATATATATATATATATATATATATATATATATATATATATATATATATATATAAGCCTCGCCGACGGATGGAAAGGAGGTAAAGAGGAAACGAGACTGGACGTAAAAAAGTACTTTTCATCGTGACCCGCGATTGTATCGATAAACGAGTGAAGTGCGTCCGCGCTGATAGTCGCAAATTCCCGTCGAATCGATCGGATCCCCCGATTTCTTCGAGAGCCACCGCGGGTTCGGGAAATGTTTGAAGATGTGTGCAAAAAGAGGAAAAGGACTACAAGTCTGACGGCGTTCGTGTTCAAAATGGCGCAAGGAAGAAAAACGTCTCATGAAAAAAAAAAAACATGAGAAAATATGTGACGATGAGGGTGTTGGTGGGCGTTGAGGAGATATCGGATCACCACGAAGAGGTAGAGTTAAAGAATTTGAATAACGATAATAATAAAACTTCTAGAATGTAAGTAGCCGTGACGCCGTAACGGGTCGAAACAAAATCGTACTTTACACTGTACTTGTATCTATATATATATTTATTATATATATATACATAGAGGTGTATACATATAAATACGTATATATAGGTATAAAATGCTGCTCAGATATCGAGAGAGAGAGAGAGAGAACGAAGAAGAAAGGGAGTAAAGGATGGAGTTTGAAACGAGGCGCAAAGAGAAACCACAGACGAGGGAAGAGTATATACAATAAGTGGTGAACAAATGAAACAATCCAGGTGCATCGTGCGTGGGTGCGGACGTCCCCGATCTCGCTAACGAGGTCGGTGTCTTTGGGGCGCTGGATTTTCATTCGCTCTAAGCAACGTTACATTATACCCGCGATAATTATACATTAGTACTGTAAAACTGTGTTATCGAACTTTTACAACGGGAAAAAAAAACAAAAACACAAAAGAAAATGAAGAAAAAAAAGAGAAACGAAATACGGCGAAGTTTCGCGTGCGAATTAGGCCGCGATCGGGCTCTGTAGCATTTAAAAGAAAAAAGTATTTTTTTTTCCTTCTACTTCTTTCCGGAGTATCGTCCGTCATTAATTTCGGTGGGTGATCGAAACACGATGTCGTGGTACGCGTGGAAAACCCCTGCCGGGGCGTGCAATATTTAAGTAGACTTATTGATAACAGAAAAAGGGGTGGGGGGGGGGGGGGAAGCGAAATGGAGAAAACGAGAAAACTCGATTTAGATACGTAAGTGAGGTATCAAAGGGTAAGCCATATATATTCTTCGATTACGTCGACTCCACTCATTCATTAGCAATTAACGACTATTCGTTTCTCAGTATTTATTTATGCATTATTTATTTATCGTATTAATTTTTTCGCATTTTTTTTTCGTAGCGCGATACTCGGTTGAAACGCTGGTGCGGATTTTTTTGTTCAACGTATTATTATTGTCATTGATATCATTGATATTATTATTATCATCATTGTCTGCTGTACGGTGTCTGTGATGAACGCGTTCTTCTCTCTTTCTTGTACGATTTCACGATAGAATATTTATACAGGCTAACGAGAATAATATCACGAGTATCATCACCTTCATATAAATGAACGAAAAGTGTTATATATATATATATATATATATATATATATATATATATATATATATATATATATATATATATATATACGGTGTAGAAATCAACGACGTGAGAGAGAAAGAGCGCCGAATGAAACGAGCGATTTGCCAGTTGCTCTGTAAATGTAACGCAAGAACGGATTTTCTCTATTGGGATCTCGTCTGTTTTCTCGGCCGATCTCATTTTCCCTGCTCTTTCGTCCGTAGAGAGTAGATGAAAATGAGAATGGTCGATAAAAACAAACAAAAAACGTAAGAAAATGAACCGAAAGGGTCTTGATCTCGTTCTTACGAATACATAAGTTTATTGATATTATCGCCATCGATGTATATATACATACATACATATATACATCTGTATACATAATTTTTAGCGAAAGAAATATTCATAATCGAAAACAGGGATGTTTGCTAACTTATTAAGCATCGATGAGAAGTGCGCAGTGATTTTGAGTCACGTGTAACGCTCACAACAAGCGTTGCAATTACGTTGAGAAAAAAACACAATTACCGATACGTCATTTGGCGCGATTTGACAGTTCGGGAAATTTGCAATTATATATTTTTTTTTTTTTTGGTTTTCATTGATGTATGAAATACCCTGTCACGTACGTTGCATGCGTTCCATACGAAACATTCCATCGTGTATTTTATCGGGTATGCTATCGATCGGAAATCGACAAGTAGAAAAAAATCGATAATTTATCGTACCGATAAATCGCAGTAATTTTAAATACACGAGAGATCGATTGTTCGTTCGTTTTCGAATGAAACATCTGTTTTTGCGTTTAAATTGACAAAAAAAAAACACAATATCGGTTGAGAGCAAAATTGATTTTCGTCCGATTTCTAGTATCGATCGCTCAACGGGGGGAATCAACGATGCGTTTTGGGACGAGATGTTAACGGAGAATGTGAAAGCGGATAAAAGCGAACAACGGATGATCCAGTGATTGATACTCCGGAAAAGTCGAACTTCCGTTTCACGCGAAATCTTATCGCGAGCCATTTTGTAGAGAGAAATAAATCGAGGTTTCGCGAGAAATCTATAAATCGATGAGCCACGAGGCTCGTAGCGATAATTGAGAGTAAAATTAGAATTTATTCCGAGTGGTCGATGGGCCATATTTCGAGCTGAATTAGTCCTTTCGTTGTTTCCACTGGTATGATTCGTTGACGCAATCCCGTCCCAGAGACGTTACAAGTCGCGTGCTGTGATCGATTAAATTATGTATTTCGCATCGCGTCGTCGCGGTGTTCACGTTGTATATAAAAAAAAAAAAAACGAAAACAGAAAAAAACATGATACACGCGTGGTACACACGTTTCGGTTTGAGTGTCGGTACGTCGAATTAACCTCTCGTCTCTTCCTCGGAGCGCTTTTGCATTATATATACATTGTACATTGTGGGGGTGGGGTGGGTAAAGAAACAAAAAAAAATCATTCCGTTACGAGAGATAATTGCGCGAAAAAAAAGTAGCGAAGGAACACAAGCGCTCAACGATTCTCCGAGAGTCTGAAAATATGTAGATTCAAAATGGAACTCGATAATTATTTGTAAGTCAGAGAAGATTTAAGAAACGAAAAAGAAAACGAAGCAAAAGGGACAAAAATCCAATGGTGAGGATGACGGTGAAGTTTGCAACGTTGGAATGCAACAAGAGTTTTTTTTTCGTCATTTTTTCTTCCCATTCAAAATCTTGTTCTGCAAATGTAGGCTGTAAATTTCGGATAAGGATCCTGAAAAACGTTTTGGTGTTTTTTGATAGTCCGGATTGGGAAAAAAAAAGTTCGGGCTACTTTGGTGACCTTCCGACGATGCAAACTTCAATATCATTGAAGTACAGTGTATCCGTGCTGCCATTAGCGTAAAACAGAGACAGCTGAAGCCAAAATAGTTTATGAAAGACTTCTATACCCCAATGCGAGCGTGTGTGTGTATATACGGCACACATATGTGTGTGTGCGTGTACACATCTGGATCATGTAATTCGTTTGCGATCTGAGACTTGTTTAGAACTTCTCGTGTTATATTTAGCAATTTCATCCGTACACAATCGAACGATTGAGATCGGGCCGAGTCACACATTCGACGTTATTACGTATAATAGAGATAGATTACTGAAAAAAAAAACAGAAGAGAAGAAAAAAACATTGAAACGTAAGAAAGGATTAAAGTGAGATGAGAAAATTGCGGATTAACTAGCCACGTATAACTTCGGGATAGTAATTCGTTCGTTATTATTAATTCGTTGCGTTGCTTCTTATGTACACATTATTATACGAGGGAAGCTCGTAATTACTAGTCCCTCTCGACATTTTCTAGTCTCTTAGTTTATTATTTATTTTTTAACTAATACGAATCCAGCCCCCCAATCCTCCGCCCTCCCCCGCAACGCCTCCCCAGAACAACACCCCGAATTATTTGGTCGCGTGATCCGATCCTGAAACCAATGATGGCGCGTGTTACAGGAATATGCAACCTGTATGTAGAGCGATGCATTGCCTGTGCAACTATACAATATACAGCCCGTAATAATGAGGTCGATGTTGATTTGTTTAAATAAATGTAAGTTCGAAAATCCAATCTGACATCATTTTCTCATTCTAATTACGCAGATTTTCCTTCCCCTCCTGCAGGCAACGAAGGACGGGAACGTTTGTCGATTTCGCTTGACGAGGATGAAAGCTTTTCCGATGGTGAATTACGATTTTCCGGACGGTACTGCTAATTGTGCTGAAAATGTTGATGCTCCTTAGGAACTGGTGGAATTTTCTTCATTTTATTGAGCAGCCCCGAAAAATTAATTAATTGGAGCAGCTGATTCGTAATTGGAGTATATTGATTGAGATCGGCAATTTTATTTGTGGGGAAAAAAGCAACGTTCGAGAGTTTGATTAATCGAGTATTTTAATTTGGTTTGTTTGAAATACTTTTCGGTTCGTATTTTGGGGCAGCTCCAAAATTGAAAAAAAATTGGGCAGGTGAATCGAAGTCAGAGTATATTTATCAAGATCAGTAATTTTATTTATACAAAAAAACGCAACGGTCTAACGTTTGATTAATCGAGTATTTTTATTTAGTTTATCTCGAATACTTTTCGTTACGTATTTTGGACAGCTCCAAAAATTGAATATATTGGAGCAGTTGAATCGAAATCGGAGTATATTTATTCAGATCTGTCGTTTTATTTGTGCACAAAAAGCAGCGCTCAAAAGTTTGATTAATCGAGCACTTTTATTTAGTTTATTAAGAATATTTTTTGTTACGTATTTTTGGACAGGTAAAAAAATTGAACAAATTGGGGCACGCGAATCGAAATCTAAGCATATTTATTGAGTTCGGTTATTTTAGCTGTGCGAAATAACGACGCTAAAACGTTTATTTATTCGAGCACTTTTATTTAGTTTATTTCGAATACTTTTCGTTACGTATTTTTGGACAGTTCTAAAAATGGAATAATTTGAGGTATTTGGATCGAAATCGGAGTAATTTTATTGGATTTAGTAATTTTTTTTATCCAAAAGAAGCAACCCTCGAACGTAATTAATCAGGTACATTTATTTAGTTTATTTCGAATAATTTTCGTTGCGTATCTTTCGACAGGACCAACATTTTTTTAATTTGAGGCATTTGAATCGAGATCGGAGTATATTTGATAAAATCAGTAGTTGTATTTGTGCGAAAAAGCAACGCTCGAACTATCGATTAATCGAGTGCAATTATTTAGTTTATTTCAAACACTTTTCGTTACGTATTTTTGGGCAGGTCCAAAATTGACTAAATTGGAGCAGTTAAATCGAAATTGCAGTATATTTATTAAGATCAGTATATTTATTTATGCAAAAACACAATGGTCAAACGATCGATTGATCGAGTATTTGATTTATTTAATTCGACTACTTTTCGTTACATATTTTCGTACAGCTTCAAAATTTGACTAAATTGGAGTACCTAAATCGAAATCGGAGAATATTTATTAAGATCGGTAATTTTATTTATGCGAAAAACGCAACGTTCGAATGTTTGATTGATCGAGTATTTGATTGATTTAATTCGAAAACTTTTCTTTACATATTTTTGTACAGCTCCAAAATTGGACTGAATTGGAGCAGTTGATTCAGAATCGGAGTATATTTATTAAGATCAGTAAATGTTATTTATGTAAAAAAACGCAACGGTCGAACCTTTGATTAATCGAGTACTTTTATTTACTTTATTTCAAATTATTTTCATCACGTATTTTTCGGCAGCTCCAAAATTGAATGTATTGGGGTAGTTGGATCGAAATCCGAGTATATTTATCAAGGTCGATATTTGTATTTGTGCCCAAACAGCAACGTTTAAACATTTTATTAGCCGAGTATTTTAATTTATTTCATTTAGAATACTTTCCGTTACGTTCTATACAAATATACCTACTTTACAACGATTCTGATTCTATTTTACAAGAATACCACATCGTACCCCTAGCAGGCTTCCACAACTGTGGAAGCCTGCTAGTGTGGGCTAGTGTGGGCTTTTAGTGTGGGCTAAAAATCCTTTAGCCCACACTTATCGCCTCACTATTTCCGCCGCCTTGGACACCTCCTATAGCCCTCCATTTCCCAATACGCTCTTACATCTGATTCCCACGAGGGCACAGGGAAACTGTCCAAAACCCGTGCCGATATCTACCACATTGTCACCAAGTTTCCGTTGCGTTCCACCAGAAGTTCGGCAAGCGTTCACCCATCCAGGTATCGGCCCGCGCACCGACAGCCTGCCCGCTACTCTCCGCATCTCAGAATTCTCTCAAGGGAAATCCCGAGGCTCGATACCAACTGCCGATACGAGCGCAACTTCGTCGTACCGAGAGTCCGGACGTCGTCTCTCGCTTACCGACGTCCGATCATTTTGCCCCACCGCAACACGTTCCGCGTTCCCACCGGGAGATCACGTTGCTCGTTCAAAGCCAGGCTTAGATCCTCGCCCCGTTGAATGTGTCTCGGTTGTCTCGTCTTGTGAAATCAAAAGTGTGTATCCGCGAGTGAGATTATTCGGTGGCTGTGGGGCAGCCAGTCGCCTTCTCGCTCTTGCCACCACAATGGGATAACCTTTTTTTTGTTACCCTCCTCTTCCTCTTCTTCTTGCGCCGCTTTCTAAACAGCCGTAATGGATTCTCCGAAACTGAGTCACCGTTACGTTTGACCAGGTCGCGGGCCGTAATCGGTGGAGGTCGGGCAGAGGATTCTTTTTTTAAGAGGGGGGCTTTCTTTAAAGGGAGCCAAGGAAGAGGGACAACGTCCGATCGGTCCGGAACTCCCGAAGCGTTGCGACGTCTTGCCGAAATCGGCACTCAAAAATTTTACCGCGTTTGACTAGGTCGCGGGCCGTAATCGGCGGAGGTCGGGGGGAGGGTTCATTTTTTTAAGGGGGTGTTTTTTGTAACGGAGCCAAGGGAGGGAGACAAACGTCCGATCGGTCCGGAACTCCCGAAACGTTGCGACGTCTTGCCGAAATCGGCACTCAAGAATTTTACCGCGTTTGACCAGGTCGCGGGCCGTAATCGGCGGAGGTCGGGGGGAGGGTTCATTTTTTAAGGGGGTGTTTTTTTTAAGGGAGTCAAGGGAGAGGGACAACGTCCGATCGGTCCGGAACTCCCGAAGCGTTGCGACGTCTTGCCGAAATCGGCACTCAAGAACGTTTACCGCCTCCCTCGTCACTGGGAGCCCTGGCGATCGGTACTCGCTCCTCGCAGCATCGCTTACGACACACTTTCCCACTCGATGCGAAATTGCGAACGATAAGCAAGGATTAAAAATGAGAAATGCGACTTTTTGCATCGAGGCGAGAAGCCTGTCCGGTCGTTGCGCGAGCGTTCGTGCCGATGATCGACGATTCAAGGAATCATCACAGTATGATCGCCCGAAGTATAGCCGATTTTCGCGATTTTTTTTTAGGTGGATAGGATAAGCGAATCGGTCTAATTTTTTTTTACGAATTGACGCACCGATAAAGCATCCATAATGATTTATTTTAAATTTCTTTATTTATTGTTAAAAATTGTTTTTATTTGCGGAAAACTGCGTGGAATAAATGGTGTCCCATGGTGGCCAGGATTGCGGCCGCAAATTTTATCTGAAACAACAATTTCATAGTGATTATTAATCTGTACAAAAGCATCTATGTTCCTATGGAGGTTTTTTTGTGAAATTTGAAAAAATGGCGGCGGCTTGAACGAAAAGTATCAAATTTAGCCTTTTTTCGACAGTTTTTCGTAAAATAAATAGGAAGATGAAAAAAAAAGCTTCCATAGCAACATAAGGAATGACGCCAAGAATGTTCTGTCAAAATGTCAAACGGATAGCTTGAAAATTCTTCCTTTGAGAGTGGCCCCCGTTTTGAAAAGCACTATTCCGAGAAAAATGCGTTTGAAGTTCTAAGAAAGGCTGGTAAGAAACGCTGTAGCGACCGAAATAATTCGAATTTCGAACTAAAAGTTGGACAGAACGTTTGTAACCGTGTATACTATCGGATAATGCAAAAAAAAAATTTGAAAATTTTACACTGTGATGATTCCTTAACGACTATCGCGTAGATCGGAGGATCGTGCCAGGGGACTTCACTCCTGATTTCGGGCCGTTGCAGGTTACACGTGGACAAGAAAGTCGAGCAATCACTTATTTCAAAAGCCATATAAAGGGTGTCTCAAAATGACCTGACATTTTTGTTTATTAATAAAACGTATTGTTTATTTGAAAAATTCGAGTATTTTTATTTTAATATAAGGTACAAACATGGAGGTTATGTGTGGAACAGAATATCCGTAAAATGGCCGCCTCGCCCCTGTTTGCAAATGTTCACTCTTTCGACAAAGTTTTCAATAACATTTTGGAATAATTGCAGACTAATTTTATTAAGGAAATTCAGGGAACCTGAATTGGAATGTCCAAAAAGCGTTTTTTCGCGATTTTTTTTGGAAAGGAAAATACAAGTGAGCCCAGTAAATATTGACGTATCTTTTCATGTATATTTGAAATGGATGAAAAAAATTTCAACATGAAACAATAAATGACTGCAGATTTACCAGCCTATTCCATGTGCATCTTGACACTACAGTCCCCAATCGACGGAAAAGATGCAGCTCGTAATTCTTGACTAAACCAAATAAACCAATACAAATTTTAATTGTCATTTATTTTTCTTCTCGGTGAATTAAGAAAAAGGTGAAAAAATCGTGAAATTATAAATTTTCTCAGGTTTGAAAAAAAATGTGTTTAAAAAAACACTGTAACGTGTTATAAAAATTATTTCAAAAGACTTTTACAACGACTCTTTTGATTCACTTTGAAGAGATTTTCATACCGAAGAAAATAAACTTTGGTTTGATTCAATAGGTCGTTTATTTTGTTTGCTATCACGCCCGTCAATTTGGAAATGTCGTGAAAATGAAAACAGGAGAAAACGCGCTTTAAAGTTTCCAATAGGACGAAACATGAGAATCAAATATCAATCACTTCTCTGCTTGTGGCCTTGTATCTTCGAAAATATTTACAATTGGCCTCTGTAACTTTGTAAATATATTCTTGGATAGTTTATCTATCGATTTAAGCAATGAAAAACGAAACGATTTTTCGGGCCTTCTAATTCAGGCTCCCGCCTTAATATTGCGTCCAATTGCTTGCTTGAGCTCCGGAATGGTCTGTAGATCAATGGCATTCACTTGTTCTATCTGAAAACCCCAAAGACAGACGTCCAATGACGTCAAATCGCACAATCTTGGTGGCCAATTCACATCGCCGCGGCGCGCGAAAACACGACCATGAAACTTCGCCTGCAATAACTATGCACTAACAATGCAGCAATTAAGAATTACTATGCGTTGCTCGATCGTGTTATTCTTCATGACTAAACCTCAATACTTCCTGATGCCAGTTGTCGAAGATTAGTACTCTATGTTCGTCACAAAAAAAATGGCGCACAATTTCAAATGTCAGATCATTGTGAGACGCCCTTTATTTTGCCAGTGTATCATCTTAAAAATGTTCCTCGAAAATTTCAAGGTGATGGGATAACAATTGACAGATTTATAGGCTGTTATGTTGAAACATTTTTTTTTCTCGAAATCATGATTTCAAAGTGGTGAGCAAAATATCAGGAAAACGACTGCATCGATTTTTCTGAAATGTTTAGAACTTCTTCTAGATTAAAAAATGTAGTATTTGATCGAAGATTTTTTTTCTCCGATGTATACTTTCGATTTTATGAAAACGCCCTTTTTCGCATAAATCAAGACTCTCACTTTGAACACGCGAAATTTTTAAAAATTTTGGTATCTCGAAAATTCTTTCGTTTAATCACAGGATAAACTAACATACTAACGAAAACTGTTTGATTTTTTATATTAGATAATCTGGTTTGGAAGGGTATTGCTTACCGCAAAAGACGTTTTCGAAAAGTGCTTCCCGGACATCGGCTGTAAATCGATTATAATTTAAAAAATTTACACAAAAAATTACAGAGTCTTCTTCACATGATACTTTTTTAAATTCCTAATTTTCAAAGAAATTTGTCATAAGGATTTTCTTTAAAAAAATCCCAAAAAATGAGCTGCTTTCTACTGTTACAACTAGGCATAACCCGTTAATCGACGATGAGGCAATCGCTCTACGCGCCAATGATCGGTATTGGCAACCTAGGAGATCGGCGAGGTCTCCTGTGCGTGACGGACAAGTCATAAAAAGAGAGGAAGGGAAAGAGCGAGAGAGAGAGAGAGAGAGAGAGAGAGAGAGAGAGAGAAAGAAAGAGAGAGAGAGAGAGAGAGAGAGAGAGAGAGAGAGAGAGAAAGAGAGAGAGAGAGAGAGAGAAACAACGCGAACTGCGCGATCGGCGGAGCAGTCAATCACGAAATTGTACTTTATCACCAGACTACGTAGAACCATTCGTCCAGTGAACTTAGAAAGTGGAAAAAAAATCCTCTCGTAAATCGGCAGTCGCAAAAAAAAAACTCGGAAATCATTGCGCTGCAAGGATCATCCAGGGGGCAAAAAAAAGGTTCACAATTCCCGTGGTGGACTCGTCAACGGAATGTGATTTTGTCACGGAATTATCTCTCGTGCGCTACGCTGCCTAAGATCGTTGGCACCAACTCGGCAAGGTAAGGAAAAGGAAAGGACAATAGCTCTCTATTTTCTTTAACTCCTTGGAGCACAACTTCTGGTCCAACGCCGAAAGATCGGTAAGAACTGTCTCGACAAAAAATTTCAGCCGTCTGCGCGAGACCAGCCAAAAAGCCGTTCTCCCCATGAGAATCGTCTTAATGGCCGACATTTTTCATTACACTCGTCTCGGCCACTTTTGACAATGTACTACACGGATATAGAAGCGATCGTAGAGCGAGAGCAGCAAAAAAAAACCATAATACGAAATTTCAAGCATCCTGCCGGAGAACGATATATATTTATCCGCCGATTGCGTGCGATTCGTAATTCAATCGCTGCAAAGGTACAAGCCTTGAGGGGGGATATTATTTTAGGCGAGGAAAAAATGGCTGATTTTCATATTTTTTGAAGGAAATATTTCCTTACTATTTTTGAGACTTAGGGTATGTTTTAATACTACTTTTGGGTGTTACGTGGTACTTTTTTAAATTTATTAATTTTTAAAAATGGCGGAGATATGGCACGGTTTTCTAAACGGGTTGCGACGGATGTTGTCAGACGGCGTGACACTTGGCGACGATGGGGTTAAAGTAGTTCCTCTGCGAAAATCTCAACCAAAAGTTTACATACCATGTTCATGTTTAAAAGATTGATAATTGGTTTAATCAGTAATGAATAAAATTAAAAACTACGCAATATTGACTCGGTACTAGTAGATAATACGGTGGATATCATTTATTGCCGTAAAATATATTTTGTATTGTGTTTTTGATCGACCATTGGCAGTAAACTTTTTGCCGGGACTATCCAGGCTTTGCCCCAATTGTTTTTTTCCAGGCTTTGCCAGGCTTTGCACCAAAATTGTGAAGGCTTCTCA
Source organism: Ophion ellenae (assembly GCA_963210295.1). Classification (NCBI taxonomy): domain Eukaryota; kingdom Metazoa; phylum Arthropoda; class Insecta; order Hymenoptera; family Ichneumonidae; genus Ophion; species Ophion ellenae. The sequence goes on along the minus strand of OY723393.1, from coordinate 32,819,734 downwards.
TGGTTATATCTTGGAAACTAGATGGTGAATCATTCTCATTTTTTTTCACATTATTCGTGATATCTTACTGTAGCTTATCCTCGTTTTTGATCAATTTCTTAATTTTAGTTTTGACGGTAGAATTAATGATGCTCTGTTTGCCCATCATGACGCATTTGTTACGTGTAAACCAAGCCAACTTTAAGTGTAAATATCTCAGGTTTGGGGGAGTCAAAGTTATTCAAATTGCACAGATGTTTGGATAATGTATTAAATAACGTGTATGTCAAATTTCGACCATTTCTTAATTCAACTCTTCTGTGGAGGTACTACCTTAATCTGGAAAAAACCAACGAAGATTTTTCTTTCATTGACGCTCATACGCAGAATATGAAACAAGAACAACCGGGAAATGTTGAAAATCGAAGAAATAGTACGCTTTGAAACAAAAAAATTAAATTTTCCGAAAAATGGCTACATTTTGAAATAAAAAATATTATTTTTTTCAATTTGAACATTTAGTGTCATGTTTTAGACAATCAGGTTAGAAAGATTGATACCAAATTTGATCAGAATCGGTTAGTTTCTTAGCTACACGTCACGCAAGTTTTGAAAATACAGTTTAGAAGACCGTATCATACCGCCGTCATTTTTGAAAATTAAGAGGTCTTCTCCTTTAGACGCTAAAAAAGGGTATTTACATGAACTTTTTTGATACGTTTATATTATAGATATTGATATAAAAGTTGTCACACTTAATAAATACACTTTCGAAATACCTTTTTGAAAAATATTTTTCTTTATTTACGTCACCATTTATATACGAAAATGGTAGTTAAAAAAATGTCCTAAAAAATTGTAGGTCTGCGCTGCTGATGAAATTTCGGAGATGGATCAGCCGAAAAAAAAAATCCAACGTTTTTAGATTCAGTATGTTAATGGCTATAGCGCATATCGTAAGATTTTTTATACATGGAAAAATAACAACATGGCGGACATTAAAAAAAAACGTGTTTTTTCACCGTTGTGGCAAAAAATGTAAATATCAAAATTGAAAAAAATCCTTGATATGCGCTATAGCTATAGTTGTAAAGAATAGGTGGTTAAAACTTCATAAGGATCGGTTTAGTAGTTTCGAAGATTTTATCAACAAGCCGTCGAGAAATGTTTTTCCGAGAAAAACGCGTTTAAAGTTTGTTTGGGTTACATAAATACATTAATTTTTTTCAAAATGTATTTCAAAATTATGTTTATTAAGTGTGACAACTTTTGTACTATAAATCTACCAAAAAATCCATGAAAATAGCCTTTTTTAACGTCTAAAGTGAGAAGACCCCTTAATAAAAAATACCATGTAACATACCCTAAGTCTAAAAAATGGTGAAGAAATCTTTCCTCAAAAAAACCATGAAAATTAGCAAATTGTTTCCTCGCCTAAAAGTATGTCCCCCCTTAAGGATAGCGTCTTTCCGCGCTCGCAAACAAAAACATTTGCACACGCGCTGGACCAGCGCTCGTAACGATTCAGCGCGCGTTGTACACATCGATCGCATTCTGTCGTGCATGATCGGCCAGGGATTCAGAGCTGCAATGATAATTGTATGCAGAAGAAGAAACGATTTATGCAAGGATTTTCTTTTTTTTTTTCGTTCACATACATTTTTTTTTTATTGGACAAAGAAACAGCGGACCTTGCGGATGTCGAATGCGCGTTGCACATCGCTTCCACGATCCTTTGAGAGAGATATATAGATCGAGCCATTGTACGGGGACACAATGCCACCAGCAGCATGGCGTCAAACGCGCAATTGATCTCTCCACGTGGTATAAAAAGTGCTGAGGCTTCCGCGCGCTGGAAAATTCCCACGATTTTTCTCATCCGTCAATAGATCGCGAGGTACCATACAGGGTGGTCCGAGAAGTGACGTCTGACAGGAAAAATCCGGAGGCCTCGTGTCAGTACTATTCGAATCAGCCTGGTGCATGTTTCCGTGGAAACATTTGTTGGGCGTAATAGAGTCCCCAGATTCTGCTACATCCCTAAAGGGATTTCTTAGGGAGTCCACATTGGAATCCAAGTGGATTTCACGCTATTTCTCTATTAAGGGGTTACCCCCACTTGCGATTTTGAAAAAATCGCTTGAAATTTTTTCTTATTGCATTTTTTTGAAGTATAAGTATCTGAGAATATGTCCTGAAAATTTCAAGTCGATCCGAACAAAATTGACTGAGATATGAGCGTTGAAAGAGAAGAATCCGCGTTGAAAGAGCGTTGAAAGAGAAACTTTAAACGCGTTTTTCTCAAAATGGCATTTCTGAAGTCGGTGACCAAGATTACTCGAACACTAATGAACCGATCTTCTTGAAATTTTGCAGGCCTATTTAATACATAAAAATGTAGTCTTTAATCGTTCGATTTTTTTTTTCGAAAAAAAATGGTCGTTTTATAGAAGAAAAAAAGCCGTTTTTTTTCGTTAAAATCGAACCATTAACTTTGACTGTCCGCCATTTTGTGAAAAATGAATATTTTTCAAAATCCTTCGATTAAAGACTAGTTTATACTTATATTTGACTAAATCCATCCGCATTTTTTTCTTCGGATGATCCACTTCGCCGCAATGTTGGTCACCGCAAACCGTGTATATAAAAACATTATTTCATTGACGGCCATTTGCCACTAAACAATGTAATATTTTTCAATGAAAAAATTACTGAAAGTTCTTCAGGATGTGTTCTTTAAGATGGTATATTGATCGATTAAAAAAGTTTTGTAGTTTTCTTTTAAAAAATTCATGAACAAGGCCTTTTTTTGCGCTACAAGTGGGGGTAACGCCTTAAGCGGCTATACCAGTGTAAACGCTGAAAATTTGGGTGATTTTCGGGATTTTTTTGGAAAAAGTATTTCGGAAAATTAAGAATATATTTGGCTATATTTGACCTATATTACATAATTTTCGGAGGCGCCAAAAAAAAAGTTCCTCCACTGCTGACATGATTCCGGCCGATTGAGTAGCTGAAACCGAAAAAGGGAAAAATGTCGTTCAACTGGAAGATATTTCCTGTACAATGACGTAGGATTTTCGAAAAATATCAAAATCTAACAAAATGGCGTAGTTATGAAAAAAGTCTATTTTCTTGCCCATGAAATGGTCGTTTTTTCCAATGCCAAATCGTCAATTTTCATCCGAAAAAAAATATCCAACGTCATTGTAGAGTAAATATATTCAAAAGTACTCAGTTCAAATTTAAAGTCTATCGGATAATTGCTCTTTGAGATACAATGTCAGCAAATTTGAAAAATCTCATTTCGAGAAAAACGCGTTTAAAGATTTAAATATCGATTTTTGCAAGATGAAATGATATTGATATAAATGATATAAATGATAATGATATTCTTGAAAGTATAAACTGTCGAAAAAGACAAAATAAAAAAAAAAACGATTTCTTGAAAATGTCACACTGGTATAGCCCCTTAATATCGCTTGAGAATTTTTTTATTTATAATTCTCAACCGAAATTGGTTGGATCTCCAAAAAAAAATATCCTTTTGTCATGTGCACAAATTTGTTGAGGAGTCCCGCGATGTACCCATAGCTCTAAAGGGGAATTTGTCAGGGACACCACGACAGAGGGAAGTCCTCATTGAGATCCAATTGGATTCTGTACTGCTTCCCCGATGAACGCCGTCTGAGAATTCTTACCACGTTCGAATAAACAATATGTGAAGAGTCACGAGAAGAAATTCGGCGTGGTGAAACATAACCTGCATCATGAGTGTGTACGTGTGTGGTAATATTAAATCAAAGTGTAGTAAAATACATAACAAACGATAATTATAGTGGATATTCAGTGATGAGATTCAAATCGATTTTTAAGATTTATTTTTGAAGCAATTTATAGTTTAAAAAAATAAGTTTTATACTTTTTTAAGATCCACTCGTTTTGTATATCTACATATTTTGTTTAGAAAATTCAACGAACGGAATGCGATGGGATCCATCAAAAATCGTATCGGATTCTGTTTTATAACGTGGGAATCCTTTAGGATTCAAATTGGATTCGTACATTGGATTGGGCAATCTTGATTAGAATCCAACGTCCGAGCGTGTCGTTTTAGTATAACGATCCAATGCAATGGCCCATTGGATTCCCATCAGGAAGTGGGGGCACGTATGTGAATCCAATTGGATTCCTACGACAATTTCTGCACGGTTTCTTCGATCTTTTTTTCTCTTCTGTGTCTGTACTTTCCTCACGATTTTCACTTACTTGTTATATCGATATGGAGTGCACTGTTGAGCCATGAATAAATTACCAACTGAACACTAACGTAAATGCGATAGAATTCGATCAAAGGTTTAACAAAAAATTCAGCAGGTCAGTCACTAAAGATCAGATGAGAAAATAATACTTTTACAAGTCTAAATACCTCCCGATTTTTTCAAATAACTTCCTTTACTTTCAAAGTAAAGGAAATTCTCAAAAGAGAAAAAAAATAAACTTCTGGTACAGAAAAGCACGAGAAAGTGTTTTTTCCTCGAAAGCTATAAAATATCGTCGAACATACATGGAGGTGAATTGGATAGAAATTGATACGAGGCATCTACGCCTCTTGTATGTGACTTTTCGGACCACCCTGTATAAATAGAGCGAGAGAGCCTGTCGATCTCGGGCGATTACATCAATTAATGGCCCGAGATACAATGGCTCTCGCGATTTCATCATATCAACTAAGTAAAACGTCCACACGTGTGTTAAGGGAGACTTTGTCCTTGAAATGCAGCGGGAGATGTTAGCGGCTCAACATGAGCAGCTAGAAGAAGAGGAGAGATGCCTCTATGGACCAGGCATTGCCGATTAGCGGTAATTATAAACACATTTGTGTAAACACATTACAAAACTTTAAACGCGTTTTTCTCGAAAACACGTTTTTAAAAATGGCTGACATTCTCCTGACCGCTGTAATTAACATATCGACCTGAAATTTGGAGAGCATACTCAGAAAATATGTCTTCACAGAATGACGGATCGTGTTTTCGATAGATACATTTTTGCATTTATTATTTATCTTTTCATGCGAAAAAAACGCGAAAATTCGATTTTTTTCAAATTGCCGTTATTTTCCGAAATTTGTACTAAACGAAAAACCCGTCCGTCATTCCATGACCAAAGGGTCACAGATTGATAATATGCTTTGAATTTGTGTTTCAGATCAACAAAGAGGGGGCAGTGATGTCAGCCGTTTACCTCCCGCGATTTGAGGACCTGTTTCCGCGGAGCTGCAACGGCCGCCATTTTGGTTTTTTTTTTCAAAAAAAAATTTTGTCAACGTTCTGTATATCATGAATAAAAGCAAGAAAAAACCGCACTCAAAAAGCTTTACTCTTTTCCTTTAAAAAAAATAAAATGTAAACACCTGAAATATGGCACTCCAAGGACAAAGTCTCCCTTAACATTGCACCCATGTATCACGACGAGAGAAGTCGATTAGCATATCCCGTGGATGCTGCTCCTCGATGTAAATTCTTCCATGGATTCAGGGAAGATTCCGGGGAACTCCGGATGCTCCAGGTTCTCGTATTAGCAGGCGATTATCACTGGTGCAGTTTTTTTTGCACATTTTTGCACATTACCCGAAATGTGACTGGGCTTTCTCTACTTTGAGTCGTGCCCTGACGAGACTTGCCTTATTTGATTTACCTGACCGGGCCCTCCTATGGACCAAACCGGGAAGATCGTGAAATCGTTTTTAACGGCTTACCCTCTGTGTTTGGAAATTACAATCTTCTAGCCGGGATGCATTGCGAGCAAGTACATCTTCACGTAATGTCTACCCGGTCAGAACATTGGCCTGTCCTGAAAACTGGCACATGTCTTTAGGTAAGGCCACTGGCACATGTCTTTAGGTAAGAAAACTAGCACATGTCTTTATGTAAGGCCACAGTAGAATTTTCAAAAAATCGACTTTTTTCGCCTAAACGGTGCTTTATCATCATAAGAATAAGTTACTATTCGATTTATAGCAAGACATTTTTTTCACCGACTTTGAGGGTATAACTTCAGCCCATCTCTGGCATGGCCATAGAGTACCTAAAACTTCAAGGGGGGATTGTCTTTTTTTTTCGCAAAATTTACCGCTTTTTGGGAATTTTTTTGTGAAGAAAGTATACAACGGAAAACTTGTGAAACTTGGCATATAGTTTTATTGATCTGTTTACTACATACAAAAAATTTTTTAAACAATTTCATCAAAAAATCCGCCTCCCACCCCCCTCGACGCGCGATGGTCCTTTTTTGATGGTATGCACGATTTCTCAAAAACTATTCAACCGATTGCCTTCAAATTTGGACAGAATGCTCAGCTGACATCCTTTTATCGTTTGATGAAGCAAAAAAGCAATACGTTTAATAGTTTTTTATTTATAACAAAAAATCGATCAATTTTTTTTTTTAAATCGATGCTTCAAGTTCAAAACGTCACCAAATCGTCAATTTTTTTTCCCTTCATCGAACGATAGCTATATGTGTCTAAAGTAAAATGCTTTTTGGGTTTTTGTTGCAGGATGAACGTGAAGGCTGTAATCGTGCACACCATCAAAAAAGGACCATCGCGCGTCGAGGGGGGTGGGAGGCGGATTTTTTTATGAAATTGTTTAAAAAAATGTTTGTATGTAGTAAACAGATCAATAAAACTATATGCCAAGTTTCACAAGTTTTCCGTTGTATACTTTCTTCACAAAAAAATTCCCAAAAAGCGGTAAATTTTGCGAAAAAAAAAGACAATCCCCCCTTAAACGCGTTTTTCTCGAAACAGCTTTTTTCCAATTGGCGTGACAAATATCTTCAACAATTTTCGAAAAATCGAAAACTTTTCATTTTATGAGCAGTTTCATACGAAATGTTTCACTGAAAATTCATTCAAATGCCTACAACTGAATTCAAATATGAGGGGTATTTTATTAAGAAAAAAAAATTTCCGGAAAATATTCGATTTTTGAAATACGTTTTCTGTATGTTCACTCTAATTTGTTTGGGTCTGAGTCAAACATATGTCATTTGACCCACTTGATGTCACCAAACCCGTTTCCTCCATACCTTTAAAAAAGTAAAAAAAAAGCGTTTGGGGGTTGAAATTGTCTCTCCCCGACTTAAATATTATAAGCAAAGTGCCCTGAAAAACATCGACTCGTTACAAAATTTCTAACCCCTTTTCTAGCTGAAGGCCCACTTGCAAATATTTACCAAAGCATTAGTTTCATCAATAATAATCGACGAGGACACGAATGCTCATCACAAATACCAGAATTACAATAGTACATGACTTTCCTCCAATACCATCATCCTCCTGCACAGCCGTCCATCACTAAACTTCCCCCCAATGTTCCTCATGCCACGACGAGGCCTCTGAGCGTTCACCCATCCGCGTATCGGCCCCAGTTGCTCTTGCCCAATGTTTTCCTCTCGCGTCAATCGCGCCACTGCTCTCGCAATTTCGTCACGCGGGAAGGATCTCCTCCCCAGCGCCGACCCGTAACCTCCGAGGAGGCCCGACGCCCGATTACGAGTCTGCCGATCGGCCGTCGATTTAATGAAACCCGGTGATACCGTGGCGCGTTCACGAAATAATAAAACGATGATTGCACGATAAACGGACGGTGGATGGAGGACTGGTTAGGTCCGGAGCGTTACAACGGCGAGGTCGAGATGGTCGGAGAGGTCGAGGGGAGAAACGGAGCTGGAGGAAGGGCGGCCGTACTACGTAGTCCGTGCGGCGGTACGTCTTAAAGTAAGAGTAACGAGTAGGCAAATGTCAAGGGATCGCCCGGTCGATCAGCCTCGAGCTCAGCGAGACAATCGAAGCGCGGGAGTCGTGTGGTCCCCGTAGATATACGTATACACGTCTAAAGCAAAGAGACGCGACGACGGCATCAAATACACACACACATATATATATATATACATCCAGATATCTTATGCAGATACGAAATATTTCGTGCTGTAGGAAGACTGGAGACGTGCGCCCGAGCAAACGGCTGCCGTTTCTCCTTCACAGGAGTGACGAAAAAACGTGCACCGTTCTTACATAAAGCCGACCACGCCCTGGCTCTCGGCCATCCGTCCGTAACGTGCACGTTTCATTGATATATATATGTATATACGTATGCATCGATATATTATGCCAGTCAACGATATAATACTCGTCGACGGTAACTTCTGCTCTATGTGTGCACGCCCTGCCTGGACCGTTTGGCTCCATGTGCTGGTAAGCATGTGAGGCTCGCCTGGCGGATCACTGCAATGGAGAAAGAGACACGCACAGAGGGAGAGCGAGAGAACTTGGCACTTGGTGCAATACGGAATCAGCGTAGTTCTGCAGAGTCGAAAGATATCGTGTATACGATAGGTATATGCCATGCAGGATACGTGTGGTCGCGAGTGCACTCGATCTTCTCACACAGCCAGGTGTCCGTGTCCGTCGATGTTCGTACACAGCCAAAGTTACCGTGTATGCCGAAGTTCTTCCGCGACCTACGGCTCTCCGAGAGATTCGATAGCGCCCCGTCGATAGATCCGCAGCCGGTGTGCTGCAGAGAGCAAACGCGTGGGTGCCCCCACGTATGGGAGTTAGTGTCCTGGTGGGTGGGTGTGTGTGTGTGTGCTGGAATGGATCAGGAAGCGCCCGCTTGTCGTTGCTGGCTGGAAAAAGGAAGAGGAATGAATAAAAAGAACGAAATGATCAGTGGGGTATGTAACGCTGTTGCGCAACCGCGCAGTCAACCTATGGTGGCGTAGTCCCTGGCGGGATGGAGACTCGCGAGGGTTCGCTCGGGATCATGGACCTGCGAGATGTGGGTCCGCGGGTGCGTGTACGTTGGGCTGGGACATCCTGCTGCCCTGGCACTCCGCGATTTTGAAGCTGAACCCAAATAGGAGTTCATTGTTGGGAGGACATCTAGGTGGATGTGGAAATTCGGCACGGGTGATGATTGCAGTCACGTATTTGTGGAACCCGCGCGGAAAACTGATAGGGCATCCCTAATAAAAATGAGGGCCTTTCAGGGCTTCCCTAGTACTTTCCCTAGTAGGGTTTTCCACAGTGGGCCCAGACGTGGCCATTATCGGGATAAACTTGTAGGGACTTCCACAGTATACCCCGACTTGGCCATTATGGGGATAAACCTGTAGGGATTTCCACAATAGGACCCGACTTGGCCATTATAGGGATAAACCTGTAGGGATTTCCACAATAGGACCCGACTTGGCCAGTATAGGGACAAACAAGTAGGGATTTCCACAATAGGCCCAGATCTGACTATTATAGCGATAAACCAGTATCAATAGCTTAGGCTACATGGTTGATGGTATTTCAATTATTCAAATCGATTATATACATCGATCGAATAATATTATCGAACGCAAATTGGAAAAAAGCGTAAGGGCCTTAGCAAATAAAAAATCAACGATGAACACAAATATGCAGACAAACATCAGGCAGTATTTATTTATCAAATTAAAGAAACCTTTTAAATAGATACAAACAATTACTCATGGTTTCACTCATACATGGAGTAATGCTAGCGCATAAGTGTGAACAGTCCCAACCGGTTTTCTCGACATTTTTATAGCAACTAATTTCCGCTCAATACTCATCATAGGGAAAATTATTCCTCCTGAAGACTTCGCTGATATTTCCCATTCATAAACTTTATCTGACTGTGTAGGATGAGTAAATAAATTGGTCTTTGTTTTCCAGATCTTTCCCTCAATGGAAATAGATTCTAGTTATTCAGTAGACCCATATATTTTTTTTTAATTTCTACTACACATCCATTCCTTAGAATGGATGTGTAGTAGAATATATTTGTTTAAATAATGCAAAAGACTGGCATGGGGGGCGCAGGATGCGTTAAGTCTCATCGAGATGACTTATCTACGTGGACCTTGCAGAAAAACAAGTGAATTCCGTGGTATATTTTTTCCCCGTGATATATTGATATTTTTCCGTGATATATTAATGAGTGAGAATTACTTATTCAATTACTTAATAATGTCCTAATTAAAACTAAGATAATATTACTTTTATTGGAGTCATTAATACTTTACTTTATACAGCGGACATATAATGTCGCTCCTTCGCGTTCTGTACCCTTACAGACACATTTCAGACTGTGACTATAACTATAATCAATGTGACAATCTTATAATTTCAAACTTAAGTGTTGCAAGCTATCACAATTCAAAAAAATGTTATCATAGTGGATAGTTCCTCAAAAATAAATGTTTGCAGTGAAGAGAGTTCGCCTCACATTATTTTTTGTATAAATTTTGTCATGGCAGTTTGTCATAAAGGCTCACATGCGAATACGCAATCACATTTCTACGCGCGCACACATACATACACATGTACTCACGCCCACACCTATGCATATGAACAATTACATAAAAACAAATACAGATATACTCTGACGCATTTAACATACGGGTATATGCACTGATACGGATATTTTATGGCGCTGAAATGGTAATGACGAGGCTCCGTTGAGGCATTTTCAGGGCGCTAAAATGGTTTTGATGAGGCGCCATTGAGGCAACTTATAAGGCCCCGGTCGTTGCGCCTTTAATGGCCCTTGTTGACAAAGTGTAACCGGCCGCTAACGGCCCTCATGTGGCTTCCAGATTAGGGCCCGAATAAAATTAGGGGAATATTATTGGAGCCCGATCACAGCCCCAACTCAATTTCCGCACGGGAATGGAAGCAAATTGAGTGGGATATTCGAGTGGTCGAATGTCTAGGTATATCTTGTTCAATCGTAGAGCCAATGGGATGTGGAAGCGGCCAATGTGGGTAACCGGAAGTGGCTGTACGTTTCATTTTTTTAGCCTTTTAGACCTCTTTTGTGCAGAAATTGGTTGGGGAGTTCCCAGATCCTACCACTCCCCTATGGGGGTTCGATAGGGACGTAGGGAGTCCACATTGGAATCCAAGTAGATTTTCGGCAATTTGTCGGTTGACGTCGTTGGAGAATTTTTTATTTCATATTGATAAATTTACATAAATTTCATTCATTTACATGAATTTGTCGGGAGGTCCCAAGTTGCACCCACATCTCTATAGGGCTTTGTTTGGGTTTGGGACATCGCACAAGGGGAGTCTTCATTGGGATCCAGTTGGATTCTGCACTGTTCGCCGACTCTAGAGACCGAAAAAATAGGCTTTTGGGGATTTTTTTCTCGCAAAAATTACAAAATAAATCAAAATTACAAAAAAGGGTGTTTACCGTACATATCAGTGACTGTATACAATAATTTTTTTGAAGCGATTTTCTTTCAAATTGGCGGCGGTGCAGCGTTTATTTCAAAACTGCATTTTTTAAGTTGGCCGGAAACATAACTCAGATAATTTCCAACCGATTCACTTGAAATATTAAACATATCTTGAAAAATACATGGTCTATGGAAGTACGTAGGCTTTTTTTTATATTGCATAGTTCATTTGTTATTAACGATGTTTCAGTCACATTTTTGGAAAGTGAAAAATTTGCCTAAAAAATCATCAGATAATTGTTAATAACAAATGAACTATGCAATATAAAAAAAAATCCTACGTACTTCCATAGACATTGTAATTTTCAAGATATATTCAACATTTCAAGTGAATTGGTTGAAAATTGTCTGAGTTATGTTTCCGGCCAACTTAAAACATGCAGTTTTGAGATAAACGCTGCACAGCCGCCATTTTGAAATTAATCGCTTAAAAAAAATTATTGTATACAGTCACTGAAGTGAATGATGAACACCCTTTTCTGTAATCTCGATTTATTTTGTAGTTTTTCTGAAAAAAAATCCCTAAAAGCCTATTTTTTCGGCCTCTAGAGTGGCCTAACTCCTTAAATCACAAACGGTAATTACAGTGGATTTTCAGTGATGTGATGCAAATTGATTTTTAAGATATACTTTTTTAAGCTATATATACTTTTTTGAGATAAGGTTTATACTTTTTGAGAATCCACTTATTTTGTATATCTATATATTTTGTTTAGAAAATTCAACGTACCTAATACGGTGGGATCCATCAAGAATCGTATTGGATTCTGTTTGATAATGTGGGAATCCTCTAAGATTCAAAATGGATTTGTTAGATTCATTTTGGATCCTAAAGAATTGGTTAGATCATGGGACGAATCAAGGTAAAAATTGGATTCAGGATTTTCAGTGATGTGATTCAAATCGATTTTTAAGATATACTTTTTAAAACGATTCATACTCTTTTGACATAAGATTGATACTTTCTGAAAACCCACTCATTTTGTATATCAGTTTATTTTTATTTTTTAATTCGACGTACCGAATAAGGTGGGATCCATCAAGAATCGTATTGGATTCTGTTTGATAATGTGGGAAACCTTCAAGTTTCAACATGGATTCGTTGGATCCATTTTGGATCGTAAAGGATTATATGGATCATTGGATGAATCAATGCAAGAATTGGATTCGTACATTGATTCGTCCTCAATGGAATGATTTCAATGGCAAACCACGATTGGATTCCAATGTTCAAGCGTGAACATTGGAGCGTATGTACAGGGATCCAATGCAATTACCAATTGGATTCCCATCAGGAAGTGGGAACAAGTATTGGAATCCCATGTGGATCCCTGTCAGGAAGTGGGAACAAGTATGGGAATCCAATTGGATCCCCATGTCAATTTCTGCACAGGCTGGAATCTCACCTCTCTGGCTTTTATTCCACACTTGCTACTTGACTGTTTCCGGTTCCAGCGCCACCCCTTTCCCTCTTGCAGAGAAGGTGTCTCTGAAGAGACTTGTCGTAAAAATATAATAAATATATATTAAAAATGTAATACATATATTGACAGATCTTAATACACCAATTGGCAGGATGCTGCGTGTGAGCTTCCCTAATTTTCCGCCTACCCCAGGGACTCGAATCGCGAGTTATTTTTCGCCTCAAGGCCCCCCGAGAATGTTCGAGTACCTCGTGTACCACGGTCTTGAAGCTTTTTTTGCAAGTGTATCAGAGCGGACTATACATGTGGAATATCTTCAAAGATCACGACCGCAGACGTGCATGCACGTCATTATCATTGAGGAGCCATATACTCGTATGGTCTCTGGCTGGAACACCTTGACGAGGTATTATATCGTTTTCAGGGTGATCCACATGAGTGCGCGGAAGGAGTGGCAACGTCGAGAACCCGAAGATCACTCAGAGGACCGCCTGTTGATGTTCGTATTCAAATAGATTATATATATATATATATATATATATATATATATATATATATATATATATATCTATATCCACAAGGGTACGTACTTTCGAGATTATAAATAGGGACGAATTAATTTGGCGTTTCCCCACGCGGGCGGCGCAGTCCTTGGACCTCGAATTAAATCGGCACGACGATGATCGCGCATTGCCTGTGTATACAAAAAACTTCCGCAATGTTCATTTTTTTCCGGCCACAATGCTTTCTCGTTTCCCTCTCTCCCTCTTTCTTTCTCTCTGTCTGTCATACAACCAATAAACCAAAAATTCCTGCAATTCACGACGAAATATCCAACCACAAGATTTATGCGAGGCCCGACTACAAAGAGCGGGGCCTGTCCTTTCTCTCTCTCTCTCTCTCTCTCTTTGAAAGTGTACACCGAAAATTCATTTTTTTATGTCCACGAGCACGGTAATTTATTAAAATAATTATCGAGTCCCGTGCGGGTGATCTGCATTTAAATTGCCATCGCACACGACGTGGATGTGATACGTTTAAGTATGTCGAGTCCGTGTCTGAAAGAAGTAGGAGCGAAATAAACGTTTACGTTCGACCTGCACGAAAAGATTCCATTCCTGATCTCTTTTGCTCTCTCTCTCTCTCTCTCTCTCTCTCTCTCTCTCTCTCTCTCTCTCTCTCTCTCTCTCTCTCTCTCTCTCTCTCTCTCTCTCTCTCTCTCTTTGGCCCCCACTGTTCTGCTTTCGGCTTTTACTCTTTAATCAAATTACCCCAGTGTTTGTTTAATATCTACGTTGACTGTTATATCACTCAAGAGATCGAATCTTGAACCTAATTATACACGTATGAACGTCTATTTTCCCATGCCAATAATCGTACCTTAACAAAGTCAGGAATACAAGGGTAATTTTTATTGGTCTCAATCCTCGAAGGTGTGGTTTTCCTGAAATCTCTCTCTCTCACTCTCTCTCTCTCTCTCTCTCTCTCTCTCTCTCTCTCTCTCTCTTTAACTCTCTCTGATTTCGGATTTTGAACTTTTGTTTTTGGACTCGGATTTTGTATGATTTATTTTAATTGCGTTTTAGATTTTTCTAATATGATTTTAATCTTCATTTGATTTTGTTCTTTATTTGATTTCGTTCTAAATTTGATTTTGATGTTCATTTGATTTAGATTGCGTTTGTGGTGTTGTTTGGTTTTTGGCTATGATTGACCCAGTTCGGTTCGCTTAGGTTTGCGTTTTTATTGGATGCCATTCTACTTTATTTCAAACTTAGTTTACATTACGTACGAATTATTTCATTGATTCTGTTTATTCTACATCGCTAATTCTTCTTCCATACTGTCTTTGAATTGTATGTTTATTATCATTTCTATTACGTACGCTTGCGTTTGCTACATAGTTGCTCTTATTTTTCAAATTGTATCCTTAGTATCATTATTATCATTATTATTTTGTGTTGTTTGTTATTTCGGATGATTATGATCAATATTATTTATATTGTATCTTTTTGGCCCGAAAGTTTGTTTTCGTTCTTGACCTCATTACCATCAAACATCGCTAAATCTCCGACGATTGCGGTCTGGAAAATCCGATTACGGGCTTGCTCATCTCAGTCGGAATTGCTGTAGTGGCTGCTTTCGGTTTCTGCCCTGCGATGCACTCAGATCAATAAATAGACGACTTGTTATTTTGTTATTTAATCCTACTATTATAATAAATAATCAACCAATCAATTAATCCTTCTTTCTCTTTCAAACAATCCCAAACGAAGCTGAACAAGGACGGGGATCTTAAGGGATAACACCACTCTCTGATGATCTTATCCCTTATGATGCACGCATCACAGATTGAAGTTGAACAAAAATTTCTCTCGTATGGTGCAGGCATCGCGGATTGGAGGTAAAACGAAATTTTCAAACGTTTAAGTACTTATAAAACTTTGAACGCGTTTTTATTGAAACCACTTTTTTAAAACTGGGCGGAAACGCTGCTCTAAAACCGTTCGATGAATTGCTTTGAAATGTTTACTGTAGCTTCACAATCACATTATCTAAAGAAGTACATAGCTGTATTTTGATTGAAAGTACATTTTTTCTTTACAAATTACTGAACATTTTTTGCCGAAAAAGTTTTTTTTTTAAACGTGTTCCATTTTCGCAAAAATTTATTGGAAAAAACCCCTATGTACTTTTCTAGCCAATGGCATTTAGATTGAGAAAAAAATATATTTTTTTCTAGCCCTTATGCTTTCGGAGTTCAACGTCCGCCCGTGGAGGTATCGAAAAAAGTCATTCTTAAGGGGTTACCCCCACTTGCGATTTTGAAACAATCGATTTTTTTTGTTGCATTTTTTTGAAGTATAAGTATCTGAGAATATGTCCTGAAAATTTCAAGTCGATCCGAACAAAATTGACTGAGATATGAGCGTTGAAAGAGAAGAATCCGCGTTGAAAGAGCGTTGAAAGAGAAACTTTAAACGCGTTTTTCTCAAAATGGCATTTCTGAAGTCGGTGACCAAGATCACTCGAACACTAATGAACCCATCTTCTTGAAATTTTGCAGGCTTATTTAATACATAAAAATGTAGTCTTTAATCGTTCGATTTTTTTTTTCGAAAAAAAAATGGCCGTTTTATAGACAAAAAAACGGCCGTTTTTTTCGTTAAAATCGAACCATTAACTTTGACTGTCCGCCATTTTGTGAAAAATGAATATTTTTTAAAATCCTTCGATTAAAGACTAGTTTATACTTATATTTGACTAAATCCATCCGCATTTTTTTTTTTTCAAATGATCCACTTCGCCGCAATGTTGGTCACTGCAAATCGTGTATATAAAAACATTATTTCATTGACGGCCATTTGCCACTGAACAATGTAATATTTTTCAATAAAAAAATTACTGAAAGTTCTTGAAGATGTGCTCTTTAAGATGGTATATTGATCGATTAAAAAAGTTTTGTAGTTTTTTTTTAATTCATGAAAAAGGCCTTTTTTGCGCTACAAGTGGGACTGGCTTTGTCGCCGCCATTTTTAACCTAAAAAACCATCTGATTTTTTTTTTACATACTTCAATATGTGGTTAATAAACCCTGAAAAAAGGGACCCGATCCCGTTCTCAATATTCTAAAAAAAAATTGTCAAATTTAGGCCTTTTTTTGCTGACTTTAGAGTGGTGTTACCCCTTAAGGAATTTCGGTCCCAATGGACGAAATACACGATTCTCTTTCTCTGATTTTGGATTTTGAATTCTTGTTGTTGAACCCGGATTTTGCAATATTTATTTTCGCTTGCGTTTTATATTTTTAAATTTTATTTTGATCTCCATTTGATATTCTCTCTCTCTCTCTCTCTCTCTTCCGCGGGTTACAGGGCCCTCTTCCTCATACCTTGATTCGTTCTCTCCATATTCCCAAGCGGTGAGCTAATTATATACCCTTCCGTCATATTGAAGGCGACGTCAGGTTGCGAGTATGTCAATCCTCGCGTATCCTGCACTCACACACGCCCGGCGAATCATGACGTCTCACCGAGGGAAGAGCGTTTGGGTTTTGAACCGGCCGCGAGGCTGCAATACATCCAGGTTAAGAGGCGTGTGAAAAGATTCATCTGCCAAAAGGCTCGGGCTTGCCAATTGTGCAAGACACATATGCACGTACACGTAGAAACAACGAGATACACGTGCACGCTCAGTTGAGTCTTCCTTTCTCCTGCGTCACACGCGTACATATCTCGAACGGTCCTTTATTGTAAATAAAACCGGGCCCGCCCGAACGAACGTCCGGAGAACGACGACGGAGAAAAAAAGACCTTAATGTGCCCTCGATATCAATATATACATATATATATATATATATATATATATATATATATATATATATATATATATATATATATATATATATATATATATATATATATATATATCTATAGAGGGTGTCCTTTTATGAATGGATAATCCTGCAACTGTCGATAGGTCAGATCATGTCCTACTATAGGTATTTCGGTTTAGCAAAACACCCTCGGTTTTCGAGATTTCGGACTTTATGTTATTTTTTGAGAAAAATCATCTGCTTTTGGTTCTTTCGCACGCCGTTTCTACAAATGATATGAATCGACAATAACTAAGCATTTTTTAAAAGTAATTGGCACGATATGCCCAGTACATTTTTTTCACACCGCAGGCTATTGAAGTCAGATGTTCGAATTGGTTTGTATGAAAATTCTGCATACGAGCTTTTTTCATAAAGTTTCCTTAACATTTACGGTTAAAAAGAAGACTTTTCTAGACAAAACAAATAACGACGAGTATTTTTTTTCAAAGCTGGGTAAAAAAAGTTATCATTTCCAGAATTGGCATGCGAAAAACCAAAAGCAGACCACCCCAAATATCTCCGTTGCCTTTAGAGTGACGAAAAAAACGTTAAAAGGTAATTTGATTGATTTCGAAGGGCTGATACAGTGGTGAAAAATTCATTTTTGCCAGGTCATAGTTTTTGCTTGAAATATTTTATGTGAATATTTTGGTGAAAAATTATTTTATATTTTTCAAAAATATATTCTGGTGAAAGATCATTCCAAGGTCATTTCATAGGTCGTTGGATTCGTCTGAATATCAGCTGCAACGTATTGATAAAAAAAAACATGTTCCCATTTAAAAAACCATGGATCCGTTATCCGTTGGATAACCTGCGCCGCTATCACACCAGAAACTATTCGAAGGTGAAGAGAATGATTCATCCGACATCTTCAAAAATGTCTCAAGGTTAATGGCCATCACTTCGAACATTTGTTACAATACATTTTCTGCACAAAAAATTCGATTACATTATTCGGATTTTCTTATTGTCAACACCATCATAATTTCCCGTTTTTACACGTGTATTTTGGTGAAAAATCTTTTCAAGGTCATTGGATTCGGTTGAATATCAGCTACGTATTAATTTGAGGCCTTAGGCCACAGTGAGGAGTATAAAATTATGTGCGAATTTAATAATTTTGTTTCGCATGAAAAAGTGATTCACTCATGAAATTAATAACACATATACTTTGTATGAATATCAAGCTGTTAGAAATTTTTTTTTTCTCGATCTACAAAATGGCCCACTACTAATATTTCCTTTTGTTATATTTTTCAGGCGCTCTATGCCGTGACATTTAGCATCCACAATTTTTTACCTAGAACAAAAAACAAAAATTCTCGTCAATCTACATTAGAGTACCTATAGTAGTACGAATGGAATTTAAAAAATATTGTTTTATTCAAAAGTTGTAGGTACTTGCACTTAAGACATTAATTTTGAGTGAAAAATTTCGTTTTAACCGCTCATAAACTGCTCATTAAATAAAAAGTTTTCGATTAATCAGAAATTCCGTACGTACTTCTCTGCGAAATGCAATTAGGAACATAACCTTTAAATTTAAAGTAAATCAAGTGAAAATTGTCGAAGTTATTTGTCACGCCAATTGGAAAAAAGCTGTTTCGAGAAGTTTCGAGTATTCGGCCATTTTGTACATCGAAAAAAAATATATATATTTTCTAACAGCTTGATATTCATACTAAATAGATGTGCAATTATTTTTATGAGTGCATCACTTTTTCATACGAAAAAAAATTGTTAAATTCGCACATGATTTTATACCCGTTACTGTGGCCTAAGGCCTTAAGGGGTTACCCCCACTTGCGATTTTGAAAAAATCGATTTTTTTTATTGCATTTTTTTGAAGTATAAGTATCTGAGAATATGTCCTGAAAATTTCAAGTCGATCCGAACAAAATTGACTGAGATATGAGCGTTGAAAGAGAAGAATCCGCGTTGAAAGAGCGTTGAAAGAGAAACTTTAAACGCGTTTTTCTCAAAATGGCATTTCTGAAGTCGGTGACCAAGATTACTCGAACACTAATGAACCGATCTTCTTGAAATTTTGCAGGCTCATTTAATACATAAAAATGTAGTCTTTAATCGTTCGATTTTTTTTTTCGAAAAAAATGGCCGTTTTATAGCCAAAAAACGGTCGTTTTTTTCGTTAAAATCGAACCATTAACTTTGACTGTCCGCCATTTTGTGAAAAATGAATATTTTTTGAAATCCTTCGATTAAAGACTAGTTTATACTTATATTTGACTAATTCCATCCGCATTTTTTTCCAGTTGATCCACTTCGCCGCAATGTTGGTCACCGCAAACCGTGTATATAAAAACACTATTTCATTGACGGCCATTTGCCACTCGACAATGTAATGTTTTTCAATAAAAAAATTACTGAAAGTTCTTCAAGATGTGTTGTTTAAGATGGTATATTGATCGATTAAAAAAGTTTTGTAGTTTTCGTTAAAAAAATTCATGAAAAAGGCCTTTTTTTGCGCTAAAAGTGGGGGTAACGCCTTAAACAAAACCTGTTCCCACTTGAAAAACTATTGACGACATTGAGAACGCCAAAACTATGACCTTGGCAAAAATCAATTTTTCACCACTGTATTAGCCCTTCGAAATCAATAAGATTACCTCCTGACATTTTTGTTGTCACTCTAAAGACAACTGAGATATCGGGGTGGTCACGTTAAATGGTCCACCCTGTATATATATATATATATATATATATATATATATATATATATATGTGTGTGTGTGTGTGTGTGTGTGTGTGTGTGTGTGTGTGTGTGTGTGTGTATGTATATATATATATAAGTGTGTGTGTATGTACCTTCAAGTATATATTCAATATCCTCTTCTTTTTTAATCGCGAGACGCGAGTCTTCGAAAAGGAAAAGCGACTGCCCTTGGCCGGAGAGGATTACCACCGGCGTGTATAGCGTCGACGTACAACTTCGCGGACATTAAGTGCACCTTTTCGCGATGCAATTGCGCAAGCGTTTCACCCCGGCGTTCCTTGGATCTTTGGCCGTGCAGAGGAGAGCACACGGTGCGCATAAAATCGCGAATCCGCCAGACGGGCGCGGCGGTGCATCAATTACCCCGATCCACTTCTCGCCCGTATTATGTCCGAGCCCTCGCTACTCTTCGAGTACTGCGAGTGCGGTAAAAAAAAAGCGAACAGAAAGGTGCTCGACACACTGGACTGCTCCACATTGCCGAAGAGGACCACGTACGTATGTAAGGATCACTCGAAGACCTCGCTGTGTACACTCAAAAGTATGAGGTTGTTTTTTTCGCAAGCGCAGGTGCTATTGATTCTCGAGAGCTTGAGGTCGGAATTGATGAATTGAGATTTTTTTGTGGGGCGCGGATCCTCTTTGGATACCTCGTGTGCTGTTTGGGTTACCGTTGTTTCGGAGTGATGGAAATATTATGGTGGAATAGGTCTGAGGTGGATGGAGGTTTTGTCTGTAGGATTAGTAATGGGTAATTGGATGCAGTGGATTAATTAAATGATCAGTAGTCATTGATCAAGTGATTAGAGACTGCCGATTAATGTGGGGCATTGATGTCGTGTTGGTGTTGAAATAAATATTTTGTAGAACTGTTATTACTGTCGTTGATATTATAGCAATAATGGCTGTTATTGTTAATTTAGTAGGAATATTATATTGCAATTTTATGCAATGCATTAATTTAATGCTGTTTACATTTAAGGATTTTCGCAACTTTAAGCAATTGGCGGAAAGAATCGAGAATTATTTTTTGTCGAATTCTACACCATTTTGAGAGTGCATCCGATGGGACATTTTTCGCCGATTCTGAATATCACGGAGTTCTTACCGAAAGCTCAAAATTACACCGGCTGTACGGGAAAAACGTATTTCCACACATATTTAATGATTTTTAATAGAAATTGAGGATTTTGGGGAAATTAATGGTGAATTCGTATTCCAGGGGTGAAAATCGACATGAATTTATGAGAAAAAAAATTAACGACCCTTTTTTTCCCATTTCGGCCAAAAAACACGTGTCTTCATTCAATCGCAGCTGATTTATTTTCCTCTTAGATTTCAAAGTTCATTTTAAGGTGCTATACCAGTGTGAACGCTGAAAATTTGGGTGATTTTCGGGAATTTTTTGGAAGAAAGGTACTCAATTAAATGTTTCAGAAAATTAAGAATATATTTAGCTATATTTGACCTATATTACAAAAAATTTTCATAGAAAAATATTGAGGTCCAAGTGACTTATGCGCTGCCTTCGGAGGCGCCAAAAAAAGTTCCTCCACTGCTGACATGATTTCGGCCGATTGAGTAGCTGAAACCGAAAAAGGAAAAAATGTTAAACTGGAAGATTGTTTCTGTACAATGACGTAGGATTTTCGAAAAATATCAAAATCTAACAAAATGGCGTAGTTATGAAAAAAGTCTGTTTTTTTCTTTATAAAATGGTCGTTTTTTTTTCAATGCAAAATTGTCGTTTTTCATCCAATTAAAAATATCCTACGTCATTGTAGAGTAAATATATTCAAGAGTACTCAGTTCAAATTTCAATTCAATCGGATAATTGCCCTTTGAGTTACAATGTCAGCGAATTTGAAAAATCTCATTTCATATTCTTGAAAGTATA
Source organism: Ophion ellenae (assembly GCA_963210295.1). Classification (NCBI taxonomy): domain Eukaryota; kingdom Metazoa; phylum Arthropoda; class Insecta; order Hymenoptera; family Ichneumonidae; genus Ophion; species Ophion ellenae. Next base: position 32,797,994 of record OY723393.1, on the reverse strand, counting down.
ATAATCTTGAAAGTATAAAAAGCTCATCTCATATTCTTGAAAGTATAAACTGTCGAAAAAGGCAAAAAAAATCGCTTTTATGAAAGTGTCACACTGGTGTAGCCCCTTAAACGCATTCTCTTCGATATCAGTTTCTATTTAAATTGGCGCTTGGTTCGTCGAGCTCTGATCATTTTTCGATTTTTGGCAGAATTACAAAGTCGGAGCCGCGATTTTTTCCGAATTGTTCTATACAATATACTCTCTTTTTCGACCGCTTTCCAAGTGCAGTTTCTGGGAAAAGTATTTGAGATATCGGGATGAATCCAGCGGTATTTTCTTAGTCGACCAAAATCCTTTTCAAAACCCCTTCGTTTAGTTAATGTCACTCAAATAGGACTGACGCTACGGCTGTTTGAAATTTCCCGATTTTAGCGATTCCGGAAAAGTGGCTGAAAGGGCCGAATTAATTTTTTCGACTTTTAACCCATTTCGAAGGTCTATTCGATGGGCAATTTTCTGTCGATTACAAATATCATGGCTTTTTTTGTCCAAACCTCAAAACCACTTCGGATGAAGGTGAAAAACGTCTTTTTCCACACTTCCCTTAAAATTAAAGGTTTCGGGGGAAATAAATGGTGAACCCGTATCCAGGGGGTAATCAACATCAATATGAAGTCAAAAAAATGAAAAGTCCAAGTGCAAAACCAAAACCAAAAACATCCAATTTTTCCCAGATTTTTCGTGCACGGCGAGAAAAGCGGAAAAAAATAAACGTCCCAAAGCAGCGGGAGAAAAGCAACAGGAATATTATTACAATACGGGTCACGTGTCTACGGTTACGTTACCTTTTCTATACCACGGCGCGGTAACAGCATAACGATAAATAATACACAATAGAGATTAAAGTCTCGGCTTGTCCGTCGAATATCTCGTTCCGTTGCCACATTGCGCAACCCCCCGTTGCGATTTAGTGCATCCAATTTTTACTCGCATTCTGGCACTTTTTTTCTTCGTTCTGCATCCTTGTACGTTCTCGGGTGCCACGGCGCGTCGTTCACCCACGAGTGAGTGCGCGGCACCGCGAAAATTCATGTCGGTCTTGCAAGGATCGCGGGCACAAAACGCAGGGGCCCTGCACGAATCCCACGGGCTTTAGTACCAAATGCAATCAGCGGAAGATCTCGTGTGATCTCACGGGCTCGCGTACTTTTGCAAATAAGCGAATATGTTCGCGTAAATGTGTTCTCGCGTACATACGGAGGCACGAAAGTGCCAATGGATGGCGGCCACCTTAAGGTGGGATGGAAAAACTTCCTCTTCAAACTTTGATTTTACCCAGAATCCTGAATTTAATTATTCCACAGGGGGAATCGATTTTTCGTGAAATAAATATAAAAATTGGTTTACATGGGCAGGGTAGCCCGAAAAATGTCGTCCAAAGGAAAAATCGAGATGCCTTGTAAAATTAATTACGTACGATCGTACGATCTTTTTAGTTTTATACATACCTTGTATAACACTAACAATATACAAAAACAATATACAAAACAATATACAATATACAAAAATTACGTACGATCTTTTTAGTTTTCTACGATCTTTTTAGTATTCTTCGATGTTTTTTTTTAAATTTTCTGCGATATTTTTTAGCGTTTCTACGATCTTTCCTAGATTTCTACGATTTTTTAAATATCTATGATCTTTTTTACTATTTAAAAAAAAGCATTAATTTTTTTCGCGCTCTTCCGTAGCATAGGATTAATTTTTTTCCCCTATGTGTATGTATTTTCCCTTAGAAGTTTTAAAAGCAACTGGGAGTCACTTAAAGTACCATTTCTACGATGTTTTTTGTTTTTCTAACGATCTTTTATAGTTTTCTATGATCTTTTTTAATTTTCTACGAACTTTTGTAGTTTTCTACTAATTTTTAAATTTCTAGCATCTTTTTTAGCTTTCTACGATATTTTTCTTAGTTTTTTTACGACCTTTTCTAGCTTTCTGCGATCTTTTTCAGTTCTATGACCTTTCTTAGTTTTCGAGAAAAAAGCATTTTTTTTTTTCGTGTTTTTCCGAAGCATGGGTTTTCATTATTTTTCCCTTTTGTGCATGTTTTGTCCCTAAGAAGTTTTAAAAGCAACTAGGGGTCACTTAGACTAGCATTTCTACAATATTTGTTTAGTGTTCTACGATCTTTTCTAGTTTTCCATGATTTTTTTTAGTTGTATACGAACTTTTTCAGATTTCTACTATTTTTTTAAAATTTCTATGATCTTCACTAGTTTTCTATGATCTTTTTCAGTTCTATCATCTTTCTTCATTTTCGAGAAAAAAAGCATTCATTTTTTTCGTGCTTTTCCCGACCATGGAAATTTTGTTTTCCTTTCGTGTATTTTCTTCCTCCATAGAAGATCTAAAAGCAACTAGGAGTCATTCAGATTAGCATAAATTTAGTTCTGACCCTCTCAAACCTATTTTTTTCAACTTTTGATGATTTATCAAGCAACATTCATTTATTGCTCAACAGTGCACTGCGAGACGATAGCATAAGTTTAAAAAATCGCTAGGAAAGTACCTACACGAAGGAGAAAAAGAAAAAAACGCTTTTTTTGTCAAAATCTAAAAAAAGATCGTTGAACATGCATCTGATGATTCGGATAGCTATCGATACGAGCCATTCAGATTTCCCTTTCAGACGTCGCTTTTCGGGCCACCCTGTATACATTTACATATGACATGAAGAACAATCTGCGAGAATCCAAGGAAAAAAAATAAGTTCCGCGAGGAAGGGAGAGAGGGCACGGCGACGACTTTGCCGAGATGCAACGAGCCGTACAGCCTCTCTATCTCTCCTGTATCTATGACTCTCTCACTTTCTGGTGTACGCGCCTCCGCTTTGGAACGATACGCCATCCTTTGGTGTACCATGCACGTATATATATGCGTGTGTGTGTGTTGGTCGGGCGTGGTCCCGGTGGCCATGGAATGCGCTCACTTTCACCGTGCGCGCGCGCGCGCGAGCTCCGATCGCACTGACAGCACGCTCGGTCAGCAGCAGCCGCCAAGTACCAAAGATACACACACAGGCACACATATGTATGGGTGTGCGCCCATATGGGTTTGCAGTCGGTATAGAGACGACTGGAGCACTCAGCGAGGAGTGAGATGGAGAGATGAGCGAGAAAAACGAGCATATATATGGTTGTATGGATTATCTATGTACGTGCGGACTTAGGTCCTGGAAGGGAGGCTGCAATAGACGACGGCCGACGAGTAGGAGAAGGTGACCACGATGACGACTATGCCCACAGCTTTTATTTCCTTAGCCTCAGTTACTTTTATCAATTATCTATATCTATTATCTATACCTATTATTCATATCTATTATCTACATCTGTTATCTGTATCTATTATCTATGTCTATTATCTACATCTATTATCTATAACTATTATCTGTATCGATTATCAACATCCATTATCTATAACTAATATCTATATCTATTATCGGTATCTAGTATCTATATATCATCTATATCTATCATCTATAGCTATTATCTATATCCATTATCTATAACTATTATTTATATCTATTATCTGTATCTATGATCTATATTTATTATCTATATCTGTTATCTGTATCTATTATCTATATATATTATCTACATCTATTATCTATAACTATTATCTATATCTATTATCTATATCGATTATCTATATCTATTATCTATAACTATTATCTATATCTATTATCTATAACTATTATCTATATCTAATATCTATATCTATTATCTATAACTAATATCTATATCTATTATCTACATCTATTATCTATATCTATTATCTGTATCTATTATCTATATTTATTATCTATATCTGTTATTGTTATCGATTATCTATATATAATCAGAAATCATGGCGTTTCAATGCATACATTTCATTATCCCCGTAATTGATCTATTTCAAAATAGATATTAATTACCACATGAAAATGTTCACCAATGGCTCTTTCCTGACAACGCAAAAGTTCGCGTTACGCTCGGAATTTGACAACAAGCATATGGGACAACCCGATTCAGCGCCTCTTTTCACACAGCGCAACAGTATGAAAGGAGCCTGAAAGTTGTTTTTATTTCAGATCGCGAGAATCGCGATACCCGCTCGAAGCTCCGACGATACAATAACGCATGATTGCATCGTTTCGCGACGAGGAAGGAAACGCGATGACGCGTCGTCGCGACGATCACGAAGAACTCCCGCACTCAGTTTGCGAATCTGCTCGTTAAAAGAATAAGAAAAA